>OU696696.1:191027012-191262444 GCA_916050605.2 Platycheirus albimanus
CGAAATTCGTCAAATGGCTTCCGAGAAAATTGGATTTCAAAAAACCGGTCCCATGGGAGGTACCGTTATAAGACTTTTCCTGAAAAATCTATTCCAACCAAAACATGAAATTTGCATAGAAAACACTATTCAGAAAGTTTTATCAAAATCATAGGAGCCGTTTTTGAGAAAAATTTATTTTTTATTTTTATGGCAGGTACCGTTAGTTTTAAAGCTAGAATGCTAATTCTAGTCCCCTATGTAGGACGTCATAATAATACTATCTACCAGGTTTGAAGCAAATCGGTTCAGGCGTTTAGGCTGTAGGTGCCGATACAGACGGACGGACAGACAGACAGACAGAATTGTCGGACCCACTTTTTTCGACTCTATCATCGTAATGTCATGTTTGATTGTTAGAATTTTTTTTAACGAATGCATAACTTGCCTTATAGTACCTATAATCGCAAGTTAAAATGCACGACTGGGTCGCACGAATTTGTTCTTATGCTGGCTTATCGCCTTTGTATTAAAAAAAAAGGTTTTTTTGGAAAACCTTTAATTTTTATTTAAGAGTTTACGACTTTTCTTGGAAAAACTAAGTATTGGAAAAAAATATTGAAAATCTTTCGACCAGTTTTTTTTAAGGTTAATTTTGAAAAACGTTTTGAAAAAATATTTTGAAATTTGTTCGAGTATGTAAATTTATGGCAACTTCTAGTTTGCATCTGAAAAAATAATGTTTACAAAATTCAACATACACATACATACAAAATGTATTTTGAAAACAATTTTTTTTCTTAAAAATAAAAAAAAAATTAATTCAGAATTTCGAAATTCCATTTCAATAGGGTTATTAATGACATCCCGTGTTCAAAATTTGATTGAAATCGGATTTATAGTATACGAGAAAACTTGATTTGAAAATTCCGGTTCTATGAGAGGTACCGTTATAAGACAAATTCTGAAAAATATTTTTCAACTAAAAGACAGATTATTATATAAAAGTAGCATGTTGAAAGTTTAATCAAAATCGTTGAAGTGGTTTTTTGAGTAAATCAAACTTTGATTGTATGGTATCGTTATTTTTGGACCTAGAGCAAAAATGCAAAAAGACCCCCCTAGAAAATTAATTAAAATTTAATCTATATTTTTTTAATTTTATTTTTCTAGAAGTTGGCATACTCAAAAAAAATTGGAATATATTTTCGAAAAGTTATTCAAAAAAAAAACTGTTTTTTTTTTGAAAAAACTGGTCAAACGATTTTGAAAAATAAAAATTCGTAAAAATTCAAAAAAGTAAAAGAAACCTGATGGTTTACTTCATTTTCTCCAAAAAACGTTTTAGGTATTGATTTTTAAGTGATTTATAAAATTTCTTATGATTTTTTCAACGCTTTTTTCCCAAAATCTCATGCCCCAAGACCATTTTAACATATTAGAGCAAGTTCATACGACCCAGTCGTGCACTTTATTTTTTTTGTTAACATGAGTTTATGCAACTACCGATCTTTAGGAATTCTATCGCCAAGCTCTACACAGCGGGTAGCAAAATTGTTTCCTATTAAAAGGGATGTAATTTTTTACTTGCTCAATAGGGCAAGTATTGGTTTCGTGCAGAAAAACAATCGAGGTTTTAATCAAACATGACATTACGATGATAGAGATGCCCAAAAAAGTGGTTTTCGCCATACCGTCCGTCGGTCTGTCTGTGCGTCTGTGCGGATGTGCGCTTTTTCACGTCATGCTACAGCCTAAACCGCTTGACGGATTTTCTTCAAAATTGATTTATAGTAGTTTGAAGAAAACCGGTTGTCGAGGTTTTTTTTATTTCGTTTTAGCCCGGCTCAAACTGGTACCTTTCAAGTAACGGTTTTTTTCAATTTGAATTTTCTCGAAAACGGCTCTAACGATTTTGATTAAACTCAAAATTTAGCTTACTTTAAGCATTTCTAACAAAACTGCGTTTTTCGTTTTTAGCTCAAATAGTCCTAACGAAAATCAGGTTTTAACGGCTTTTTTTCAAATAGCCATAAGTTCACAACGGCTTGATTGAATCGACTCAAATTTCGTTTGACATAGTTTTTTATAGTTTTCTATAGGATGGCTTTGTTCTTTCTAATTTGCTCGAAAACCGCTCTAACGATTTTGATTAAACTTTGTGTGTTATATTCTTTTAGTGTTTTTAAGAGAACTGCGTTTTCAGTTTTTGGCTAAAAATGCAAATAACGGAGATCTGCTCTTAACGGCTTTTTTTCAAATGGCCATGAGTTGTCAACGGTTGCATCGAATTCACTCAAACTTTGTTTGGTATAGTTTCTTTCAGCTTCCTTTCAGATGGCGTTGATTTTTTTTTTCATTTTCTTTTTTTTAAATGGTGGCTCCTATACAAAGAGCCATTAGATTTTGGCCATTTTTTCGTTTTTTTTAATTCACTCAAAAAAGGCTCCCCCGATTTTTATGAAACTTTGTATGTTACATATATAGAATATTTCAAAGAAAACTGCATTTTTAGTTTTTTGCTACACATGACAATAGCGGAAATATGTAATATCAGTTTTATTAATTTGGCCATAAGCGGAAATTAATATCATTTATATCACCCAAAAGACGACATCTAAATTTGATATACTAAAGGTTACCTACTTAACGTTAGCTCCCGTATATCGAGTCTTCCAGTTTTAGCCAAATTTTTTTTTAGTTTTTACCAAATTTTTCAAAAATGAGTTGTTCTTATAGATCGGAAAGTTTGTTTTCGTCGTACTATTGCACCCACAGAGCAAGTACGTGCGACCCAGTCGTGCATTTTATTCTATCTTGACTTAAACGAAATTTAGTTTTCAGCGTCCTACGGAGGTTTATTGACTGAATAAACGTCTTACACTTGAAATGTGTGTTTGTTTTTATGTCATCTTAATTATGTGTGAATACCAGCCTTGCTGAAATGAGGTGAATAGGGTCATTTTTTTACATATACACGAGCGTCTTACACAGGGGCGAACGCAGGGGGGGTTTTGGGGGTTGAACCCCCCCCCCCCCCCCCCGAAATATGTGAAATGAAAAAATAACCATTCATTAAAAAAAAAATAAACCTGGAAATATAAAATTTATTTGAAATTTTCATTCTGTCAGTGAAAAAATCTTTCCAAATACACAATCTAACCCATCAGAGATCAATTCTTTCGTGTTGAGAATTCATCTAGAATTGCTCTTGTTTTGGAATGAAACTTGCAAAAGTGAAGAAGATAAAATTCTTTTGACAGAAAGAGCAATTCTTTTCTTGTACGAAACTCGCTATAAGTAAATTTGATATGTCGATGTGGAATTAGTGTTGGGTCGTAAACAACGGGACCTGCGACCGAAATATACGAAAATTCACTTCCCTTTTTACTTGCAAAATCATCCCATCGGTCGCTCCAAAACTAGCGGTAGTTGCGACCGAAATCTACGAAAATTCACTTCCCCTCTTACTTGTAAACACATTGCATCGGTCGCTCCAAAACTAACGGCAGTTGCGACCGAAATCTACGAAAATGAAAACTTGCATCACACGTACTAAAAGCCAGTCCCTACGTATAAGAACGGGATCGACAACGGCAACTAGGAAAGAGTATACTTTTGTATTGTATAAGCATAATACACATGAAAATTAAAATGAAATTGTAGTTTGAACTGTGAGGTCGATTTTCTTTTGATTCCTACATAAAATCGGTTGTTTATTAAAATAAATTAAAAGTTATTGTGAAAAAAAATGAGTAATTCAATACTAAAGTTTTTTAAACCAGCAGCGAGTAAAAACAGTGCTACACCTACAGTTTCAAGTATTGGGGATTTAAACAAATTGTCTGGAGAAGGTCCCCCCACAAAAAAAACAAAAACCTGAGGTGTCACAAAACAGTGGAAACCGTAATGTAAGTTCAATATAAGAAAATATTAGTTTTGTTTCCCCTGTGGTGCTGTTTCGTGCTCATGTGTATTTCTAATTGCCTTTTTTAACGGAACTGTTTAAATTGAAATTAATTTTGAACAATACACACGGAAGAGGTGTGCAATATTGTGATTAACGTTATATTAACGTAATATAAGTGTGTAAAAGAAAAAATCTTTTGGTTTCATGTTTAGATATTTTTTTTTGCGTTGCGTTACGCAATTGAAAGTGGTGATAAAGTTTTGGCAGATCATTTAAATAGTTCGGGGGCAAACGCCAGATATATAAGCTATCGCATTCAAAACGAAATAATTGATGCTGCAGGAAAAATTATAACAATGAAAATTGTCCAACGTATCAACAAATCTGGATACTTCTCCGCTATTGCTGACGAAAGCACGGATATCAGTGGGGTTGAACAGTTTTCAATATGCGCTCGTTATGTTGATACAATCGACCATA
The DNA here is from genome assembly GCA_916050605.2 of Platycheirus albimanus. Lineage (NCBI taxonomy): Eukaryota > Metazoa > Arthropoda > Insecta > Diptera > Syrphidae > Platycheirus > Platycheirus albimanus. Next base: position 191,031,382 of record OU696696.1, read on the forward strand.
AATATTTTATTCGCGAAGACTTTTTGTGCTTTATCCCGGTTGAAGACGTAACTGGAAAAGGACTAGCAAGTACGTTGCTGCCTGCAATTAAGGATATGGGCCTTAATCTAGCTAATATGAGGGGACAAGGTAAGTGTCAATAATTGGCTAGAATGATTAAGTATTAATGTTATCGTTTTTGACTGTTCAGGCTATGATGGGGCGCGTGCAATGAGTGGAAAATTCAACGGCTGTGCTGCCAAAGTAAGGGAATTATATCCACAAGCGATTTACGTCCACTGCGCGAACTTTAACTTGAATTTGGCCATTACTCACGCCTGTAATATCCCACCAATACGAAATTGCATTGGGGCTATTAAAGAGGTTGTCAATTTATTCAGACTCTCAAACAAAGCAGCTCTAATTTTAAAAGACCAAATACATGCGTCTTGTCCAAAAGCAAAACAAACACGGCTTTTAAGATTTTGTGAAACCCGTTGGGTTGAGCATTTAGACTCCTTGAGTTTGTTTTTTTGACGTATATCAATATATCTGCTGCTCTTTAGAGATCCTGGACGAAAAAAAATTGAAAACTGATGGAGTTAAACCGCATACTTTACTTACAGCAATACACAATGCCCAGTTCATTATTTCACTAACAGTAATCAAGCCAATTTTTAGCCTTATGAAAAACCTTAGTGAATTTTTGCAAAAAAAAGAATGCGATCTAAGCTGCTGCATAGAATATGCAAACCACCTATATGAAGAAATTGCTGAAATGCGACAGAATTCCGAAGTAAGGTTCGGTAGCATATTTGCTGCAGCCAAAGAAATTGCGGAAAAAATGGATTTGCAGTTGGTAGTCCCACGAAATGTCGCAAAACAGAGGAACAGGGATAATTACGAAGGTGGTCCTGAAGAATATTTTCGTCGGTCTATCTATGTTCCTTTTTTGGACCATTTATTGACGCAAATGAAAAATAGATTTCTCGACCATCGTGAGCTGCTTTCCAAAATTCAAAATATATTGCCAGAAAAATGTTGCAAACTTAAAGAGGACGAAATAAAAAGGACTGTTGAGGTGTTTTCCCAAGAATGGCCAGATGATATAAAAGTAGGCTTAGATGATTTTCTAGCCGAAATGAAGATGTGGCGCAGGTAAGAATGTATTTCTTTTATTTTCTTGATATGTATTTCATTGTTAAATTAACTATGGTTTCAGACATTGCTTGAGTATGCCAAACGTAAAACGGCCCAACAACTTTATAGACACCTTAAATGTTTGCGATTCGTCCTTATATAAAACAGTTCATTGTTTTATGCAGATCGGTGCGACACTTCCGGTATCCGTGGCTTCAAGCGAGCGATCCTTTTCATGTCTGCGCAGATTAAAAACTTATCTACGAGGAAAAACCGGCGAGGAGCGACTGAACGGTTTGATGTTGCTGAACATCTATAGGGATATTGAGGTTGACTATGAGGACGTTATAAATATAATGGCAAAAGTTCCAAGGCGCATTGATTTTATTTTATAAAATATTGATCATTACTAAAAATTTATGTATTTAGTTTTATATATATGTAAATACATACATGCAGAGTAAAAAAAACTTACAAATATTAAAAACAAATTGTTCGTTTATATTTTGTAATAGGTTTTGTAGTGTGATTTTATATTTTTACAAACATTTTTTTGTTGAGTGCATTGGACTGGCATGCTGGCGGTTGCTCGGCTTGAACTCGCCGGTAGTGGGTGGGATCTTGTCCAAGCGACCCAATCTCACCTATCACATTTAAACATTTATCATGCCGACATAAAAAAAAACTCTTCACGAAATTTAACGTAAAAAAAATTCAAAAAAAATAATATACTCGGACGGACGTTACCATTTAGAGGGCGCTGTGTTGTTCTCAGCGCTGACCTGTACCCACCCTACCATGGAAGTCGAAGGTCATATTTTGACTTCCCCAAATTAAAGCTCACCTTTATCTCTCCAGCTCAGTTCATCGTCACCAAATCCTTAGTCGCCTTCACATCCCCTGAAATTTGAAAAACTTAAAAATCCATCAAGCTATTCGCTTGATCAAAGAAACTAAAACATGGCATGATGACGTAGTGCACAAAAGACGGTTTTATTTGAAATATTATGCATTCATAGTTTTAAACAGTAGGTGAGGCAAGAAAAAATGAAAAAAATAAATAAATATCAACAAGGTAACTTAAATTTTATATAATTTAATAATAACAACAAAAAAGGTATACAAAACAAAATTTATGAGTATGTACATATATTTGAAACAAATTTTGTTTCTCTTATGTTTGGTATCAATGAAAAAAGCTAATATGAAACATGTATATATATTTATACGTATACACATAAATACACATGTATCTTTATTTGCGTTATCAAAACAAAAGGCAAACAGGAATTTCTTATCGGAAGAAGGAATATCTTCTTTCAAATACAATTGCCTTTTTTTTTTTTTTTTTTTATATATATTTTTCTATTGTTTGCAATTGGCTTGTAAGGGACATGTAAATACAACGAGGGACCTACCTACCTATTATGAGCTCACTATAGGTCCAGGATCACCTCTGTTCGGTAATAGTATAATTGTTAGTTTATTTTTTTTTTGGAATTGTATAGATAATTCTATCTTCAGACAACCTTGGTCCTGCTTCCCTTACCTTTTTGAACACTTTTCAAAAATCGTAAAAATAACCAAAAATCAAAGAGAAAGAAAACTTCACAAAAAAAAATTTAGAGAACATCAAAAAAAAATTATTATTACGGAAGAACGTTTTGGCAATACGAACGAAATGCTACTCAAAAATTAGATTTTTTTCTTTATGAACATATACACAAAAAAAATTATTTCTCAAAAAAAAAGGACTATTTTTTTTTAAATAAAAAAAAATTTAACCAAAATTGTGTTTCGACAAACATGCCAAAAAAAGTAAAGATATTGTCCTTGGATATTCTACTTGATTCCCTGAGGTGTCTTCCTCGTGGCACTTGGAATTTTATACATATATATATACGTGGGCATAAAAGATTAACGTAGGTACATATTAAATGTACGTCAATATATATATATATATATAGATATATGATCGTAGGAATCATAAGTTTGATTTTTGCCACACTCATCAGATTAAAACTTAATATCTAAAGAAAAAATTTGCTTCGCAAATAAAACTTAAATTGTTTTAATGACGCCAGGCACGACACATGTGGTTAAGAGCACTTCTTCTTAGAATAATGTAGGCGAGCACAAAATCTACTGGATTGCCAGCGAACGCAGAGTCGTGATTTATCTAATAATTTTTTTTATTTAATTTTCTCATATATAATAATAAAAAAAAAGATCAAAAAAAATTAGACCTCTAAGACTCACCGGAAAATAAATCTCTCTAAAATTCTGGCAGAGCGCCTTAAGACCAAAAGTTCGTGGGTAGGTTGACACCTCCTTTTCTCTTTCAGGGAATTCCAGGATATTACCTGAATTTTAGAATTATTTATTAAAAATAAAATTCACAAACACTATATTCTTCACACTGTACCTCAAATCTTTAAAGACACACTATAAATTCTATATAATTGGGGATTGAACATCCTCCACTTTTGGCGGTTTTGTACTTTTAACCCCAAAAATCTAACCAAAACTGCCCAAGACCCATCCTAATCAATTTCCACTCAAATCATCAGATTTGAATTGCCAATCAAAAATTGCAACGTCCGTTTTGCGGATTAGCAAGATTTGGCATCCCTTTCGAGGTGAGATAAGTGGGCACTCACTTTCCTTCTGCCGCACTTATCGACCTCTAACGTAATAACTAGAAGGTAATATTTTCGGCGGCCATCATTCTTTTCTGAACAATTCTCGCACCAAGGGTGGGGGAATGTCCAGAAATGTCAAAACAACGCTCATTAAAAAAAAATATATAGCAACGCAACAACTCAAAAGAACAGGTAAATCTATAATTAAAATAAAATTTCTTTTTCAATTAATTCTTTCTTACTATTTTAGGATCAAACATATTATACATGCAACACACAAAAGAAAATACCAGCGCCAGCTAAAATGTGTAGTTCGTCTTGTTTGAAGAATATTGCTCCATTTCTTTCCAGCGTTTTTTTGCAAGATTGTCAACCTCTCCTCCTCGCCCCTCTTTTCTATCATTGCAAGAAAAAACAAAATCATGGATCTTCCCTCAAAAAAAAATTAAAGTGAAAAGTGAAATTAATGGAAATCCTGCAAGGTGAAAAAGTAGTGTTGGATACTAGTTGTTTTTGTGTCATTGTTGTTTATTAAATAAAAAATACAAAAAATAACCAGTTGTTGGGAGATTCTAGGATTGATAACAACAACGACAACAGAAACAGCGGAAGCTGTTGCAACTGAAGCATCAACCAATCTCGTAGAAGCTGTAGACAAAATGATGATTCTGGGCATGAATGTGTGGCTCCAAGATGAGCCGTCCAGCAGTAGTGTCAAATCTAAGGCTCCAGTTTCTCTGGTTGTCCATGAAAACAACGGCAAAATAAAAACCAGCCTCACTACGGACAGCGACAGTCGTTTTGTTCACACGCCTCACGCCCATACTATTTGGAGTACCAAATGCAAGTGCTCCAAGCGTTGGCAGAGTGATTCGGTTGCCAAAATCCCCATCGGTTGCCCACCCAGCTATAGCATCTGGACCAGCCCCATTCCTCAACTGCAGCGATAGCAGCCAAGTTAAGCAAGCCATCAAATCCATAGCAACGACAGAGTGTTTTGCGATAGGTAAGAACATGTGAAATTCAAAAGCAAGATTTTAATATGTATTTTCCATTTACAGAGCCACTACAATTTAATATATTTTTTAAACCCCCCCCCCCCCCGAAAAAATTTCCTGCGTTCGCCCCTGGTCTTACAGCATGTCATGGAGGGCTTAAACGTCTTACATTGTTATTTTCGTGTTTATATTGAATCAATGAACGATATATTAAAAGATGAGCCTTGCTGAAATGAGGTGAATGGGCACTTTTTTTTTACACCTTCAAGCCTTGAACTTAAGGCCTCATGGAGGGTACCGGAATGTAAAACGGGCATTTTTATAACTGTCGGGCCTCAATATTTCTATTTCCAAAGTTTTCGCCTTGCCAAAATGAGGTGAGTAAATCGGTCGCTAGCTCTTGGTTTATAATGCTTTGATTTGTTGCAGTCATAGTTTCAGAGGGCCTAATTGTTTTAGGGACGGGGAAGGTAGCTTAGCATTTTGACTGGGAGAAAAACAGAGCGCGTTAGCACCGTTGCATCGCACGTTAGAGAGAGGCATTTTATCATGTAATGCAGGGGAGTTTATTTTTTTTTTTTTTTTTGATTATTGGAAAGTTCAGCAACCTTTCCTTTTATTTTACTTCGCGTTGTTCTTCCATCATTAACTAAACTGTTATTTTGAATATTGGTTAAGAAATTATTGTTTGTAAATAAATATGGAAACTCATTTTTAAGCACATTGAAGTTTAGATTTATGTTAGAAATGAGTTGATCTAAGTTATTGATGCAAGTGGATAAGTTATTAGCACAACACTTGTCACACAACAAAAGTTACTTTTGGATTTTAAAATATTAAAGTCAGATTTTTTTATTTTCGCACAAGTTGAATGCTGCAAAGAATTGCAAACACAACAAGAAATCGAATCAATGGATTCTGCTTTATTACATATGATACAATTTTTCATGATAGGGACAGAAAACGACCGTCGCGATTGAAAGCTAAGCTGCTGCATGATATGCAACTTTTTTTCTTCCCCGGAGCGTAAATGAAGAGTGCGTATGGTTTCCCAACTCGTGAACACGCCACATATAACTGACCGTGTGAGAAGAATGGGATTTCTAGATTTATTCCGTACACTGCCAGCAACTGCCCTTATGATTTCTTTATGGTCAGCGCAAAAGCACGTTTCACTGGGAATTGAATGCGTTTAAACTATAACGGCATATCCAAAGAGTATCTACTGGAATTTGCCCTTTTCCGATTCCTAACAGTTTTCTTGAGAAAACTTCTGCGGTTCTATCCTGTTCTATCCGGTTTTCACGTTACTCCACAAAAACCATGACTTGAGACATGCGTTTAATTCATCAGCCGCTGTTGATTTCAGAATCATAGGAAGTGTTTGCTGGAAGTCGCCCCCAACAGTATCAACACGCCACCAAAGTGACGAATATTGCTGCGCAAATCTTTCAATGAGCGATCGAGTGCTTCTAAAGATCGTTTGTGTGCCATTGTGTACTCATCACATATGATCAATTTTAAATTTTCATTGATTTGCAAGTTTAACGGAAGCTTCAGTGCTAAATGTGCCGTTCTTCCACCTTCCAACATTGTTGCAGCAATTCCAGTATAGAGCTGTGTCAATCGTGATTGATTCGGTCTTTGCGACCCGTTCATTTAAAAGTATTGGTGATTGCAATCACACAAATGGAAATGATCCGATCAATCAGATTCATTACTTTTAAATAAACGACACAACTCACTCTCACTGAACTGAAACTCATTCATTGATTCATTCGATCCAATGAGTGGTGTTAGTAATGTATGTACAATCGAAATGAGCGAACGAAACGAACCTAGAGTGAAATGAAATTGGACTGAAATTAAACACAGCGAAACCATAGTAATTATTGTAAATGTATACATGCAATTAAAAGGCACTAGCGACTAGGGAGAGAGAGAGAGAGAGAGATATGTACTATGTACATGTATTGAATATTCTCTGGCTTGCAAAGATACAAATGCAAAGACACAAAATGTTTTATTCACATAATTTCCGTAACCGGTAGGGCTGGAAGTGAAATGATTGAAAAAGAATGATATAATGAAATGAATGAATGTTGAACGATTGTATCTTTGAAAATGAACGACACAGTTCTAAACTGAAACATTTCATTTTTGATTGAATGAATGATTGATTGAAAAGACCGAATCTTTCAAATGACCCATATTTGATTGATTCGATCTTTTGAAATTAACGATTGACCCAGGTCTATTCCAGTAGATGCGAGAGCTTACTAACAAAATGCAACAGATTTTTTAAAATCAACATAAAAAACAATACAAACTTATAACTAATATTACAATAAATTAAAAAATTAAATCACTTACTTTTTTATATGAATCAATGAATGAATGAATGTACTTTATTTAGCTTTAAAAAGCCATTTAGTTTACAATTTTTCTTATAAAATTATAATAATATCAGTCTTATACATACTTAGGTAATATAGTAATAAACATTTATATAGTTACAATTTTTCATATTTTCAATTTTTTAGTTTGTAACTTCATAACATAAAATAATATTAATTTGTTTTAGTATATAGTAGATTGAACATGCTCTATAAGTTTTCTTTTAAATTCATTGATGTTGTTAATATTCTTTATTTCCCTCGGAAGATTATTGAAACCTTGAAAGCCTATTTGAAAAATGGTTCTTTGACCTCTCGTTGTTCTTGATCTTTATATTCTTAACTCTCCACTGTTTCTTAGATTGTATTCAACTACTGCATTAGTTTGTACATGTTCACATAAGTAACCGGGATACATATTGTTTTTAATTTTAAATACAAATATCATACATAACATGAAGAGACGTTGATTTACATTTAGCCATTTAAGTGTATTCAACATAGATCTTATTGGTGTATATCTGCTACATTTTAAAATAACTCCCATAACTTTATTTTGCAATATCTGTAATCTATCTTTGTGACTTTGTGGACACATATACAACAAACTAGAACAATAATCAAAATGTGGTTTAATCAAGACATTACATAAGTTTACTGCCGTACTCATTGAAATGTTTTTTCTTATTTTCCTTAAGACACCAATTTTTTTAGATATTTTTTTACATATACAGGGTGTCCCGAAACTCAACGTCAAGCGGGCACCGGGTGGAAGGGTAGGTTATGTCCGTACTGGGAAAAGTAAGGAAAAAAATCCATCTCGCTTTGTTTAGTAAAAATAGTAATATTTATAAAAATTATAAAAATCGTTACACTAGACCACACTTTTAGGTACTGTGGTCACAAATTTTCATATTTTGCAGCTTAAATTTTGATTATATTTTTTATGGGTGAATAATTAGCAAGTGTTGTACCATTTTGAAATCTTGGTAAAATGGGCCAACTTTTAAAATAACTTGCCGAGGGTAGTGCGGTAAATTTTTTTTAAGTATGAAGTATCAACGTTAAGTTTAAAAAAAAAATTTCACCATGACTCAGTCAAATTTTATTTTTCTTACGAAAACTACGATATTTATTTTTGGATTTTTAATTGGGAATAAAAGCATAGTTAGTAAGGATTACATAAAAAAATAAACACCGCAAAATATGAAAATTTGTGACCACAGTACCTAAAAGTGTGGTCTAGTGTAACGATTTTTATAATTTTTATAAATATTACTATTTTTACTAAACAAAGCGAGATGGATTTTTTTCCTTACTTCCCAGTACGGACATAACCTACCCTTCCACCCGGTGCCCGCTTGACGTTGAGTTTCGGGACACCCTGTATAGCTCACATGATCAGTAAAATTAAGGTTTTCGTCTAAGACAACTCCAAGATACTTAATTTGTTTAACTTGTTCAATTTGTTCATTATTTAATGATATATTAACATTTGGATATGAATTTATAGGACTACATCTGAACATCATACACTTAGTTTTTGTAACATTTAACACCAGTCTGTTCATTTTTAACCATGTGTTTACTCTCTCAAGATCTTGATTTATTTTATCCAAGCACACCTCAGCATTTTTTCCAGAAAAGTAAAGCAACCCATCATCAGCGAATAGGACAAGTTTCGATGATTGTAATATTTTGCTCATGTCATTTATAAAAATTAAGAATAACCACACACCCAGTATTGTACCCTGTGGTATTCCTACACTGACTGTTGTTGTTGATGATAAATGGCCGTTTAGTGAGGTCCGTTGAGTTCTCCTTGATACAAAAGATTTAAACCATTTTAGTTCAACAGATTTTATACCGAAGCGTTTTAATTTTTTATACAAGATTTCATGATTTACAGTTTCGAATGCACGTTTCAAATCTAAGAAAACAGCAACCACTACATTTTTTTCGTCTATTTCCCTTCTCCAATCATTTAACACAAAGTTCAGACAGGTCTCACAGGAGTGATTTGCGCGAAATCCCGATTGATAGCTATCTAATAGGTCATAGCCCTCAAGGTGTTCTTGTAGCTGCATAACTACTGTTTTTTCTAATATTTTTTCATGTAGGGGCATCATATTTATCGGTCTATAGTCACTTAAGGATTTTGCATTTTGGATCTTCTTTATTGGCACTATAAGCGATTCTTTCCAGGATTGTGGAAAAATCCCGGCGCCTAGGGATACATTTATGATTCTTTCAAACACTGGGCCAATTATATTAAGGGAGTCCTTTACCATTTTGACACTCATAAAATTAAAGTCACTTTTTTTGTTTAACATATCTATTGCACATTTAATATTTTCAATATTGACTAGTCTGAACTTAAAATCTATATTGCACTCTTCTATTAAATTTGTATAATCACAGTGTATCACAGATTGGGTTATTTCATTAATAGATTGCACAAAAAAACTGTTGAATTTTTCACATAAAATTGCGCTATCATTTATCACAGAACCATTTTCTATTTCTACCTCCGATATTGTATCATTATTTTTCTTAAGTACATATTTCTTTAATTTTTGCCACATATCTTTTTGGGAGCTTGCCGAATCTATTTGATTTTTTATAAAGTTTGATTTAGTTTGCCGAATGTTTCGTTTGAATTGATTTCTACACTGTCGATACACAAACCATGCGTTTCCATCGTTGGTCAACATTGCTTGTCTATATAAGTTTATTTTTGTTAACTTTGCCCTTCTGAGTTCTTCGTTAAACCACTCTGCGTTATTATATGGTACATGCTTTTCTTTAACCATGGTGTCAACAACATTCTTAAAATTGAACACAAATTGATTACATAGACTGTTTAAAGTTTGTGGCTGTTCACAATTAAAATTTATAAAGAAAGGTACATCAGATAGCCTTGATAAGAAAATATTTTGGTCGTATTTACAGTAACTTATTTTTTTTTTGTTTAGGGTTTTATGCTGGTTTTTTACAATTATTTCAATGGACTCATGGTCCCTTATTTTTAGGTCTTTGACCACCCTCGCACTAACTTTGTCAGCATAGTTTGTAATCACGTAATCAATTAGGGTTTTTGAATGACTTGTTATTCTTGTTGGTTCATTTATAATCATACCCGCACCATTATCGTTTACAATATTTGAAATGCGTCGCATATATGTGTCCGTTCTATCAAACCAGTCAATATTTACGTCACCCACTATAATGAAATTACCGCATTGTGATAAATATTCTATCCAACTTTCTAAATCATTACAAAAGTCAACTTTTGAGGAAAAACGACTAGGGGATCGGTAAAACGCACAAAGATATAAAACCGGATAGTTTTCGTATTGCACTTTTAACATTAAACACCAATACAGCATGCTGACTTTACATTTTTTGACGATGCGACATTTAAAATGATTTTTTACATAGACAATAACTCCACCAGTATGACTAGATTCGCTTTCACAACTAAATGGATGGTAGTATCCTTCGAGTTGCACATATTTTAAATCATTAGGGTCTGTAATATGTGTTTCACTTAACACCAAAATGTCCAAATTTTCACTTTTCACTAAACTTTCTATCTCATCAAAATTATTTGTCAAGCCCTGGACGTTTAAGTAAATAGGTACACCTTATGTCGTCTAATTGCTAATAATCAGTCCTATCTTCCGCTATTTTTAGTTTTCTTTGATAAGCTGGACAATTTACATCACTAGCTTTATGGTTGACATTCAACTCTATTCCAATATTTGTTTTTGCATTACTACAGTTTATACACTTACTTTCATTTTTCGTACAAATTTTCACATCATGATTTTCTCCACAATTACTACAAGCCTTTTCACTGGTACAGTTTTTGGTTGTATGATTGAACCCACAGCAATTAAAACACCTTACTACATTTGTATGTTGATACACTCGGCATCTATCCCAACCAATACTAACTTTAGTACTTTCCAATACTTTAGCATAGGCAACACTGTCCAGTTCAAAGATTGCATTGAAGCACTTGATTTTTGGCGATAGATATATATGCACACACTTTATGCCATAGTCGTTTAGCCCGTTTTGGCTCTTTAGTGATTTTCCTATTTCTTCTTGACACATTTTCTCTTTCATACCTACAATTAGTACTCGAGGTTTTTTTTTAATGGGTATTTTAATATTGTAGTTTGCACTTTGTTTTTCTTTAAATTCACTTTTAATTTTTTTTACTGAGTTTTCATCACCACGAATTAATATAGCACCATTTTGAATATCTTTCACATTAGTTATATTTAATGCCAAATCTGTTGGATTTATAGTGTTTTTAATTACTTCCCTAGTTTTACTATTATTTTGGTTTTCAATTGGTTTAATTATAATCACATTTTGTTTTTCTTTAATTTTATCCGCGTATGAAGGTTGGTTTGTTTGTATCTGCAATGTTTTTGTTGTTTCATTGATAACAGATTTTTTTATATCCATAAATTCCTTTACTAAATCTTCTTTGATTCCTTTCACACTAATTTTTTCAATTTCCTTAACACTTTTTTCACAAGCTTCCTGCGCACTTTTCATTTCATTAAATCTATCGGAGTATCTAGCTTCAATTGCCTCCAATAGAGTTTTTATTTCCTCTTCATTTTTTTTATAGATAATTCAAATTCATTTTTATATTCTTTTAAATAATTTCCATTTTTCTTTACTGTTTCATGTATTTCTCGTACCGCTAAATCAATATTATGTATGTACATAACACAATCATCACAAATAAATTTTAGCATTGTATGTATTTGTGTCTAACACACCGCTGCTATAGCGGTCGAGACCACTACATGCGACTTTGGGGTGGAATACCTTTCCGCAAATGCCCGCACATCTTATTCCAGTTTCCCCGGTAATCACACTTTTGCATTTAAAGCACTCCATATTTGTATTTAAACTCAGTTTTAACACTCCAAAGCACAAAAGATTTATCCTCCGCGCATTTGCAAAAAACCGAGTATAAAAAACAAATATAAATTTCGATTTAATTTCGTATTTAAAACTGATATCGATCAACGCACGTCTATCTTCTACGAAAGTTCACCGTAAACATTATATATATGTATATTATAATATCACTTAAAATTATAAGTTCGCAAAGTCATATTCTTTCGTTATTCACGGAGAGAATTGAAAAATCACCAATTGCGAAATATTCAGTTGCAATTTACAAAACATGTTTTTTTTGTAAATCACGGCGCTTTGATTCGAAACTGATAAAACAATTGGCAATTTAACTTTCAATTCATCTCAAATTACAACAATTCCTAACTTGAGATTTACAATTAAAAGTTATAATTCAAGCTTGTGCCCTTCAAAGTAAATTACAACCTTTTTGTCGCAATTTACTACTTCAAGGGAATAATTCCATTTATACTTTTTACCAATCTGGATTTGCTAAATTTTTTTCGTGATTTACAATCACTGAGTATTAAATTCAACTCAAGTGTGTCTGACGGCTACGACGAAGGTCCGGAGTTCGATCCCTGCCTCGAAATAATAATTATCTTTTTTTTTTTTGGTACTGTCTCTTTTGAGGAAATGTAAAATCCTCGAAAAATAAATCTATTTAATATTAAAAGTGGATCTTTGTAAGCCATTCGGATTAAGCGGGAAATGATATTCCACCAGAATATCAACGCACATACAGGAATCGTTCAGAATATAAGTCATTAGGCCCTGGCATCGCTTGTGTCTCCAATAAATGCCTTTTTTTAGTTCTATTATGTACATAGGGAGAACAAGGTTGAATTTCAACTACACATTATATACATTTTCTTATACCTTTACTTAAATGATCATCACAAAAAATTGTACATTAGACGTCCAAAATAAGACGACTAGGTATATTTTTCTCGCCAATAAAACATAATCTTAATTCAAAACACCCCTAAAATGTAACTCATATTCAGGTTGCTTCTTATTATTAATTTTGATATCCGACTTGGATGCATCACCATGGCCTAGTAGATGTGTGCTTGGTTGGTATGCAGAGGGTCTCGAGTTCGATTCCTAGAATCAGCCAAGTAAAATCTTTCAATAAATAATAATAAATGCTTTTCCAATAAATAGAAAACGTTGCTTCTCTCAAAGCGATATAATTTGTAACAAATTGAGTAAAAATGGGGTTGCAATTTACGACTTTACAACACTCATTTTTTCAAAAACATATTTTTGATTCAAAACAAAAAGATGGAAATCTACGACTCGCTGTTTGCAATTTACAATCGAGTAAATATAAAATTGATACAAATTTGGATCAATTTTCGATTCGCGATGGCAATGTTTTATTTCTCAGGATCGAATTATTGACCCAAAAAAGTGATAATTTGCTATTTTTGAGTGTCAATATCTTCATTTCGTTCAATTTTGAAAATTGCGAACAAGGAGTCGTAATTTACAAAACCCCGAGCTAGGGTGAGAAACTGCATAAGATTTTCGTGATTTGCAGCTCATTTTTCTTGATCTGATCTAAAAATTCTTTCCGTGTTGTTTTACTAGAAAAAACGATTAAAAATTATGAAAATATCATGAGAAATAACAAAAAATGTGCTTTATTGTCAAACGGAATGAATTTGCAATGATATATACATACATATTTCGTAAATATAAATTACATTACCCAAAAAATAAGTGAAAATGAACTGAAAAACGAAATGTGCACTTGTTTAAAAATTTTGAACAGGTGGCGCTACACCTGTTCAAAATTTTTAAACTTTTTTTTACTTAACCTTAGCTTATCAATTACATACAAACCCACATATGTAAGTGACTAATTCGATCCAGTAGTTTTCAATTTTAATGCACCTAAAGCGCCACCTGTTAAATCTTTCGGACGTTCTTTTTTCCTAAACCTTCACGTATCAATTAGGAACAAACCCATAGAAAGAAGTATCTTATTCGGTCCAGTAGTTTTCAAGTTTTAAGTGGTCGAACCTTTTTAATAATCCATTTTTATATAATATAGATGATCAACAATGTACAAAGTTCGTAGATAACAGAAATAAAGAGCAGAGGTTGAATGAAGAATTCGAAGGAATTTTAATATTCCTAAAGGAAAAAATAGAAAAAACTATAATGGAACTTGGAAACGAAAAGAGCAAATGTAGTGATGGGATCGAAGCAAAAAAACTGAAATTTGGAATTGGAACGTCTTCAGAATGGCTATAAGAGATTTTCCACGAAAAACTAGAAACAGGAGAAATTATAGTTCAATGGACAAAATCATTCATCACGTTGAACCATAAAAAGGGTAGAAAAGATGACATCAACAACTATAGATTGGCCTCATATTAAATATATACAACTTTTTTGCATAGAAGTAGATCGAAACCAACACCAACCTGTGGAGCAAGCAGGACTTAGGACAGCTTTCTTAACCTCCAGTAAACCCAGTCATTGAGAAAAGTAAAGAGTACCGATCACCTTTGTATTTTATTTTATTGTTTCAAGAAGGCCTTCGACACAATCAATCAAAATTGTATGTGGAATGAACTTCTTAACCAAGGTTTAAATGCTCGCTGGATGCAAATTCTCAAAAATATTTATGACTGTTCTACTGCACAAATAAAAACAGAATTCTGCGGAAAGCCATTTAAACTGCAAAGTGAAACAAAGCAATTATATCCAATCTAACCACCTTCTTTTGCAGCCACTCTTAAAGAGTGCTTTCATATATTAAATTGGAAAACTTTGGATAGCAAATCAATGGCAAATATCTTTCAAATCTGAGGTTTGTAGATGATATTATTCTAATGAGTTATGACCCTGAAGATGTCCAGAAGTTGGTTGATGAACTTCTTACCAAATGCTCTAACGCAGGTCTTCACACCTACATAAGCAAAACAAAAGTTATGACAAATGTGGCAAGAACAACAGGACAAATAGTTTCATTCGAAAGAAGAGAAAAGAAGTAGATCTGTCCCAGAATAACGAACAGTTGGAGGCAATTTTGGGACGTTAAACATATGCTAGATTCAAATATTCCAAAGGCTAAGAAAAAATATATCTTCGATTCAACAGTTTTATCAGTGCTTACTTATGGATCCCAAACTCACTTACTTACTACTTACTTGTGATGGCGCGACTAGAGCGTGGTGGTCCTGGGCCTTGCTAAGTATGCCACTCCAGCTGGCTCGATCTCTTGCCCGCCATCTCCAATCTCGCACTCCAAGTTGTCGGAAGTCTCCCTCTACCTGAACGCTCCATCGGTTTGACGTTGAAGACTTTACGAGCTGGATCGTGGATTTCCATTCGTTCTACATGACCCAGCCATCTTAGTCGTTGGATTCGAATTTTTCGGGCTAGGCTTATGTCGCTGCACAGTTCGTATAGTTCGTTGTTGTATCTTCTTCTCCAAATCTTTTTTCCCTATTAACGTAACCAGGACCATATATCGTACGCAGAACATTTCTCTCGAAGACTCCAAGTGACTTTTTATGCGATTGGGAGAGGGTCCGCACCATATAGCAGGACCGGGATGATGAGTGTTCTATACAGTGTCATCTTGATTCTTCTGGATAGGGCTTTATTCCTCAATTGCTCAGCCCAAAGAAACGGCGATTAGAAAGAGACATTCTGCGTTTGATTTCAGCGCTGATGTTGTTGGCTGTGTTTACAGCAGTGCCCGGGTAGACAAATTCACTGCCTACCTCGAAGTTATACCTATCAATGGTTACGTTCTGACCAAGTCGGTGGTGGGATTGGACTTTTGTTTATGAAAGCATATACTTCATCTTCTCCTCGTTTATTTTCAGCCCCATTCTGTTTGCTTTTGACTCCATAGTAGTGAATGCACCGGTTACTGCTCGCTTTGTTCTTCCTATCACGTCAGTATAGTCAGCAAACCCAAGTAATTGTGTCGATTTATTGAAAATGGTGCCTGATGTACTGGCATGGGTGCTCCTTATTACATTTTCAAGCACAATGTTAAAACTGCTGAATGACAGTGGGTCGCCTTGTCTTAGCCCTCTGGTGGTTTCGAATATTTCAGTAGAGTCTCTACCAACTTCGACGGAACAGCGAGTATTCTCCAACGTCATCCTGATAAGTTGTATCAGTTTAGTAGTGATACTAAAGTTAGACATATCACAATACAGTTCAACTCTATTAATACTTTCGTAGGCGGCCTTTAAATCGGCGAACAAGTGGTGGGTGTCGTTGCTATATTCTTGGGTTTTCTCTAGGATCTGGCGTAAAGTGAATATTTGGTCGGTGGTACATTTTCCAGGTCTGAAGCAGCATTGGTAAGGACCAATCAGGTCATCAGCAAACGGCTTGAGGCGTTCACATAAAATACTGGACAGGATTTTGTAGGCGATGTTAAAAAGACTAATGCCACTATAGTTGGCGCAGAGTAGGCGGTCTCCTTTTTTGTGAATTGGGCAGATGGTACTGAGATTCCAATCATCGGGCATACTTTCCTCCGACCATATTTTGCAGATGAGTTGGTTTATGCTCCTTACCAGGTCATCTCCAGCGTGTTTAAAAAGCTCCGCTTGTAGGCCATCACATGCAGCTGCTCTACACACCTTTAGTCTGGTGGTGGCTACTTTGATTGCATTTTGGTTTGGCGGGTGTAGTTCGTGGTGGACATCTAGATTAACTATAACAAGTTAATCTTGGGCGGAATCTTGGCTGTCATCGACATTTAGCAACCGGTTAAAGTAGTCTATCCAGATGGCTAGCATCGCCTGCGTTTCCACTATGGTATTTCCATCATAATCTTTGCAGGGCCCAGGGCGGCTTGTAAAACCTGATGTGGACTGTTTCACTCTTTTATAGAAATTTCGTACCTCTTTTCTGCAAAAACATCTCTGCATCTCCTCGATATCGCGTTGCTAGTGTTCTTTTTTCTTCCTCCTGAGGAGGCCTTTGTCATCTTTCCTTTGCTCAACAAAGAGATTTCTGGATGCTCTAGTATCTCTCTGGAGCCACGACTTGTATGCTTTTGTTTTAGCTTTGTTTGCCTGAGCACATTCGGAGTCGAACCAGGGGTTTCTGGGGGAGGATACCTCTCACGCAGCACTTCTTATGGCTTGTTGACATAGCTGCCATTGTTCTTCCGGGTTCATGTCATCAGTCGAAGGGTTTCTCGCAAGCTCAAGGGATATGTGCAACATTGAATTTCCTCGGTTTAGTCGGTGTTCGCCTAAGAAATTCCATGGAGATCCGTACCCTAAGTTTTGCACCGACTAGGTTGTGGTACGAGTCGATGTTTGCTCCTCAGAATGTAAGGACATTCATAATCATCAATCACAACATGGTAGATTTGGTTACAGGTTGGACCATCTGGAGATCGATATGTGCCCTTGTGTATTTCGGGACGAAATCGATGAGCTTGAGTCCGTTGTCGAAGGTGGTGTCGTGCACGCTGTGTTTTCCGATCGTCATACCAAAGATGTCCTTCCTCCCGATTTTGGCATTAAAGTCTCCCAAGACGATTTTAATGTCATGTTTTGGGCACTGCTCATAGGTTTTTGACGAGAAGCTCGTAAAAACTTTCTTTGGTAGCGTCATCTTTCTCTTCTGTAGGGGCATGGGCGCTTATTAGGCTTATGTGGTGGAATTTGGACTTAATGCGGATCGTTGTCACTCTCTCGCTGACTTCGCGAAAGCTCAATACCTTTTGCCTAAGTCTTCCTCTGACAGCGAATCCGCACCCAAACAAGCGCGATCTCCCATCAAGGTGGCATTTCCCATAATAAAAATTACAGTCCTCTGTAATTCTCAGGCCCGGCTCATCCCATCGCATCTCCTGCAGGGCTGTTATATCAGCTTTGAGACTGGCGAGGGTCCTGGCTAGCTGCTAGGCTTTATGCGGCCTGTTTAGAATTCGCACGTTACATGTGTAAATACGTAAATCGTTTTTCGTTTGCCGGGGGGATCGTCAACATTATTGGTTTGGTCATCCGAGGCATACTTTGCGTTTTCCATCACAACTTCGTTACCCTTTCATGACCGGCTTGTGAGGCCTGTGCATGACGTGTAGATCATCTTGGTGGTTGGATTTTCAGAGCGTATCTTTCCTCCTGCTTCTAGTTCCTGAGAGGAGAACTTAGGTATCCACAACCTATGGATCCCAAACATGGAGCAACAACGAGGCGTTGAAAAGAAAGCTTGCAACAACTCAAAGGTCAATGGAAAGAGCAACCCTAAGTATAAGAAGATCTCAGCGGATAAGAAAAGTGAACATACGAAAATGGACAGGATTTGAAGATGTAGTTTGGAAGTTATTGTAGTTTGTACTTTGGGTTATATGTCAAAGTGGAAGCAAAAATGTATCTCTCGTTTAAAAGTTCGCAAAACAAAGTGTTCAAAGTACAAATTAATATTGAAAACCCATTCATTTTGCAAAATAGGAAAAAATTTTTCTCATTAAATTAAAATCTAAGTAAGTTCTTAACTTCTAAGCTATTTCTAACCAAAGAAAAACTTACATTGAAAAACTAACCTATAAATGGTCAAAAGAAAAATATCCCACACCTCGCCAGAACACCCAGGAAACGAAAAACGCCACGTTGAAAGACTGCAGGAAATTCTTCTTGAAAACAACAGAAAACTTGTTGAACAGTTGGCCTCAAAGGCAGACTTGCAAACTTTCTACAATCAGATTTCAGCCATGAGTGTGCGCCAAGAGGAACTCGAACAAAAAATTATCAACCTGGAAGAAAATAATAAACTTCTCGAGGGCCAGCTTGACTGACTTGTACAGAAGAGCACTGAAACAAATCTTGTAGTTCACCTGCCCACTGAAGATCAAACTGAGATGAGAGAAATAGCAAAATCCATTTGCGCCAGTTTGGTTGACTCAACTCATATGGGATTCACACACCCAAAAAAAACTTTGGTAAAATCTTTACGAAACACTTTCGTAAATTTTTTCTTCGTACATTGTACGAAATTTAGTAAATTAAACGAATGAATGAATTAAACGTAGCAAATATAATATGCAAAATACCATGTGTTAAGAAAGTTTCGTAAAATAAACGAAAGTGCTTTCGTAAATTTTGTTTTACGAAATTTTAGCAATATGTACGAAAAAATTCGTTTATTCTACTTAAGTAATATGATATTTTTCTAAACGCCTAATTTCCGTTCTGTTTTGTATTACCATTACTAATATTTTCGTCAAATTACAAAAATTTTGTAAATTTACCAAAATAATTGTAAATTTGAATCTTTTCGAAATATACCTGCTGCAGGAAATGTATGTCATTATTTTTGTTCAATCACCAATATTTTCGTAGAAATACAAATATTTTGCAATTATATTGAAAAGAACCGCCATGTTAAATTTGAAAGCAAGTAAGCTAAGTCATTGTCGTTTGTATTTCAATTGTGAAAGTGTTTAAAAATGAAAAAGTGTATATAATAAGAAAGTTTTTTGTTTAAATAAATCATAAACAGTTAAATAATAATAATTCATTTGGAACAGTAGTGCGGTGTTAGTATTAATCTCGAAATCAAATAATAATTAAATAATAATAAAATGCTGTTACGTTTGAATTAATTTTCTTACATTTTATATATTTTTCTGATTAATTTTTTTAAATTTAACATTGTGATATGTACACAATTCCGCCTAAATTGTTCTTTATAATTAGTAACACCTTTTTATCAAATTTTCAAAGTATTATAAATGTATTGTGAGTGTCAAAATTGGGTGAGTTGCATATAAGGTGTGACAAAAAGGTTGAGTTGAGACAAGAACAAAATCGTACGTTAGGGTGGTATATTCCCCCTAGCCCCGTTAAGCCGGGTAAGTACTATGTTTTCGAATGATTTCGTGCATTGTACAAAAGATTTTGTAATTTTACTAAATAAAATACAAAATTTTTCGAACAATGTACGATTTTATTCGTACTTTGTCTACGAATCATTTCGTGCATTGTACAGAAGCATTTCGTAAATACACTAAGGCATTCGTAATTTGTATTTGGAAAAATTAGTTCAATTACGAATGCCTATTCGTACAATGTACTAAAAACATTCGTAGATTTGCACCACGAAACTTTCGTACAGTGAACGAAAGTTTTAGTAATATATACTAATTATTTTTTTGGGTGCAGCCATGACGCGAACAAAACAACCGTAATCCTGAAAATGAGATCCAGAGAGTCTGCTTGGAACGTAATGAAGAATGCATTCATACTGAAGGGCACCAAAATAAGCATCCAAAAAGACTTACCCTTTAACGTTAGACAACGTCGGGCAAAAATGATCCCCATCATGAAGGAGCTTCGTCAAAAAGACGCATCAGTAAAGATTTCTTTACGGGATGATCACCTGCACATCGCCAATAAAGTCTTTACCTGGGATTCTGCACTTGGATTGAGGTGTGGTGAAAAAAATGGGTTTGAAGTCATTAAACCTATTTTTGGAGACATTTTAATGAATCAAAACCTTTTTATCAATGAAAATAAAAACATTAACAAAACAGCTACAAAAGAAAACACAATTCACAAAACTTTAAATCTGACAGGTAATGTCAATCCGAGCAGTGATGCCAAACTTATCCCAACACCAATAATGTATTGAATATCTTTGGGTCTACCCACAAGCTCCAAGGCGGTTGTATACGACTCATGATGTGTCCCAGTCTACCAGAATGCAGAAACAGCTTTAGAATAAAAGAAAATAAAAAATTTAAGCTACAATGTATCAGGATTAAAAAAACAAAGTGAATTTTTTAACATTTTTTAATTATGTAAAATCTTTCGATATTTTTATATTATACTAGCTGACCCACCCGGCTTCGCTCGGTTAGACAAATCTTAGTTTCATACGGATTAAATGAACTACAATTTAAAAAATATAATTGCAGTATTTAAAAACTGACAGGAAACACATTTTTTACTTAAAACATACATAAGTGTCGTTAAGAAATATTTATTTTTTGTGCATTCGTCTTGAAAAAAAAAGTTAAAAATTCTGTCCGTCTGTATGTCTGTCTGTCTGTCTGTATGTATAGACACCTACAGCCCAAACGGGTGGGCCGAATTGCTTCAAACTTGGTATATAGATTTTTTTAGGTATTGGAAGGTGGAAGAACAGCACACTGAGCACTGAAGCTTTCGTTAAACCTGCGAATCAAAGAAAATCCTGTTTGCAGCATTTCAAAGCAATCAGTCATGGCAAAAGTGCTGATATTAGCAAGCGGATTTCCGAAATCACTTCCCGTGATTCTGAAACCAACAGCGGCGTATGAATAAATCTCATGTCTCAAGGCATCGTTTTTTTTCGGTATGTGCAAACCATTCAATTGAGTGTAAATATGCAAGTGTTCTTTGGATTTGCCTATGGCATGCCGCCTCATCATTTGAGTTTTAAAGTTGGATTTATCATCTTAATGCTACGAAATCTTTATGCCCCGATACTGTGCAATGGAACCTAACTGATTGTGAAGAAGCTGATGAACAATGTGATAGTGGCAAGGATTTTGAAAGGAACGTTCAAAGGAGAAGAATGCCAAATTCTGCGAATTTCCTTTTCTTCAACTGATTTGTCGTCAGCTATTATAATGTGGCGTGTTTCCTAGTTGGGAAACCATCCTTACTCTTCATTTACGCTCCGGAGCAGAAAACAAATTGTTGTGTATCATGCAGCCTTAAATTCAATGCAATCATTTTTCTTACATAATTTATTAATTAATTTAACAATTTTTTAAATGAACCATTCGCATTACTCAAGAGCTTTTTGATAATTATTTTTTTTTATTTTCGCATTTATTGCATAAATAAACAATAAGGATGGTTTACCCACTCGCCAACGTCCAACATAAAGTTGTCCATGAGAAAAAATTGGAAAAATGTTTGCCTAAATTCCCCTGCTAACAATATCAATGCACCACCAAATAAACGTTGGTTTCCTTTTAACGTTCGATTAAGGGCTTCCAATAATTTCTTGTGAACCATCGTGCACTCATCCCAAATGATTATTTAACATTGCTGTAAAACCTTTGCCATTCCAGATGTTTTTGAAATATTACATGTTTGAAATTCATTTACTTGCATGTTCAATGGCAATTTTAATGCAGAGTGACTTGTTCGACCACCGTCTTACAAAGTTTGCGCAATCCCAGACGACGCAAGCGCTAATGCTATTTTTTTTCAGATCGAATCGTAGCTAAGAACCAAGTTCTGGTTTGAATAAATATTTCGCATTCGATGTAATATTTCTTCAGTCACTTCATCCCGATGATTTGTCCAAAATCGCAGATCACAAACTTATTCCAATTTTATTTAAATTAAATTGACACATTGAAAATAAAAATAATTTTCTATAATTACGGGAAAAATACTTTATGTAAAATGCTAGATCAAAAAGAACCACGCTACCGCTTTACAGAATTTTGACCAAACTTCACAGAAACCTTTGCAGGCATCCTCAGAAGATGCTACCAAAAGATTTGTTAGCATTTTGACAGAATGCAATAAAACTGCAGTTGTGGCAAATTATTTTACCGAAGTTTGGCCGTAAACCTTCGTCGACATACTCAGAAGACCCTACAAAAAATGTTGTTATTAATATGACGAAATGCACTAAAAATGCATTTTGCGATTTGCCCTTTACCGAAATTTGACCAAATTTCACAAAAAAGACCTTCCTCAATAAGATAGCTACCTTTATAAAAAAATATGAAAAAATTCGGCCCAGCCATTCTCGAGTTTATCGAGCCCGAACATAAGGCAACTTATTTTTATATATTAGATGAAACTCATCTATTAGAAAACGAAAAAATTAGATTTAAGAATATATATAATAATTCCAACATTTTTAAAACACTCTATCAAGATGCCAACAGGGACTACAAGCACATTTGTCAAAGCAAAAAATAACCCTTGAACAGCAAAATATTGCCCTTATAAACTCCTCAAAATCCTCGGCTCAGTTCTGGAAAGCTGTCAAGTACATAAACGGAAACACGTCAAAAATCTCTTTGTCTCTTAAATCCCCGCAACTTAAAACCTACTTTGATAAGCTTCTCAATGCCACATTAACCTCACCACTATTTCAATATACAGCCCCTCTGTTCGTAAACGAAAAATTAGACATGGCGGCGTTTACTTTGGAAGAAGTCAAAGAAGTTATAAACAACTCGAAATCAAACAAAGCTCCAGGTATTGATCGCATACCGTTTGAATTTTATAAAAATTGCTCAAACGAGTTTATAAATTCTCTGACAATAGAATATAATCGAATATTTGAATCTACAAATGTCCCTGATGCATTCAAGAAAGCAATCATTTTTCCACTTCATAAAAAAGGCGATTACAAAGACCCGAAGAACTACAGAGGAATCACATTTTTGAATACTTCCGCCAATCTGTTTGCCGCATTGATATATAAAAGATTATCTGAATCGGTTGAAGAGAACAATATTCTTTTCTAATACTATGTCTCCACCGGCCTGATTTAGCTAAATGATTTATAAATCACGAAAGGCGGTCACACCGAACAATTACCCGATTTAGCATGACATGTATGCCAACTTCTTTATTACATTTCTCGATTTCAATTTCACAAACTTCTACTGACAAAGCTTCCGGAAAATAGCTCGTCCAAATCGGCCCATTTCATTCTGTTTTTTATCTGTCTGAGTTTGTTTAGCATTTCTAACAGGGATGAATTCATTTTTACGTATAAATAAACAATAAAATAACCGAAAAACTCACCAACCACAAGTAATTTAAATTAAAAATTTGACAGTTTTAAAATAATTTTTTTTTTTTTGCTGAATGAAGTGCTGAATCAAGAGAGAGAAGAGAAAGGGTATGTTTGATTTTATTTTGTGTAGATTTGAGATGACAGATACGTAATTTAAAATAAATCTAGCTTAAATCACGTAAATCTAAATCATGAAAAGGTATGGTAAATCACATAATTTATTAAATGATTTAGCTAAATCAAGAGATTTAGCTAAATCACGCCGGTGGAAACATAGTATAAGGGTATTCTACAATCGAATAGACATTCTGCCTAACAAACATTGCTGAATCTTACAAGAGCAAGAAAAAATAAAATGCACGACTGGGTCGCACGTACTTGCTCTGTGGGTGCAAAAGTACGATGAAAACAAAGTTTTCGAGCAATATGAAGAACTCCTGTTTGAAAAATTTGGGGAAAACTACAAAATTTTGGTTAAAACTGGAAAACCCGAGCGGGAGCTTACGTTAAGAAACCTTTGAATTTTTAAAATTTAGATGTCATCTTTTGGGTGCTATAAATGATATAAATGTCCGATTATGGCCAAATTAATAAAATTGTTAAAACAAATTTCCGTTATTATCATTTGTAGCCAAAAACTTAAATGCGTTTTTCTTCAAAACATTCTATGTATATTCAATACAAAGTTTAATAAAAATCGGTAGAGCCTTTTTTGAGTAAATTTGCATTTTTAGATAAAACCTAAAAACGCAGTTCTCTTAAGAACACTAAAAAAATATTACGCACAAAGCTTAAACAAAATCGTTAGAGCCATTTTTTGAGCAAATTAGAAAAAACCAAAAAAAATTGGCTAATTCTGAACGGCTTGTTGTATGGGAGCCACCATTTAGAAAGGCTTTACTGAAAAAATTGCAAAGCCATCCTATAGAACGCTATAAAAAACGATGCCAAACGAAGTTTGAGTCAGTTCTAATAAGCCGTTGCGAACTTATAGCCTTTTAAAAAAAGCCGTTTAAACCTGATTTTCGTTACGACCATTTGAGCCAAAAACGAAAAACGCAGTTTTGTTAGAAATGCTTTAAGTTAGCTAAATTTTGAGTAAAATCAAAATCGTTAGAGCCGTTTTCGAGAAAATCCGAAATAAAAAAAACCGTTACATGAAAGGTACCAGTTTGAGCCGGGCTAAGACGAAATAAAAAAAACCTCGACAACCGTTTTTCTTCAAACTGCTATGTATGAAGTTTGAAGAAAATCCGTCAAACCGTTTAGGCTGTAGAATGACGTGAAAAAGCCCACATCCGCACATCCGCACAGACAGACCGACGGACGGACGGTATGGCGAAAACCACTTTTTTGGGCTTCTCTATCATCGTAATGTCATGTTTGATTAAAACCTCGATTTTTTTTTCTGCACGAAACCAATACTTGCCCTATAGAGCAAGTAAAAATTGTACGCATTCTTTGTAGATTTTCGAGCAGCTTTTGATACAATACTTTTGATGCACTACTTTGTATATTATACATTAACGACATAACCGATGATGTCAAAGGTGGAATAAGGTTCTGCGATGTAACAATCCCGGCACTGATGTTTGCGGATGATATCGTGCTTCTGTGTGACACTATCAGGCTTGCCAGATTGGGCTATTTATCGGAAATTGGGCTATCTTTTTTCAAAATTGCCGACAGCAATTTCAGTATGACAGCCCAATCATAATTGGGCTATAAATAGCCCAAATCTAATCTTTATTGATTTTATTTTCCGTACACATAAATCATTTATATAAACCACTTTTCTGCCTCTAAACATACCCTTAATGCATTCCACAATTTTCTTTCATGAATTGTGTAAAAACAAAACCAAGAAATCGATTGACTACAGCATCGCTCGATGCAATTATGCGCTTACGTATTGATGCTACAGTTACAAAAATTTGTTATAAAGATTTTTCACCCTCGAATGAAATGATTAGTAAATTTAATCAATCAATGTACCAGTGTGATAAAAATGCCCATGAGGATGACAGTGACGATAACTCTGATGAGGAAATCGCTTTTCTAGACTGATTTGCAGCAGTTACCTTAATATGTTAATTGCGATAATATGTTAACTCTTCTTTTTTTAATGGACTTACGTTTCTTTTTTCGTTGTTTTTTTATATAAAAATGTTATGTATATATTTTTTTGTAATTTTTTTTTTTAATAAAAATGAATTGTGATTGAAGTTACCTATAAGAAATGTTCTGTTTTTTATTGGTATTGGGCTACTATTTGGGCTACTTTTTCGGCGCCGATTTTGGGCTACAAAATTTTTTAAATTGGGCTATGAAACTAGTTCAAAACATGGCAACCCTGGACACTATCCAAGGTATGCAGTTAAGGGTAGGTTGCCTTTTTTACCAAAGTCAGAACTCATGTAAAAGTTGTGAGTGCGTATTAGTGTAGTGCATGTGTTTCGCTCTCAATTATATATTAATAAATTATATTAGCAGAGCACATCACTCTCATTCTCTTTTCATGAAAATCAAAAAACGTTGACACTGGCACAGCGGCGCCGGTGGCCCGCGGCGGCGCTGCAGACGGCCGGCAGCTACAGAACTAGTTATATGATGGACAGAGAAAAGGAAGGGAGTGGGAAAGGGAAAAGGACAAAATGGAATGGTGGATAAAATTTTTAGTGTGGGTTTTTGTTTCCTTTTTTGTCTGTGGGCTTTGTTGTTATTTTGCAAGCGTTTAGTTTTCGTATTGTAAATGAATAAGTTCTATTTTGTTTAATTTAGTTCAAACGTGTGGCTCAATAGAAGGATGAAATAGTGAACGGGTATCTCACTTTTAGTTTTCAGCGTGTTTGTTGTGAACTTTATCGAAATCATGAAAGATCGGCCATTCACTTTTGTGGTATGAAGATATTTATGTGTGTTGTATCTACAGTGTGATTCAGCAATGTTGTGCCAAAAAGCTAGAGCGTGTAGGTTGGGTTGAGATAAGACAAAAATCGTATGGGAGGGGGGTCTATTCCTCTTCGATTAACCAGGAGGGGCAATTTTCTAAAAACATGACTTAAATTTGAAAAAAAAATTATTAAAAAATAACGGTAACTCCTACAATGCCATGTTATACATTTTGAAAAAAATTAATTTTAAAATTATTTTTTTTAATTTTTTTTTTCAAATGTTTGAGTTTGAAAATTTATATTTTGAAAACGGTTCAATAGAAAAACTTCATTTAAAATTACAATAAAAAAAAAAACAGGCAGTCATGAGGACTGCCGATAGAAGTGAAAACTATTTTTAATTTGTATTCATTATTTTCATTATCCGATACATCAGTAATTACTGTGGTTGATACTGTATCGATTGTTGTTCCATTCCTCTCTCATTTCAGTTATTATTCATTCATAATTCTAATTTACTTTGTAGAAAGAAAATGTGCGCTCATTGATCGTTCTTGCTCTTTCAGTGCAACTGTGTCTTAAATATACGAAACGTAACTGGCTATGATAGAAAATGGAATATGTGTGCTCGCATCTCCGTCTCTCTTGCTCCTACAGAAATATACAAACGAAACGTAACTCTCTCTCTCTCTCTCTCTTACTATCTTTACTAACCTTCATATTTCTCCCTTTCACCTTCCGTTCGCATTGACCAAACGCTCTCGTCTTGCATTCACCAGCTTACGTTACGGACGTTTTTTCATATTTAGGGTACCTCTCCGCATCGTCCCATAAGGAACTTCGTTGCAATAATGCCATACTTTTAAATGCAAATATTTATATGAATATTGAAAATATTTGAAAATAAATTCTTCATTTTCATTATTCATTTATCTATATAAAAACATTAAAATGTTCAATACTCACTTTTATATTAACAGTAATCCTTTAATTAAACGATTACAATAATATCCAAACTATAAAACCACTTAAATAAAAACGCTGAACTTTCCACGTTGCCAATTTAACCTTACTTGTACAACACGGTCCACTTACGAATATAAATGTACTGCTATTATAGCATGTTGGTGACGTGAACTCATGACATTAAACCCATCCAAACGACCAACGCGTGCGCCAGTCTGACTTCTCATAGCTATAGATATACTATTAGCATTAGCATGTCGGTGACGCGAACCTATAAGTTTTTCCCCTCCAAAAACGCTCAACGCGCCTAAAGAAGTTTTCACTTCAAAAATAAGTTTTTGGCTTTACAAAAAGGTATAGCATGGCATTGTAGGATTTACCGTTATTTTTAATAATTTTTTTCAAATTTTAGTCATGTTTTTAGAAAATTTGTGAATCACCCTGTATAACAGATAATGACAAATCCATGAATAAAAGTAAACAAAATGTACTTAGCTATACGTTAGGTACATTTCGATATCGTTATTTTTACTTGCGATTATAGGTACTATAAGGCAAAATATGCATTCGTAAAAAAAAAATTCTAAAAATCAAACATGACATTACGATGATAGAGAAGTCAAAAAAGTGGGTCCGACAGTTCTGTCTGTCTGTGTGTCCGTCCGTCTGTATCGGCACCTACAGCCTAAACGCCTGGACCGATTTGCTTCAAACTTGGTACATAGCTAGTATTATTATGACGTCCTACAGAGGGGTTTTTGGAATTAGGATTCTAGCTCTTAAACTAACGGTAGGTACTTGCCATACGATTTTAAGTGAAAAATTAATTTGTCTCGAAAAGGGCTCCTACGATTTTCATTAAAATTTCTTAAATGTTTTCTGTGCAAATAGTACGTTTTGGTTGGAATAGATTTTTCAGGAAAAGTCTTATAACGGTACCTCCCATTGGACCGGTTTTTTTTAAATCAGCTTTTCTCGTAAACTACTTGACGGATTTCGATGACATTTTTAAAATACGAGCCTTTTTAAAGACGGAATAATAAAAATTATTACATTTTTCAACAAAAAGTTTTTTTGAGTTTAAACATTTTTTTTTTTACTCCAAAAACGGTTTGATCTATTTTATTAAAATGTTATTTTTCTGATAAAAACTACAAGTTACTAGAAGTTGGCATACTCAAAAAATATTTAAAATATTTTTTCGAAAAGTTTTTCAAAAAAACAGTTTTTTGAAAAAACAGGTCGAACGATTTTGAAAAAAAAAGAATTTCTTAAAATTCTTAACAGTAAACGAAATTAGATGTCTTACTTCATTTTTTCCAAAAAAAAATGATTTAACTAGTGATTTCTAAGTGATCAATAAAATTTTATATCATTTTTTCCTTGCTTTTTTTCCAAAATCTCAAACCCCAAGACCACTGTCACACATTAGAGCAAGTTCCTCCGACCCAGTCGTGCACTTTATTCTTTTAGGTAGGTATCAAAGAGAAGTATGATGTAGGCCAATATCTTTTTGAATTTTGATATTTAGATGTAAAGAAGTTGGAGGGCTTAGGTATAGGTACCTGTACCTAATCTTCATTTAAGATTTTGTGCGGTCTTTTTTTTGTTGTCAGATAGAAAGAAAGTTTTGAAAATTAAATTTTTCAATTAAAACATGTGTTTTTTTTTTTAGTAACAAAATCCTTTTTTGACTTAATTAGTGTCTAGATAATTGGAACAAACTCTTGCAACATTTGCTGATAGAGAGAACAGCTTGAGCAAATTAATGAATATTTTAAAACATCAACTCATTGGACTCAGTTTTTATTAAATTTATTGAGTTATCTATAATGGGAAACTCACTAAGTTGTCTTTTTTTGTAGATTGTAAAAAAATTTTAAAGGTGCAGATTGGTAAACTGTATCGAATTAAAGCGAATTTGACTTTTGTGCTCAAGAAACACATAATCATCATCATACCGTATTCAAACGAAAACGAGAGCGAAGAAACATTTATTTGCCTATTTAAGGCTAGGTTTCCCATCAAAAAATCGACTGGTGCTTTGCGCTAAGCTCTGTAGCGTTCGCAATACTTAAAATATTTAAATGAAATAGAAAGGGTTTGATTGCAAATATATTGAAGAAAATGTTTTTTTAGTTATATAAATTTAAAAAAAATTGTTTGCTCCCAAAAACCGCTAGAAACTTTAGAAATTCATCAAATTTAGGTAAGTGCTTGCGGTTATTAGTGGGGCAGGGGTTAAATCAAACTTTTTTATTTTTTTATATTTTTTTCCCAGAGTAAATAGATCTGAAAAGAGAATAACACTATTTTGTTTTTAATTTATTAATCAATTTCCAATACAAAAAATATACAAAACTATGAAAAATAGGGCAAGTTTGCATTGTAGTGTGAATGCAATATTTGATAAAACTTCCAAAGTATAACAGGTAGCAAAGCCAAATTTCCTTTCTTCCTAAGCCAAAAGATGTATGCAGTTATGTGCATTTTTATTTTTTTAAATATATATCTAAAATAATTTTTTTTCAGACAAAAAGACAGGAAACATTCTTTTTTTGTCCAATATTTTGCGCTTTTCCCTGGGGCTTGAACGTATTTTATTTTTTTTAAGTAAATATTTTGTTAATCAAAGAACTATAATGTCCTTTAGAGAATAAGACTATTGGAAAAAAATTTAAAAATCAGAGCATGTTTAAAAAAGCATTTCAATATAACAACATTTGTAGTGCGGTTGTGAGGGATCGGAAGCCTATACAATTCCAACGTATTTTTTTTTTTTTTTTTTTTTTTTTTGGTATTTTGTGTGTTAGATGCAATAAAAATCAAAGGTATTTTTCTCACCTTATTTTTAATTTAAATTTTTAAAAAGTGGTCTATTTCACGTTTTTTGCCAGTAAAATTCCCAAATCACGCACACATAGAAGGCTGCAGTTCGAGAAAATGCCGCTGCCAAATCTGGCACTGCTGAGCCTTCTCTTTATTTTCTTTATTATACTGAGCTCTCATATTTTTTTTCCTATTGTCTGACTGGTTTGGAGAGTGCATTCATAATGTTCTTTTTTACTTGCGATTATAGGCACTATAAGGCAAGTTATGCATTCGTAAAAAAAAAAAAAAAAAATTCTAACAAGCAAACATGACATTACGATGATAGAGAAGTCGAAAAAAGTGGGTCCGACAATTCTGTCTGTCTGTCTGTCCGTCTGTCTGTCTGTCCGTGTGTCTGTCTGTCTGTATAGTTACCTACAGCCTAAACGGCTTGACCGATTTGCTTCAAACATGGTACATAGTATTATTATGACGTCCTACAGAGGGGTTTTTGGAATTAGCATCCTAGCTCCAAAAATAACGGTACCTGCCATACGATTTTTTGTGAAAAATTAAATTTTCTCAAAAACGGCTCCTACGATTTTGATAAAACTTTCTGAATGATATTTCTTGTGCAAACTCAATGTTTTGGTTGGAATAGATTTTTCAGGAAAAGTCTTATAACGGTACCTCCCATAGGACCGGTTTTTTGAAATCCGATTTTCTCGTAAGCCACTTGACGGATTTCGATGAAATTTTTAATGTAGAAGCCCTTTTATAAACGAAATAATATAAACTTTTAATTTTTCCAAAAAGTGTTTTTTTGAGTTTTTAAAAAAAGTTTCAAAAAATTTTTTTAACTTTTGTTTTTTCGTAAACGGTTCAATATATATATTTTTAATTTTATTTTCCGATAAAAACTACAAAGTGTAAGAAGTTGGCATACTCAAAAAAAATTGGAATATATTTTCGAAAAGTTTTTCAAAAAAAAACTGTTTTTTGAAAAAACTGGTCCAACGATTTTGAAAAAAATTTTCGTCAAAATTCAAAAACGTAAAAGAAACCTGATGGCTTACTTCATTTTCTCCAAAAAACGTTTTAGGTATTGATTTTAAAGTGATTTATAAAATTTCATATGATTTTTTTCAACGCTTTTTTCCCAAAATCTCAAGCACCCAAAACCATTTAAACACATTAGAGCAAGCTCGTACGACCCAGTCGTGCACTTTATTTTCTTTAGTAAGCAGAGCAGAGTATTCTGTGTTATGCATCGTGTCAAAGGAATAGAAAGGACACAGAAAAATATCAGGTATAGCTATGCGCTGTTTTTTTTTTTAACCTTGGATTTCGTGTGCACTTTTTGTAGATTTGCAGTTTAATTTTTTTAGGTTACCTACAAATATTTTTTTTTTTGTTCATCTCTTATAGCAGGTTCTAATTATTTTGATAGAAGAAATATGTAGGTTATGATCTTGCGTATAGAATTAATTATTCAAAACATATTTTGGATTTTTTTTTGTTTATGTTGAAATATTTGTTGTTGCTAGAAAAACATTTTTAAATGCATTTTTGGATAAGTAATGAAGTCCTAAGATAAATGCATTACGTGAATGCAGGTCAACAATTTGAATAATTATTGCGTAATAACAAGTTTCGCAATTCCACTGTCAGTGAAATACACACTTACTTGGCAATGAATGTGTCAAGCAGTGGCTAGCGCCGCCGCCGTAGATATAAAAGATGATACTTAAGGTAGTTCCACACTATCCCACAGTGTATTACGACATGTCAAAAAAAGTGTGATGAAATGTGTGATGGTTTTACATTCAATCCTAAAAAAATATTTCAGATCTAAACACATGTCAAATCGTATGAGATCTGCGCTGTCATATTCTGTTTCCACACTATTATACATCTGTTTCATCACACATTTTTGACATGTCGTATTACACTGTGGGATAGTGTGGAACTACCTTTAGCAGGTATAATATAATGTAGGTGGAATATCAGCAAGGAGGAAAAAACCAATCACGTTTTGTTTTTGGTGGTTACACATGCACATGATCAGCCGTCTGTTTTAGAGGAAGGGTTCTAGTGGGAGAAATGTGAAAGTGTGATAAGTATGTCATATGTGCATTTAGGTATATTTTTGTTTTACATAGGCAAATAAATGTTTCTTCGCTCTCGTTTTCGTTTGAATATGGTATGATGATGATTATGGGTGTTTTGAGCACAAAAGTCAAATTCGCCTTAATTCGATAGAGTTTACCAATCTGCATCTTTAAAATTTTTTGCAATCTACAAAAGAGACAACTTAATCAATTTCCCATTATAGATAACTCAATAAACTTAATAAAAACTGAGTCCAATGAGTTCATGTTTTAAAATATTCATTAATTTGCTGAAGCTGTTCTCTCTATCAGAAAATGTTGCAAGAGTTTGTTTTTGTTCCAATTATCTAGACACTAATTAAGTCAAAAAAGGATTTAGTTCCTAAATTTTTTTTAATGTTGTTTTAATTGAAAAACTTAATTTTCAAATCTTTCTTTCTATCTGACGACAAAAAACAGACCGCACAAAATCTTAAATGAAGATATAGGTGCAGGTACCTAAGCCCTCCAACTTATTTACATCTAAATATCAAAATTCAAAAAGATATTGGCCTACCTCATACTTATCTTAGATACCTACCTAAAAGAATAAAGTGCACGACTGGGTCAGACGAACTTGCTCTAATGTGTGACAGTGGTCTTGGGGTTTGAGATTTTGGAAAAAAGCAATGAAAAAATGATATGAAATTTTATTGATCACTTAGAAATCACTAGTTAAATCATTTTTTAGAAAAAATGAAGTAAGCCATCTAATTTCGTTTACTGTTAAGAATTTTAAGAAATTTTTTTTTCAAAATCGTTCGACCAGTTTCTTAAAAAAATATTTTTTTGAAAAACTTTTCGAAAAAATATTCCAAATATTTTTTGAGTATGCCAACTTTTAGCAACTTGTAGGTTTTATCAGAAATATAAAGTAATAGATCAAACCGTTTTTGGAATAAACAAAAAATAAAAAAAAATTAAATTTTGTTTAACTCAAAAAAACTTGTTGTTGAAAAATTTAATAATTTATATTATTCCGTCTATAAAAAGGCTCGTATTTAAAAAATTTCATCGAAATCCGTTAAGTAGTTTACGAGAAAATCTGATTTAAAAAATGGGAGGTACCATTATAAGACTTTTCCTGAAAAATCTATTCCAACCAAAACATACAGTTTGCAGAGAAAACATTATTAAGAAATTTTAATGAAAATCGTAGTAGCCGTTTTCGAGAAAATTTAATTTTTCACTTAAAATCGTATGGCAAGTACCTACCGTTAGTTTAAGAGCTAGAATCCTTATTCCAAAAAACCCCTCTGTAGGACGTCATAATAAAACTGTGTACCAAGTTTGAAACAAATCGGTCCAGCCGTTTAGGCTGTAGGTGTCGATATAAACGGACGGACAGACAGACAGAACCCAGTGGCGTATCCAGAAAAAATTTTGGGGGGGGGCCCACCTATAAAATTTTTCAATAAATCTTTTGTAGTCCTTTTAAGTTAGTAAAATAAGTGAATCGAAATCTTTTTGTCCTCTAAGAAACCTTAATTTTGCTCCATAAAATTAAACTATTTAAATTATTTGTGAACAAAATTTCATTATTTTTTTATTTTAATAATAAAAGCAATAAATAATTTTAAACCCAATGTTTAATCTTTGTTTCATGGGAAAATCAAGTCCATTCTCCTTTGTTTTTTGTTGGCAAATTGTTCAACAACTTCCTCAGGATCTATATTGATTTCTGGGTGAATATTCATGGATGCTAATCCATTCAGACGTTCTTCGGAAGTTGTTGCCCTTAGCCAAGTCTTTAACCTTCTCAGGACGGAAAATAATCTCTCTGGCTCTGCTGACGTTACTGGAAGTACACACAGTACTTCTAGTATTTTCCTTATATTTGGGAATTGTACATTACTGCAAACGGGAAGAGAAGCTAAAGCTGTTGCTGGGATGTTTTCTCCATTTTTTTCCTCCCATGTTTGTTTCCATATCTAAATAGTAGATTGAAAAATATACATTTTTAGTTACCGGAAAAATAAACTACATATACTTTATCATTAAAATGGTTTTTGTATGTTATCAGACGTGCAGTTCGACAACTGTGACCACTGACATTAATTAGAAGTAACACGACAAAAAGAACTCAAAATTAAATCATTTAACAATAAGGTTTCACGTACGTGCTTATACGTACACACCGAAAAAATTTCATTATTAGATATCATTAAACAGAAAAAATAAGTACAAATCAGTATATAAATGAAATAATAATGAAAATATTCGAATGCAAAACGTTTTATCTTAATCCAGAGAATACATAAAAAAAAGTTATTTCAAGAAAAAATTCTCTGTTAGTCAAAAATCCAAATAATCAGAAGTCCTTATTTAGATACTAGGCTGTTTTTCAAGTTCCGAATTTTTTTATATTGGCTTGAAAAACAGTCACAAAAAGTTTCTTTACTATTTTTTAAAGAACCAGTTATTGACCATACTTTTTTTTAAATTAAAATAAAAACAAATGAAATAAAAATTAAATTTACCTCTGTCTCAAATTGAAGGTCATAATTGGAAATATCAGGATACGAAACCGATTCTACAGCTTTTTTAACGTCTTCTGAACTAGCGAGAGTAATAAAGCTGGGTAAGAAAACCTGAAGTTGGCAGATACACAAAAATTGATTTCCAAAACGTTCGTTGAGCTCTACTATGCAATGGTCAAGGAAAGGAATATATAAATTGAGTTTGTAATACTGCTTCACATTTGGTTCTTCTCCCTGGATAGCATTTGCTCTTCTGACTTGCTTCCCACACGTTCTAGGAGCTTTTGGCTGTACCTCAAATCCTTGTGATATCTCACTTATCTTTAAAAATATCAAACCGAAAGATTGATCCACCTCATCACGCCTTCTTTTTAAAATAATCTGTAGAGTTGTTACACACTTCTTTGCTTGAAACAGGTCAATGTTCCTGGTTTGCAGATATCTTGTCACCGGTAGCATTAATCCACTTACTTCAGAGCAAACAACTAAACTCACTAGGAACTCAAAACTTAATATTGCTTGTAAAAGCGAATACGCCAAAGAGTGTTGTGTTCCCAGTTCATTTATTTCTTCCAAGCTTTTGACTATAATGTGTTAAAATTTTACGAAATCAATCAAAACTGTGTGTCACTCTATCCATCTTGTTTCACACATTTGCTTCAAAACTGTTTTTTGTGTTTCGTTGCATTCTGCTTCTAAAAGATTCTTTTTCAAACTTTCTCTTCTGACATGGCTATCCCTTATAAAATTTGTATTCGATTTAATGGTTCCTAGCATGTTCTTTATTTGCCGAGATGCTGAAGTGCCATGTGTAGTAGACACTATAGCTAGGTTAAGAACATGACTGCAGCAATGTGTGTAAAGGGCGCAAGGCTGACGCTCTTTTATTTTGGCTTGGACACCATTCAGCTTTCCAGACATGTTTTAAGCCCCATCATAGCCTTGTCCTCTTAGAAAATCAATGTTGAGCCCATATTTTTCTAAGCTCAGCAAAATAACTTTTGCCAAATTTTCACCGGTTAGAGATGTAACTTCTACAAAAGTTATAAATGCTTCAACAACTTTCTCATCCTTAAGATATCGTACACAAATCGACATTTGTTCTGACCCGGAAATGTCTGTTGTTTCATCACATAGCACGGAAAAGTATGGGGAGTTTTTTATGTCATGGACGATTTGTTTGGTTATAATTCCTCCGCATGACGTATAAGGAGTTCCGTTGACCTTTCTCTAAGTGCTCCTTAAGAACCTGATCACCAGCATCGACTCTAAACTTAAGAAGAGCATTAAAAGTTCCTCTAAACTCAGTACTCTCTTCGCATACAATATTTGCACAGCTAACTTCCCTATGTCCACGAAGTGGAATGTTTTGCCTGCAATGAAATATAATTGTTTTCACAATACTGACTAGCTTTTTTCTATTCTCAGAAACTTTTTTTTTAAATGCACTGTCACAAAGCTCTTGTACTGTGCACATTTTTTTTTTATAAATTTTCTTGAAAGATTCGGCATTCAAAAGGGCATTCACATGCAACTGCGAGTAATTGTGCTTTTTAAATGCTTCTAGAGCTTTTTTTATTTTTTTAAGGGGACGAGCTACTAAATATCCTACTTCAGCATTATGTGAAGTGGATTTTCCAAAAAGGAAACAATATTTACAAAATGCACCTTCGTTAATCTTTGAGTAAGTCAACCATTCATATTTTACCAGCCAGGAATATTGAAATGATCTTTTGTGGGATCCTTCTTCAGAAATAGGAAATTTATAATTGGCAAAACCTTCTTTGTAGTCTTTGGTAATGATATTATACTTTACATTATCATCGATATGTGATTGAACATTCGGTAACAAATTACTTAAATCAGAAATATCCACCTGACATGTATTTAAATTTGGACCAACTAGAATTTGCGAAGAACTTGAAGCACCGTCATCATTTAAAGATGGTGTGAATTCAAAAATATTAAGGTTTTTTTCACCATCACTTTGTCTAACACTTTTTTCTTTGCAATCATTTGCCGATTCAAACCGCGATTCGGGTTCAGTTTCACTTATCGTAGGTTTGACAACTTTATTTTTAATCACAAAACAATCTAAAGTAATAACTTTTCTTTTAGGAGGCATTTTTCTAGTTACCTTTACTTTATTTTTCAGAACTAAATTGCGCAAAATACAAAACAACAACCAATATTATAAGCAATTGTGAAAACCAAAGTAAGCATTGCGATTTGAGGCAAAACAAAGCAAGCATTGCCATTAGGGGCAATATTAATTTTTGAGCTTATTCTTCCAGAAAGCACACAAACAGCTTCTCACCTTCTCGTTAAAGTACGAAGCAATTCATGTTTCAATAATTCAAACTAAGATGTCAGATAAATTAGCTTTGTTTGTTGAGCCCTGAAGTCATCCTGGGGTCGCCACAACTCGTTTTTTTGAAATACCTCAACTCGTCCTCAAGAGAAAATTCTCTGTTTTTGAAACCTGGGGTCGCCTTGAAGTCACCCTGAAGTCGATCTTGGTATTTAGCTGGGGCGAGTTGAGGTAACGAAATAGCAGCTGTTGAAGTGACTTTTGCTGTCAAGCATTTCTTGTGTACTTTTCTTCTGTATTTGATTTTTCGTATCTTTTTTTTCGAAAAAAAGTAAAAGAAATGCAAGTGAATGTATTTATTTCGATGAAAGTAAGTACAAATCGAACAAATAAAGCAAAATGGATACTTTTGATTTTGTGTGTTGCGAAAAATATACAATCAGCAGCCCTAATGCGTTTTTTGAGAACTGGAAAACCCAGGTTTTTTGACAACCCTTGGAGTTGTCAAGAAAACCTGGGGCGACCCTGGGTAAAGTTCAACAAACAAAGCTAATATTTTGTAGTGAGTTATGAAAAAGTCTGTTTCTATTTAAGGTTTATAATTACCAGCAGACTTAAAACGAATGGTTTGGTCAGTGTTTACCTATTATTTACTGCGAAAAACTTATTGTTGAATATTTATAAAATGCTTATGATTTTGGTACTTGTTTTATGCTATGTTACCCCAAACTTCAACGTCAGCTAAGAAGTCTAACACAAACAGCCGTTTCGGAGCTTGTCGTGGAGGCCACTTTACCCACTATTTTTGACTTCTCTATCATCGTAATGTCATGTTTGATTTTTAGAATTTTTTTTTTACGAATTCATATTTTGCTTTATAGAATCTATAATCGCAAGTAAAAATAACGATATCGAAATGTTTCTAAAAGCATGACTTAAATTTGAAAAAAAATTATTAAAAAATAACGGTAACTCCTACGATGCCATGCTATACCTTTTTGTAAAGCCAAAAACTTCTTATTTTATTGTAATTTTAAATGAAGTTATTCTATTGAACAGTTTTCAAAATATTAATTTTCAAACTCAAAATTTTGAAAAAAAAATTAAAAAAAAATAATTTTAAAACTAATTTTTTCAAAATTTTACATAAATAAATATTATTTTTGTTCTCAAAATTTAATGCTCCCATTAATTTTAAATCCAACACTGAAAACCGTGTGGTTCTATGACTTTTTGTTGCCAAGCTATTGAAAAATAACCGAACCTCTTTCCTCACAAAAACACGAAAAAATTGGCTAAATGATACCTGGTGCCATCCCGTAAGGCTAGATTTTCTTGTTTTTGTGAAGAAGTAGGTTCGGTTATTTTTCAATAGCTTGGCAACAAAAAGTCATAGAACCAATTAGTTTTAAAATTATTTTTTTAATTTTTTTTTTCAAAATTTTGAGTTTGAAAATTAATATTTTGAAAACGGTGCAATAGAATAACTTCATTTAAAATTACAATAAAATAATAAGTTTTTGGCTTTACAAAAAGGTAGGGAGAGTGGGTATGTATGGGACACAGGAGGAATGGGACACATGCTTTTTTTCCACCACGTTATCCTTTTTTTATACCCTATTCCATAGAATGGGTATATTGTATTTGGTGTGGAGTTTGTAACATAGAGAAATAATACCGTTAGGTAAAGAAAAGTATATATATTCTGACTCAGAATCAAAAGCCCAGTCGATTTAGACATGTCCGTCCGTCCGTCCGTCCGTCCGTCCGTATGTATACTCTCTAGAGGTCGCAATTTTTGAGCTAGAAAGCTGAAATTTGGCATATATAATCTTTGGTTCAAGAGTAAGGCTAAGTTCTTGAACCGGTAAAATCCGCCCACAAACACGCCCACAATCGCCATTTTTGTTGAACAACCTCAATTTAATAAAATTAAATTATGTTTTTTGTACAGTTACGATAAAAGCATAACGCTAAAATTTTGCACACGTAAGTTTTAGGTAAACTTTCTTCCAATCAAATAAAAATATTTCAGTTTGGGCGTGGCTTACGCCTATTTTTCATACAAAACCATCAATATTGTTTTTATAAAATAACAATTGTTATATTAAAGCGAAAAACATTAAATTTTGTGATTATTTGTTGCACATAAACATCTTGTGTATGAAATCAAAAAATTTGGTTTTGGGCGTGGCTGACGCCCACTTTTCATTAGAAACTATACAAAAATAGTTTTTGTAAATAAACGGTATTTATAATGAATCCGCAAGCCAAAATTTTGCGTCTCTTAATAGATACTAAAAGGTTTGTGTATGAAAAGAAATTTTTGAATTTTGGGAGTGGCTTACGCCTACTTTTCATGAAAGAACGAAAAACGTAGCCTTAAGAATTTAAGGCATTTCCAATGTTTGATTTACACCTTTTTCCTTCCGTTCGTTATTTGAGAAATATATCTCTACATTTTCTTTTGTAAATTTTTTCAATACGCCCACTTTTAAAGGCGTAATTTTGGTAAAATACCTTTGTTCAGGTAAGATTGTTTAAAAACTACTCGATTCAGCTGTAGTCTTACACATATGCCTAAATACTGATCTAAGCGCAGTTAGTGCTTCAAATTTTTAAGACATGCCCACTTTTAAGGGGCGTTTCCGTCAAAAGTCGTATAATGCATTAATTTTTTTAACGTTTTTTAACCATCGGTCGCAGTTTTGAAGTAAACAAACAGATGAACACTTGGATTTATATTCCTTGGTTACTCAGCAGAGTGTGGTCCAAGAATTGTTAAAAACACCCATAATCGCTATTTCCATTCAAAATCTAATTTTTAAAAATTTAAGTTTTGTCTTGTTTTGTTCAAATCGATCTGCAAGAATAAAATTGAATGCCTGAGCTCATAACAATTGCCTTGGCAATAAAACGTTTTAACTTTGGGCGTGGCGCACTCCTTTTTTTTATTGCGCCAGCACTAATTGAACATCACACCGCATAAAATTAATGTTATTGAACTTTTTTCTGTCTGCTAAAGAAGAATTTTGTTTCTGAAACATCTGCTGTTTGCGGGAGGCAGACGCATGCACATACAAAAATATGGGGAATAGGGTATCCAACAGTTCGTTGCAAACGTACTGTAGCTCTCGCTTATGTTTTATTTCTGTTAATGACAAATGTGTTCTCTAGTCTCTATCTATCCTTCAGTGAAGCAGGTTGTCTGCGCAGTGCGAATTACGCAGTAGAGATTAAAAAAACCTTTTTTGTGAGAAAAAAGTGAAATCTTGCGGTAAACTTTGAGTGAAAAAAAAAAATTATAAGTGAATCTTATGTGGAAGCAAATGTATTAAAAAGATGTTTACATTTATTATGAAGCTAATTAGTTCCAATTTTGCCAAGTCAGTGTTGTGTTTTAAGTGATATATTGTTTCATCATTTTAAAGTGCCCTGCAGGAAGATTGGGACACTTCTACGCAGGAGGAATGGGACACTGTCCCAATCCTCCTGCATCACTTTTTGGTAAATGAAGGTTTGTAATTTAAATTTTTTGATTTTTTAGTTCAACATGCCTAGGGTTTGGAAACGAAAAACTGCCAGGGAAAGAGTCACTGAAACTCAAATACAAGCGAAGTAACCGATATACATAAAAGAAGTAACCGATGGAGCTTCAATACGGTCAGTAGCTCTGGCATATGAAATTTCAAAATCAGCTTTAGCTCGTCACGTGAGTGCGGCTAAATTGAACAGTAACGAAACTTATACATATAAAGCAAACACTACGGCACGCCAAGTATTTTCCCATGAACAGGAGCTGCTTATGGCTCAGTATTTTGTGACCTGTTCAAAAATGCATTACGGCCTCACTACTGCACAAGCACGGGTTTAGGCGTTTAAATATGCTAAAGCAACAGAAATAAATATTCCAGAGCAATGGAGTCGGAATGAAGCTGCGGGTAGAGAGTGGCTATTTGGATTTTTTCGCAGGCATCCAGACCTCTCATTAAGAACACCGGAATCAACAAGCTTGTCACGATGCACAAGCTTCAATAAAACCAACGTTGACCAATTTTATAAAAATGTGTATGATGTTTACTCAAGACATGCATTCAGCCCAGACAGAATTTGGAACTGCGATGAGACTGGTTTAACGACAGTACATAATCCTCCAAAAGTAATATCATCGAAGGGAGTTAAACAAATCGGACAGGTAACTTCTGGAGAACGTGGTCAGCTTGTCACTATGTGTGGTTTCGTCAGTGCTTCGGGGAATACGATTCCACCTGCATTTATTTTCCCCCGAAAGTTTTTTAAAGATCCTATGATGCATAATGCACCAGCAGGCAGCTTAGGACTTGCGCAGCCCTCAGGATGGATGAACGCTGAATGCTTCTTGAAGGTTATTAAAATAAATTTGCGTTTATATTTAGGTACCTTCCTTACAAATTGTATTATTCTAACAGGTTTTTCAACACTTTGTTAAGAGTGTGAGATGTTCCCGAGAAGATCCGGTGGTCCTCATCTACGATAACCACGAAAGCCACATCCAAGTTGAATTGATTGACGAAGCAAAAAAGAACGGGGTATTCGTAATTACCTTCCCACCCCATTCAAGTCATAGGCTTCAACCCTTGGATGTTTCGGTTTACGGACCATTTAAATGTCGGTATAACCAAGCCTGTTCCGATTGGATGGTTACAAATCCAGGAAAAGCAAGCACAATTTATGATGTAGCGGGCCTCGCCAACCAGGCATTTGCAATATCATTTAACAAGCAAAACATTATCAGTGGTTTCTTCAAAAGTGGAATATGGCCCTTAAACAGAGACAATTTTACAGAAGAAGATTTCCTAATGTCCAGTGTAACAGATCGGCCTGATCCCAACTTGGATAATAACAGAGAACTGGAATGTTCTACAGTTTTAAATGATGCAACAACAATGTTTGAAATGCCTTCAATATCCACATCTTCCCTGGACGTTCACGTTTCGGATGTTAACACACAAGTGCCATGTTCCACTATATCAAACGTTGTTAGAGAATCATGTGAAATGCCTTCAACATCCACATCTTCCCCGGATGTTCACGTTTTGGACGTAAACACACAAGTGCCATGTTCCACTATATCAAATGTTGTTAGTGAATTGTGTGAAATGCCCTCAACATCCACATCTGCCCTAAGGCCTGAGGACATTCACCCGTTTCCTAAAGCAAAACCACGTTCTTTAACTAAAAA
Source organism: Platycheirus albimanus (assembly GCA_916050605.2). Taxonomy (NCBI): domain Eukaryota; kingdom Metazoa; phylum Arthropoda; class Insecta; order Diptera; family Syrphidae; genus Platycheirus; species Platycheirus albimanus. The sequence continues at coordinate 191,074,080 of OU696696.1, forward strand.
AGGAAGAAAACCCGGAAAAACCCGAATATTAACTGACACGCCCGAAAAAAATGAGCTAGAAAATTTAAAAAAAAATAACACCGTGGCAATAAAACGGGTAAAAAAAAATCTTGGTCCTAGCTCTACATCAATTTCTAAAAAAAAAACAAAACACATTCGTAAACGAAGTACATCATCTGAATCAGAGGAACCTCCTTTAAAGGATTCATCGGATGACGAGAACTTTGCTCCAGTAGTGGAAGAACAGCACGACTTTGATACGTCAACGCTTTCAGTTGGTGACTTCGTCGTCGTTAAATTTGCTACCACAAAGATGGTAACACACTTCGTCGGGAAAATTGTTCAAGGCGAAGAAGGAAGACTTTTTCAAGTAAAATTTTTACGCAAGAAGGGGTCCGAGTCTATATATTTTGTATATCCAAAAATTGAGGATCAAAGCTCAGTCTTGAGGGATGACATAGTTCACTATTTCATCCTTCTATTGAGCCACACGTTTGAACTAAATTAAACAGAATAGAACTTATTCATTTACAATACGAAAACTAAACGCTTGCGAAAAAACAACAAAACCCACGAAAAAAGATACAATATCCCACACTAAAAATTCTATCCACCATTCCATTTTGTCCTTTTCCCTTAACCACTCCCTTCCTTTTCTCTGTCCATCATATAACTAAACTAGTTCTGTAGTTGCCGGCCGTCTGCCGCGCCGCCGCCGGTGCCGCTGTGTCAACGTTTTCTGATTTTCATGAAAAGAGAATGAGAGTGATGTGCTCTGCTAATATAATTTATTAATAGATAATTAAGAGAGCGAAACACATGCACTAATACGCACTCACAACTTTTACATGAGTTCTGACTTTGCTAAAAAAGGCAAATAAAACAAAAAGATACCTACATATACATATGATATACTTCGCACTTTCACATTTCTCCCACTCCAACCCTTCCTCTAAAACAGACGGCTGATCATGTGCATGTGCAACCACCGAAAACAAAACGTGATTGGTTTTTTCCTCCTTGCTGATATTCCACATAAATTAAACCTACTAAGTATCATCTTTTATACCTACGGCCGGCGGCGGCGCTAGCCACTGCTTGACACATTCATTGCCAATTGTGTATTTTACTCACAGTGGAATTGCGAAACCTATTATTACGCAATAATTTTTCAAATTGTTGACCTGCATTCACGTAATGCATTTATCTTAGGACTTCATTACTTATCCAAAAATTCATTTAAAAATGGTTTTCTAGCAACAACAAATATTTCCACAACGACCTTGCATGCAACAAAAACCTATGTTTTTGAATAATTAATACTATACGCAAGATCATAACCTACCTATTTCTTCTATCAAAATAATTAGAACCTGCTACAAGAGATGAACCAAAAATAAAATGCACGACTGGGTCGCACGTACTTGCTCTGTGGGTGCAATAGTACGATGAAAACAAACTTTTCGATCAATAAGAGCAACTAATTTTTGAAAAATTTGGTAAAACCTAAAAAAATTTGACCGAAACTGGAAAAACCGATATACGGGAGCTAACGTTAAGAAACCTTTAATATTTAAAATTAAGACGTTATCTTTTGGGTGTATGTCCACTTATGGCCAAATTAATAATACTGTTAAAAGCAATTTCCGCTATTATCATGTATATCCAAAAACTAAAAATGCAGTTTTGTTTGAAGTATTCTATGTATGTTACATACAAAGTTTCATAAAAATCGGGGGAGCCTTTTTTGAGTGAATTAGAGAAAATGTAAAAAAATGGCCAAAATCTAGTGGCTCTTTGTAAAGGAGCCACCATTTAAAAAAGAGAAATTGAAAAAAAATCAATGCCATCTGATAGGAAGCTGTAAAGAACTATACCAAACAAAGTTTGAGTAAATTCGATGCAACCGTTGAAAACTTATGGCCATTTGAAAAAAAGCCGTTAAGAGCAGATCTCCGTTATTTGCATTTTTAGCCAAAAACTAAAAACGCAATTCTCTTAAAAACACTAGAAGAATATAACACACAAAGTTTAATAAAAATCGTTAGAGCCATTTTCGAGAAAATTAGAAAAAACCAAAAAAAGTTGGCTAAAACTCAACGGTATGGAAGCCACCGTTTAGAAAGGCTTCAGTGAAAAAATTTACTAAACCATCCTATAGAACACTGTGAAAAACTATACCAAACAAAATTTGAGTTGATTCAATCAAGCCGTTGTGAACTTATGGCTATTTGAAAAAAAGCCGTTAAAACCTGATTTTCGTTACGACCATTTGAGCCAAAAACAAAAAACGCAGTTTTGTTCGAAATGCTTAAAGTTAGCTAAATTTTAAGTTTAATCAAAATCGTTAAAGCCGTTTTCGAGAAAATCCAAATTGAAAAAAACCGTTACTTTAAAGGTACAAGTTTGACCCGGGCTAAGACGAAATAAAAAAAATCTCGACAACCGTATTTCTTGAAACTGCTATATATCAAGTTTGAAGAAAATCCGTCAAGCCGTTTAGATTGTAGCATGACGTGAAAAAGCGCACATCCGCACATCCGCACATCCGCACAGACGTACAGACAGACCGACGGACGGTATGGCGAAAACCACTTTTTTGGGCTTCTCTATCATCGTAATGTCATGTTTGATTAAAACCTCAATTTTTTTTCCTGCACGAAACCAATACTTGCCCTATAGAGCAGGTAAAAAAGAACATAATGAATGCACTCTCCAAACCAGTCAGACAATAGGAAAAAAAATATGAGAGCTCAGTATAATAAAGAAAATAAAGAGAAGGCTCAGCAGTGCCAGATATGGCAGCGGCATTTTCTCGAACTGCAGCCTTCTATGTGTGCGTGATTTGGGAATTTTACTGGCAAAAAACGTAAAATAGACCACTATTTAAAAATTGAAATTAAAAATAAGGTGAGAAAAATACCTTTGATTTTTATTGCATCTAACACACAAAATACCAAAAAAAAAAAAAAAAAAAAATACGTTGGAATTGTATAGGCTCCCGATCCCTCACAACCGCACTACAAATGTTGTTATATTGAAATGCTTTTTTAAACATGCTCTGATTTTTTAAATTTTTTTTCAATAGTATTATTCTCTAAAGGACATTATAGTTCTTTGATTAACAAAATATTTACTTAAAAAAAATAAAATACGTTCAAGCCCCAGGGAAAAGCGCAAAATATTGGACAAAACAAAATTTTTCTTGCCTTTTTGTCTGAAAAAAATTATTTTAAATGTATATTAAAAAAAATAAAAATGCACATAACTGCATACATCTTTTGGCTTAGGAAAAAAGGAAATTTGGCTTTGCTACCTGTTATACTTTGGAAGTTTTATCAAATATTGCATTCATACTACAATGCAAACTTGCCCTATTTTTCATAGTTTTGTATATATTTTTTTATTGGAAATTGATTAATAAATTAAAAACAAAATAGTGTTATTCTCTTTTGAGATCTATTTACTCTGTGAAAAAAATATAAAAAAAAAATAAAAAAGTTTGATTTAACCCCTGCCCCACTAATAACCGCAAGCACTTACCTAAATTTGATGAATTTCTAATGTTCCTAGCGGTTTTTCGGACCAACTTTTTTTTTTTTAATTTATATAACTACAAAAAGATTTTCTCCAATATATTTGCAATCAAAAGCTCATTATTTCATTTAAATATTTTAAGTATTGCGAACGCTACAGAGCTTATCGCAAAGCACCAGTTGATTTTTTGATGGGAAACCTAGCCTTAATGATAAACAGACTAAGTGCATATTGTAAGTGTTGGAACCTCGCTGTTAATCTTGAGAAATCAAAAATTATGATATTCAGAGACGCAAGAGGTCGCTACTCACGCTTGGAAAAGTGGAAGTTAGACGGTGAAGAAATTGAAATTGTATCAAGATACAAATATCTAGGCGTCCTGTTATCGGACGCTAAAAGAGCTATTTGCGCAATTTGGGATCGTTGTTTCAAGAACAATTATGTTTCGCTAAGTGCAAAACAAACTCCGTTTCACTCGACTGCAGCTTCAATAATGCTTCATGGAGCTCAGATGTGGGGTTACAAATGCTATTATTATGTATTCTTTAATGAAATAAAACCACGTGATTGCTATACTTGACAATTCAATTCAGATATTTATTTTACTCTTAACTTAGGTGTGTATCGTTCGGAGGTTGGTATCAGAGTGCCCGTATAACTGTCATACTTGTCATAAGATAAAAGAAAAAATCATACTCACCACTCTCCGCCACTTATTTATAAACGAAATGAAATAGTAACATAATTCATAGAAATAAACTTAACATTATTTAGTTCATGGAACACTTTGAAAAAACTCCAGGTATATTGTTTTATGGAATGAAACGAACAATTTCTTTAACTGCACGTTTCGCTTTCCTCTGAGCGATTGGCAATTCTCCTGGTAAAATTTCGAGACCGGGGTTCGAATCCACTTCCTGTTTTACTTCTGGAATGTTTTCAAATTTTCCCGTATAATTTTCAATTACTTCGTAACCACAATCGGCAAGCGTTAAATTAGGCTTTACAAACTTTTTTTTAAGTTAATTTGCATGAGCATAACGTATTTTACCATTTATATAAATCAAATAAGTTAGATTACTCACAACTTTTCTTATGGTTATCGGAATTCCATTTGACAATACTTTTTAATTCGTTTCTATATAAAGCCTCTTCGCCCACAACAAATTTTGTTACTAATTTATTTTAACAATTTACATCTTCAACAATATTATGAAGTTTTCTGTTTTCACAAAAAGTTACATTATTATTCTCAGTACTAAAATTATATTTTGTCTTTTTACTTATAATAGCATTTTTATTTTCTACTTTATTATTGATCTTTGGATTGATATAATCTAATAATTTCGTAGGTTTAAACGAAAAGATCAATTCTGAAGGCGTTTTTCCGGTCGTTGTTGTAGGTGTATTATTGTATACCATAAGCAAATCAAAAATCTTATTTTCAAAACTTGACAGTGACTGATGTTCTAAAACCATTTTAGCGAGCTTATCTTTAACAGTTCTTACACCACGTTCTGCTAAACCATTGCTTTGACTGTGGTACGGTGGTGTTTTCAAAAAACTAATTTTTTTTTGACTCGCAATATTTTTTAAAAAGAAACGCGGAAAAAGGTGGACCATTATCCGTCACGATCTGCTTAGGGTATCCCAAAAATTACGAAATATTCTTTCAATTTATCCAACAATGCGTTAAGTGTAGTAGAAGACATAATTTTTACGACAATATACTTGCTAAACGCATCCACAATGATAAGACAAGTCTTCCCTATGAAATGGAAAAAATCCAAATGAATCCTATCAAATGGTACATTTGCTTGAGGCCAGACTGAAATGCATTTTTCTTTTGGAACAGACTGTGTTTTTTCACAAATCTCACACTGCCTTACAAAATTTTCTATCTCCTTATCTATGGAAGGCCACCATACGTAGGATCTAGCGAGCGTTTTCATGCGAACCATACCTGTATGGCACTCATGGAGAAGCTTTAATATTGCTTTTTGTAAAACAAAAGGAATACAAACTCGGTGCCTATAAAATATGCAACCGTCATCTAACGACAAGTTGTTACCGACTAAATAGAATTGCTTAACAGTTGCATTATTTAAAACACCCGGCCATTTGGTTTTCAAAGACCCTACTACAAGGGATAAAGCCTCATCTTGCTGTGTTTCCTTTCTGACACTTTCGAAATCAATAAGCCCCTCCCTAGTCGATGTCGGAAATTTCATTCAAAGGCATCCTCGATAAAAAAATCTGCATGACTTATTTTTCTTCCCCTTCTATAAACAACCTTATAGTTGTATTGGGATAAAATAATTGACCAACGCTTTAATCTCGCTGACGCAACGGACGAGTTACTTTTACTTGGGCTGAAATTTCTTTTAAAGCCATATTGTCTGTGCACAGGGTGAACTTTTGACCGTAGATAAAAACATGAAACTTTTTTATCACAAACACAACTGCTAGACCCTCCCTGTGTAGCTGCGAATAATTTCGCTCGGAATCTGACAGAGTACATGATGCAAAAAACACTGGCTTCTCTAAACCCTCAACTAAATGTGCTAAAATAGCCCCTAGACCTACAGGGCTTGCATCTGTTGTAACTATAATTGGTTTGTCTGGATCATACATTACTAAGAGACCAAAGAATTTTTACATTTTTCAAATGCGGCTTGACACTCCGCTGACCAAACAAAATGTGACCCTTTTCTTCGAAGACAATTAAGTGGATAAACCTCCGTAGCTAAATTTGGAAGATATTGGTGGTAGAAGTTGAGTAAACCCAAAAACGACTCTAACTCTTTCAAGTCTTTTGGCGCTGAAGCTTTGACAATTGCCTCTGCTTTATCCTTGTTAGGACTAAGACCCTTATCCGACAAATTATGACCTAAAAAATTAACCGACGACTGAAGAAACTTGCATTTCGATAAATTCATTCGGACATTGTGATTCGAAAGTCGCGATAAAACCTCAAAGAGCAACGACCTACATTCTTTTTCCGACACTCCACCTATCAAAACCGTCATCGATATAACACCGAACTCGTTTGAAGCCTAACAGAATCCTATCCATTACCGTTTGAAAAATCCTTGGAGCACAACTCACACCCAAAACTAAGCGTGTATACCTTAACAATCCCTTAAATGTGTTAATGACTAAAACTTTTTGGGAAGCTTTGCTGACCGCGAGTTGTAGGTAGGCTCCAGCATTGTATACATAAACTATAGTACTACCACTTGAGCTGCGCCATCTATCGATGAAAAACTAAGCTCTAAAATAACATGGGAAGCAACAACAACAACTAAAATGGTGGGAATTGTTGTTGTTGCTTCCCATGGTATTTTTGAGCTTAGTTTTTCGTCGATAGATGGCGCACCTCAAGTGGGAATACTATAGTTTATATATACAATGGCTGCAGTCAGATCTAACACACACAAATACCTACACTCGGACATCTCTGCGAAAATTTCTTGAATTTTTGGCAGCGGATTAAAACGTGTTTCAACCCATTTATTAATCGTGACCTTGCAGTCGACTCAAATCCTAATACTGTTATCTTTTTTGGGAACAATAACTATGGGACTTGCCCATTGACTAACCTCAATCGGTTCCAAAATACCCTCTGACACTAAACGCTTTAATTCGGCTTCAACTTTACCTCGCAGTTTAAAGGGAACACTATAAGCAGCGTGAAAGATGGGTACCGCCTCCTCTTTCATGACAACGTCTGCTTCAAACCCGACGATAGGAGTATTACAATTATCCTGACATATTTTGGGATATTTAGCTTTAATTTCCTGGACTATATTGACCTTGGATACCACGCGACACACCGACTGACAAACTCAAGACTCACCTTGCAAAAAACAACCTCGCCACACAGGAAACAGAACATCGAGCCAGTCGCGACCCATGATACCATTTGTGGGTGAACTACCTTCCACGACAATCAACGACAAATGGAAAACCCGACCGGAGTAACACACTTCACAACTCATCGATCCAATCTCTTTAATTTGAGCACCTGTAACAGAGACTAATTTCGCACAGTTATTGTTTAAAATAATATTAGAAGCAACACTGCTTTCAAAGTGATTGGTTAAATTTTTTATATCGCTCCTTTTTATATTCAAATTAAATAGTATTTCACTCAAAAAAAAAACATAAATTCTTATCTGTGAAGTTTCTAAAGTCCTAATTATCTTCTCAAAGTTGTGACTGTTCAGGTAACAATAGATAATAAGCTTAAAACCTAAATAATTGTTTGATAACCGTGTCACATGACCGATCAGAAAAGAAAAGTTGACCAAACTTCTCCCGACAATTCCACTACACCAAAATTTAAATTTGCAAATACAGCGAATGAAGAAAATATTTCTCGCTTCAAAATGTCAATTTCTGAATCTGATCTTAAAAAAATAAAAACAATCGTCGATTCATCACTTCACAAGGAGCTCGCAATAGCTACCGCCAAACTAGCTACGAAGGATGATCTTCACAGGTTAAACACTGAGATTAATTCCTTGCGCTTACAAAATGAAGATTTGACCAGAAAAATACAACAATTTGAAAACAGGTGTGATGCATTAGAGGAAGAGCTTGAGATGCAAAGTCAGATTTTGAGAAGCAAAAACATCATTCTCACAATCCCGAATGAGCATGTTGACCCTCAAGAAAAAATTAAAAACATCAGCCAACTTCTGCTTGGTGACCCAAACCAACTCACAGAAACAATTAAATTAAGCGAAAATAACTCTGTTATAAAATTAAAAATCAACACCGGGTCAAATGAAAAAGCAATGAAAATGTTAAAAGACTCATCGAAACTCAAAGGCTCAGGTGCCTTCCTGCAACGAGACCTGTCAAAACGAATGCAGTTCAAACGCCGAATACTTCTTAGCTACAGGAAAGTAATTAAAACCAAAAAACCGAATGAAAAAATACAAATTAAAAACAATTCGCTGGTGGTTGCAGAAAAAACATTTTATTTAAATAATTACAATAATCTTAAATTTAAAAATGATGATGGTGAACAACAACTACGAGAAATGTTTGGCGAACTTGACTTCGAACCTGTCAAACTCATATTGTTGTCAAACAGACGTCATAGCGAATCGTCTAGACCAGTTCATGATGCTGCACCAGGGATGCCACTTTCTCAAAATAGTGCAAGTTCTAGTACTATAGTACATAATTGAAATTGTGATGCCGTCAGTTCATTATATTTAAGTTCTAGTAATATTTTGTCATATAATGTGTCAGGACTTAATAATAAAATTTTATTTGTAGATTTTTTTAATTATATTAAAAGATTTGATGTATTTTTTTTGTACGAAACCCATGTAACTAAAGAAAATTTCAAAAATTTTACAAAGTATTTTGGTGATTTTAAACTAGTTTGGTATGAAGCAGTAAAAACATATACGAAAGGACGTGCAAGTGGTGGAACTCTGTATGGGATTAAAACTTCGATGTTGGCAACTTATGATTTTGATGAGCATGAAGGAATTACGGTAGTCAAACTTTTGCGTAAAAATAATTTGTACGTAATTCCATTCTACATTAACTGCAACAAGTGGAGTGAGGACTTCGAGCGTTTTAACAACATCATGCATCTGTTTGGAAACAAAAGCGTCTTAGTTATTGGTGATTTTAATGCAAGAACCAGTAATTTACAAATTAAAACAGTACAAAGTGCAACAAACACTCTAATAAATTATAGTCAAAGAACATCAATGGATAGAGTTTCAAATCAAAATGGAACACATCTTCTAGATCTTCTCCAGCTGTTTGATTGTACAATTTTGAATGGCTGTACGAATGGTGACGTCGAAGGACACTTTACATTTCTAGGAGGACAAGGCAAATCTGTGATAGACTATTGTGCGATTAATAACGATTGGAATGATTTAGTGCAAAAATTTGAAATCCAGTGTAAGAACTACTCCGACCACATGCCAATAGTTGTAGACTGGCTTGATGATACTACACTTAAGGGCACAGATATGAAACTTTTACCTCGATTGAAATGGAAGCAAGAAACAGCTTCTGTATATCAGCAAAGATTGGAAGAAAACCTAGCGAGTTTAAATGTTACGACCGATACTGCCGAAGTAAGTGCTAACAAAATAGTATCTTGCATTAGAAATGCAACAGATAATATTTCTCCAAAAAACCGTCCTAATTTCAAACAAAAGTGGTATGACAAAGAATGTATGATAGCCCGGAAAAAATCATTTGCTCTGTTAAATGCGTTGCGAAACTCTAACAGTCAAATCTTGAAGAAGTGGTACCTTGAAGCTAACACACGTTATAAGAAATTGTGTCTAAGGAAAAAAACCGAATTTGAGAACCATCAAGCTTATTCACTCGGCCAGATAAAAAGTTCCAAGGAATTTTGGAAGACAGTCAGGGAGATTAATGGATCGAGTTTTGCAATAGGAATAGGATTATCTACTGAAGACCTGTCAAACCACTTCAAAAGTATGCTATACACTAATTCAGATGTGAAATTCTCTTATGCGGAGCCGATGATTCTTGATGAGATTCTTGATTCTGAAATCTCTTTAGAGGAAATAAGCACTGTAATCTTCAAAGGCAAAAATGGAAAAGCTCCTGGTGAAGACGGGATTCCTTACGAGTTCTTCAAGAATGCAACTGTCACTTTGCATTTCCAACTTCAATCGTTGTTTAATAAAATAATCCTTGGAGAAAAAGCCCCATTGTCATTCAAAAGATCTGTGATTTTTCCTATCCACAAAAAAGGAGACCTAAACTGTGTTGAAAACTATAGAGGCATCTCTTTCATGAATGTCCTGGCAAAATTGTTTTGTGGTGTGCTTTTCAACAGACTAGAAACGTGGGTTAACACCTACAACATCTTATCACACTTTCAGGCTGGATTCAGAAAAACATTTTCAACAGTTGACCATATTTTCTCACTCACTTCAATTATTAAAGCGTTCCAAGCCAGAAACAAAAAAGTATATGCATTTTTTGTGGATTTCAAGGCAGCCTTTGATCTTATAAATCGTAATGCCCTATTTTATAAGCTTTCACAACTAGGACTGTCTTCAAACTTCATCAATGTAATAAAAGATTTATACACCGGGTCAAAAGCAGCTGTATGGGATGGGTCAATCTATTCCAAGTGGTTCGAGACGAATAGTGGCGTTAAACAAGGATGTCTTCTTAGTGCACTTTTGTTTGCACTCTTCATTAACGATGTTGTAGCTTGTCTCCCTGGAGGAATTCGTATTGCTGATTTAAACATCAATGTCCTTCTGTATGACGATGATCTGGTGGTACTTTCAGAATCACCGGAAAGCCTTCAATTGATGATTAATCGATTAGCGGAATATTGTCTTAAATGGAGTCTTGTCATTAACTCAGATAAATCAAAAGTCATGGTGTTTACAAGATCAGCAAGAAGTCGGAACACTTATAATTGGTCTTTTAATGGATCTAGATTAGAAGTCGCCAATGAGTACAAGTATCTGGGAGTGAATCTGAACAGTACTCTTGATTTTAAGAAACATCTTTCAGATAAATCAAAAAGTGCGCAAAGTCTGATCAATGTTTCATGGAGAAATATATTCTTAAATGAACGCATCGAACTTTCAGCAAAATATAAAATATTTGATGCCGTGGTTAAGTCTACTCTGTGTTACGCTGCTCAGGTGTGGGGAATTGACGAATACGAGGATATTGAAAAATTCCAAAGGAATTTCATAAAAAAACTGTTTAATCTACCACTGAAAACGCCTAATTATGCACTATATCTTGAAACAGGTCTTCCTAAACTATTTACACATACGCTAAAACTACAGGCAGATTACATTGTGAAGATTCTATCTTACCAAGATGAACGACTTTCTAATAAAATGGTACTATATGAGTTCAGAAACGAGGACTGGTGGATGTCAAAATGGAAAAGCTTAGGAAGTAACTACGGCGAAGTTCTCTCCCTGGATCCAGGAAACTTTAACATTCTCAAAGAACAGCTATACCGCATTATTCAGCAACATGAAAACTCTGTACGTGATACTCTTATAGCGAAAGCAAGCGAATCCGAAAGTAGAATCCTATATTCACAACTTAACACCACTCTATTGCAAAATAACTACTTTAACGACCAGCTAAACTTTAGAGAAATATCGCTCATATTTAAAGTGAGATGTGAACTTCTAAGCCTAAACGGAAGCCCTTACAATGGCAGTTTTAACCAATTCTGTTCTTTGTGCAATTTAAGATCCAAAGAAGACTGTTTCCATTTCGTCAGCGTATGTCCCATATTCTCGTCACAACGCCTGTCATACTTCGGGAAGAGAACATTAACGTTACAGGAAACTATCAACATCCTGAATGGTTTTGACTGGAAAACTCTTTACACCTTTTTGAGAGATACATATAAATATAGAATGTTATTAATAACCGAATTTATATAACTATTTTCTACTATTTTATTCAATATTTAATTAAAATAATTATTTGCATATAAAGATAATAATTGCTAACCGAGCTGACGGCAAAGCCATAGCTTTTAAATTCATTGTTTTTGTTAAACTATGCTAAGAAAAGTAGAAATAAATGAATTACTTACTTACTTACTTATATTAGAAAAAAAAACTTAAATTGATGTTCGCACATGATCGCAGACATTGCACCGGTATCTATTTCCATATCAACCGTTATCCCGTTAATTGTTAGCTGCCACATTTGCGGTAGACTTCGCTGTTGAAAGCTGCTTATGACTTGAACCTTGGACTCTGGATTACTTTTGCACACTGTTGATATGTGCCCTTTTTTTCCACACGTGAAGCACTCCCAATCTACGGCTGGACAATTTTTGTGTGCTGCTCTACCACAGCGCGGACAGGTTTTTTTATGACGATGACGATGGTTGTTGTTTTTAGTCATATTTTGCTTCGGTAACTTACTCTTTTTGCTTGATTGATTGATATTATGTTGACTGTAAATTGCATGAGTGGTGTTTGACGACAGTACAGACACGGAGGCACGTTCGGATGCTTCTATAGCTAATGCTTTTTGGCAACATTGCACAAACGTAAGACAGTCATTTTCCAACAGGACCTGCTGAATTTTCTCGTGTCTAAGCCCCACAATGAAACGATCTGCTAACTGTTCATCCAGTAAGCGCAGTTTGTAGACACCTAGTTTCGATTCCAAAGCGGCATTTTTAGTTGTCTCTGATGAATCTGGCTTCAAAACGTCACCAAAATCGCAATCCTGGGCTGTAGCCTTAAGTTTGATAATGAACTCACTTATTGGCTCGCCAGGTTGCTGAACAATGTTGTGAAACTTGAAGCGCTCCGCCCGTTTATTTGGCTTAGAAGCAAATTGTGATTTAAGCAATGCCACGTTTTGCTCGAATGATTTGCTGCTAGGTGAAACTGGATAAGTTAACTTGGACAACAACTCGTACATGGTTTTTCCCATGATACCAATAAACAACGGATTTTTTGCTTCGTCTTGCACATCGTTCAGGGTAAACAGATTTTTCAGTCCTCATAATCTTTGAAATTGTCACCACTTTCAAAAGGCTCTACACTGCCTATCAATTTAACCATCGTAGACTTTTGGTTAAACTCAGAACAACAAAAAAAGGGAACTGGAAAAACGAATGGTTGAATCTATTGAGGGGTGCTACGGCAAAAGCAATGTTCGAAAGTTCTACCAAAGGGTAAAGCATTCGTCCAAGGGTTACAAAGCCCGAGTGGAAGCATGTAGAGACGAGGGTGGGAATGTCGTTGTAGATACACAGTCGGTGCTGAGAATTTGGAAAGAACACTTCTGCAGACTGTTAAACGGCGAAGACAACCAACTAATCGCTGTCAGGCAGAATGATCCATTCGATTTGGATGATGAAGAACAAAATTTCCGTCCTCCCGACCAAGAAGAAGTTCGGATAGCAATATCTAAACTAAAGTCCAACAAGGCTGCTGGAGCTGATGGCCTTACGGCTGAACTGTTCAAAGCAGCGGGAGATGACTTGGTGAGGAGCATACACCAACTCATCTGTACAATCTGGTCGGATGAAAGTATGCCTGATGAATGGAACCTCAGCATTGTGTGCCCTATCCACAAGAAAGGAGATACTCTAAGCTGCGCCAACTACAGAGGTATAAGTCTCCTAAATGTCGCCTATAAAATCTTGTCGACCATTCTGTGTGAACGTCTGAACCCTTTCGCACGTGAACTGATTGGCCCCTATCAGTGTGGTTTCAGGCCCGGTAAGTCAACCGTTGACCAAATTTTCACACTTCGGCAGATTTTGGAAAAGACCCAAGAATTCCAGATTGATACTCACCACCTCTTTATCGATTTTAAAGTCGCCTATGACAGCGTAAACAGGAACGAGCTATACAGAGCCATGTCACTTCTTGGCATCCCTGCCAAACTCGTTCGATTGTGCAGGATGACTATGGAGAACTCGCGCTGCTCCGTCAAGGTTGGTAAGAACACCACCGACTCATTTAATGTCGAGAAAGGCTTACGACAGGGTGACGCGCTGTCATGTAACCTCTTCAACATCATTCTTGAGGCAATCGTACGCAACTCGCATGTCAACACCAGCGGTACGATTTTTTTTAGATCCGTTCAATTACTTGGCTATGCTGATGATATTAACATTATTGGAAGAACGAAGCGCGCTGTCAGTGGAGCATTCGCAAGTATTGAAGTGGAAGCGGCTGGAATGGGTCTGGCTGTAAATGAAGATACAACAAAGTATATGCTGTCCTCGGGTGAAGTAGATCATCACCGTAGGCTCGGACAAAACGTCACAATGGACAGATATAACTTTGAGGTTGTCAAGGAGTTTGTCTATTTGGGTTCCACTATAACCTCTCAGAACAACATCAGTGAAGAGATCAGTCGAAGAATCACTCTTGCCAATCGCTGTTTCTTCGGGCTTAGAAGGCATCTTAGTAGTAAAGCCCTCTCTCAAAGGACCAAGGAGACACTATACAAGACCCTTATCATCCCAGTCCTGCTGTATGGGGTAGAAGCATGGACACTGACACAATCGGATGAATACAGGCTGGGGTGCTTTGAGAGAAAGATTCTTCGGGTGATATTCGGGCCTGTATGTATCAATGGAGTATGGAGGAGAAGATTCAATGACGAACTGTACGGGCTATACAGCGACATTGACTTGGTTAAGAAGCTGAAAATTCAGCGGCTTAGATGGCTGGGCCATGTGGAGCGTATGGACGAAAACGCTCCTGCCCGACGAGTCTTCAATTCCAACCCGGAGGGCCGACGCAGTTCTGGAAGACCGATCAAAAGGTAAACGACCTCAACCAACTTGGTGTGCGCAACTGGAGGCCACTGGCTAGGGACCGGCCTAGCTGGCGAGGATTGTTGTTTGAGGCCGTGGTCCACAATGGACTGTCTGCGCCACCTTAAGTAAGTAAGTCAGAAAAACACTTGAGTAGATTTTGACAAAATACTTTTTTTTTTAAGTGTTTTTTTTTTTGTATTTTTTAAAATGTTTTTATCCTCGTCGCCAGAATATTATGTATTCTTTAATTAAATACAACCACGTGATTGCTATACTTGACAATTCAATTCAGATATTTATTTTACTCTTAACTTAGGTGTGTATCGTTCCGAGGTTGGTATCAGAGTGCCCGTATAACTGTCATACTTGTCATAAGATAAAAGAACAAATCATACACAACAGCTATGATGAGGTAGAAAAATTTCTTCGCTATTTCTTTAAGAGGATATTCCGGTAACCAAAAAATACGCCTAACTTTATGCTACACATTGAAACTGGAACTCCTCCCTTGCGCCTATACACCCTCAAAATGCATTTTAATTATGTCTTAAAATTATAGGAGATGAATGAATCAAGAATACCAAAAGTAGTATTAAAAAGCATTATAAGAACAAATGTAAACGTTTGCGAAGAATGGCAGAAAGTAGCCTCCGAATGTGGAATGAATCTGACAATTCACACGAAGGAGCAATCTCATATCTTAAGAGAAAAATTTAACTCAATTTTGGAGAAACTTGGCAGATATACGTATGACCAAGAAGCCGAATCGTCACGATTTCGAAATTATTACAGCAAACTAAACCGTTAAAAAAACATAAGCGAGAGCTACAGTACGTTTGCAACGAACTGTTGGATACCCTATTCCCCACATTTTTGTATATGTATATCCATATGCGTTCACCTCCTTCGCAGCCAGCCGCTGTTCCAGTATCGGAAACAAAATTCTTCTTTAGCAGGCAGGGAAAAATTCAATAAAATAAATTTTGTTTGGCCGATGTACAATAACTGCTGTCACAATAACAAAAGGCTTGTGCCAAGCCTACAGCTGAGACTTTTTATTGTATCGTAGCTCAAATGGACTGTATAATCGAGATAAATTAATAAATATGTGGAAAGAAATAAAACACGATAATTTAGAGTGGAAAAAATATTACAAAAAAACCACTTAGCACATTTATTCCTTCACAGTTCAAAATCCTATTTAAGACTAACTCTTATTCGTGCTTGTTCGCAGAACAAGCACTCTTTCGTTAAGTTCTTACGTTAAGTTTTATTTACGTTTAATTGTATCTTCTTATACTTATATGACCATCGAATGCAGAGTTGCCAGGACTCATGCGATTCGATACAGTCCCGGCGAAAACCTACGGTTTTCCACCCCTTTCGCTTTTATTTTACATATATCTGCTAAATACAAATTTATTTTAATATATAAATCATCCCAGCTCCTTGATTGGTAAGATGCACATCTTCTGTACCGGTGTCGTAAGTTGATTGCTCGCTGTTTGCAGAACCACGCTCCTTATTATTCCATCCCTGCATGGTATTGGTTTTAGTATCCGCGCCCTCGCCCACGCCGATGATGGGAAATTTTTTTTCCTGATTATGCAGAGTTGTCCTTCTGTCAAGCCATATTTCTCCTTTCGCCATTTCTTTCTCTCGTATAGAGTAGAAGTACTCTTCCTTCCACCTGCTCCAGAAGTGTGCAAGCATAGTTTTGCGCTCCTTCCACAATTGTATGCCCTTGGTATTTGGCATCTCATTGGTTATAAACGGTAAAACAAGCGGTCCACCAACCAAAATGTCCCGGCGTTAACGCCTTCAAATCATCAGGATCATCGCTTAATGGATGTAGCGGTCTTGAATTCAAGATGGCTTCTATCCCAGTAATTAATGTCAAAACCTGCTCAGGCTCATGTGCCAAAACCTTCGCTCCAACAATCTTCGTCAAATGATATTTCATAGACTTTACCGCTGCTTCGTATATCCCATGTGATGTGGA
The DNA here is from genome assembly GCA_916050605.2 of Platycheirus albimanus. Classification (NCBI taxonomy): domain Eukaryota; kingdom Metazoa; phylum Arthropoda; class Insecta; order Diptera; family Syrphidae; genus Platycheirus; species Platycheirus albimanus. The sequence continues at coordinate 191,090,927 of OU696696.1, forward strand.
GCCGCAGGAGTCAAAAACTTCCATTCCGTCTCTTTCAAACTTAAGTGTTCAAATGTATCCTTCACTAACCAACGCTCTTTGGCTTTCTGCAATTCCTTCGCTGCACCGACAAATGATGTACCATTGTCGCTATATAACCTTTCACACCTTGCTATGAATCTTTCGAAACAAGCAATGAACGCCACTGACGTCAGATTTGATACCAAATCTATATGCACTGCACTGGTTTTAAGGCTAACAAAGACGGAAACCCAACATTTCTGTCTTATTATTTGCTCACCTGCTCTGTCGATCATCTTTATTTCGAATGGACCTGCATATAGTCTACCCCTGTGTGTAGGAAAGCCTTCCCTGCTGTTACTCTCTGATGGCAAATCAGCCATCAGTTGCATCTCAAAAAGTTGATTATACCGCACGCAAACCAAGCACTTATGTAAGTAATTCCTCAGCTGACTTCGGAGCTTCGGAATTCAGAATCTCTGACGAATGTCCTGCATCATGACCTGCACTGCTCAATGATTCGTTGCTGTATGCGCATTAAACATGATCAACCAAGCCGACCGAGAACCATTTGGCACGATAGCTGGATGCCTTCTCTCGTATCACATCTCTGCTCCTTCCAATCTCCCTGCTACTCTCAGAATCTTTTCACCATCTAAGATTGGCTTTAAGGATTCTATCCTGCTCTTTTCAGGCAAACACCTGTCCTTCTCTATACAAATGGTTTCCTTCGCAAAATACTTTTCCTGCTCTTTTGTCAACAGGTGACCGATTGATTTCATCCTCTCTTCAGATGGTTGCCCAAGAACTGCTGTATCTCCTGCACTCTCACCTGCTCTATTCCTTCTTTCCACTTGACGTGCAGAACGTCTCCATTTCTTTCCATCTATCCCTTCATCTTCTTTTCGTTGCTTTAGTTTTGCTTTTTATTACATAGCTGATTACATTAATCGCCTTCTCTAATGTAGACGTATATTCAATCAATGGAATACTCCTTCTCCAGCACTTCAAATAAATAGATAAAGGCTCTGTAAATTTTGTTATCACAAAAACTTTCATCTCATCCCTCCCCCCATCTGAAACATTTGGCACAAACTATTCAGATGACCAGCTCGACCGAGGTTTTGCCAACCATTCCGGCCCATGCAACCACAACTTGTTATCAACCAATGCTGATGGCATTATTCCTCTTCTTAGAACATCAGCCGGGTTATACTTCGTTCCAACATGTCTCCACCTTTTGACTTCGGTATTTGTTTGTATAGACGAGACTCTATTCGCTGCAAACGTTTTTAAATTGCATGGTAATTTACTTATCCAATGCCGCGCTACGAGTGAATCTGCCCAAAGATCATACTCAATACCTTCCCATTTCATTGTTTTAATGACGTTTACAAGCAGCCACTTCAAGCCCAAAACTGATTTTCTCATCATCCTGGAACATAATTGACTCCTGCTCTTCATAGTTCATGTCCTTCACAATAGCTTTGAAATTGGAGTTCCATTTTTTAAGCTCAAAATCTGCCCCTTTTAAAACATGATCGAAATCTTTTGATGACTTGATCTACTTCTCTTCAGAATCACCACCTGTGGTGCAGTCATCCATATAAAATTCCTGCTTAATTGTCTTTTCAGCTTCTGGAAACTCCTGCTATGCCTCCCTTGCACATTGTACAGTATTATAAGCTGATGAGGTCACACCATAAGTGACTACTGTCAGCCAATATTCTCTCAAATTGTCCTGCGGGTTTTCTATCCAAAATATACGCTGCAAATCCCATTGTTCCTTCGCCACCTTCACCATTCTGAACATTATTTATAATTATTATTATTTTTTCTTTATTCTTGATACACTTAAAGATAATTACAATTTGTATGTACTTAAAATTTGATTAAATTGAAATCAAGTGATCATTTTAATGTCCGCACTAAAAGCGACACGATGACTGCGGAAACGCATTAAAATTTTTTGCAGATCCTTCTGTAAATTTTCTCCAAGAAGTTGCACTTCATTTAATGAAGTACCTTTATTTGTCCTCCAGCTCCCATCTAACACGACCCTTAACTTTTTGGTGACGCAATGATGTGGTATATTGTTTTGCCATGCACTGTGCCAGTCACTGGTGTCATATGTGCTGCTTCTTCATTTTCTCTCATAAACTCTTGGTACTTTTTGTTTTTTAACTCAGGATCTCCTGCCAACCTTCTCTAGAAGGCAAAGAACCTACGCTTAGCTGGTAGCTCTGAACTTCCAAGCTCTTTCACTGCTTCCTTCAAAGGAATCGTCACCAAAAATCATCACGTGAATTCGTTTTGATGAAATTTCGCTCCACCTGCTCCTCCTGCTCTTTTGACCTGCTCAACGACACTTCTATGTCATTTAAACCATTAATGCCAAAAACGCTTAAGCGATTCATAAAGTTGATTATTATCCATGCACACTGCCTGCGATACCTGCTCATTGTTTCCATCTCAAGGACCTCGTCGATGCTCTAAGACAGAAGTAAATGCTTCTGCTATGAACCTGCAATAAATCTACAGTACCTGCTTTCCAATAATTTGGATCAGCAAGAGATGCTGTAGCAATGCTCATCCGTGGCATTTCAAGTTGTGTGTTGGCACATCTGAATGCGATTTAACCTGCTCAGGAAGAATCCAAAAGTCCTGCTCTATTAAAACCAGATTGGGCTGTGCGCCCGTCTCTAAAAGTGCTCTTACCGGCCCATACTTCCTGTTATCCATCTCAATTCTTACTTGTGCCGTAGGCATCAAAGTAACTCTCTCCTGCTCATTATAATTAAAAGACATAAAAGACGAAATAAATTTTAATCATATTTTTATTTTTGTTTTTAGAAGGCAAACGCCTAGCTCTCTTAAAATCCCCCAGGACATCACCTCTTCCAATCACTTCCTGCTTTCTCTCTTCCTGCTGTTCCTGCTACTTCTTCCGTCCTGCCCTTCTCCAAACGAGGGCGTTTCCTGGGAGGCATAATTAGTCAATCTGCCTTTTGCTTATTTTCGCTTGCCTGGCTCCTTCTCTTCTTTCATTTTTCCTGCGCATATAAAACAGTTTCTGCACCCTTCTCAATCTCTTTCATAGCACTATTGTGCATTTGGTTCCCAGGGCATCAACAGCACTGCCCTTGGAAGCAGTACTTTGGAGCATGGCACGTCTTAAGACAATTGGGGCAAAGTGCCTTTTCCTTCACGAGATTCTGCTTAGCACGAATGCTCAGTACTGCAAACTCTGGACAACGTCACATTGGATAATTCAGAAATTTGCACGAGTGGCAAGGCAACAGCCTCTTGTCACCTGGTGCTCCTGCTCTTCGGGCATTACTGCCAGCTGCTCGCATGTCCTCATACCTGCTCAAATTCGAATGCGCCTGAAGTTGTGACAACGGCTGCTCAAATTTCCTGCCATCGCTCCGCTCAATGCCTGTTCTGCTCTACTTGGTATGCCTGCTATGCGTGTTCTTGGAGATATTTTTTTTAGCTTTTCCTGCAACACTGCGTGGGCAGCAAAGTAATTTTCTTCCGCTCCACCAATCCTGCGTTGTATCTCCACGTTGACCAACATATCGTCGGCCAACGCAATCCTGCTCCCGCTGATCTTGACCTGCGACCAGGCTTCTTGCAAGGCCTCAAGGCTGACCTGCGCTGCTGCCATCGTGCCCCTGCTATAGGTATTTCGAGTCCTTAACAATTTCTCTCTCATATTTGGTAACTCGCACAAATGTGCTTTGAGTTCCACTCGCCCCTACTATATCTCGAGTCCTTCACAACTTCTCTCTCATATTTGGTAACTCGCACAAATGTGCTTTGAGTTCCACTCGCCCCTGCTATATCTGGAGCAACAAAGCTTGTCAAGAGAAAAAAAGTGACACAAAAAAAAACTTAAGAAATTAATTTTTGATCCCTACCAAACAACAAAGCAGCAAGATCACCGTAATATATCTAGGTAATATTGAAAAAATATCTTATTTTATTATATAAATCACACACGCACCAAAAGAGGAAAAAGAACATCCTGCGCACTCCACTCATATCAAAAATTCTCATTCTCCATAAGAAAACAAATAAACTCAGATCGCCCCCTGCCCCTTCTATCATCATTGCTATCATTGCTCATTCACATTTGCATTTACCGAAAACAAAACAAAATCGCTCATAGACACTGCACACATCCATCGGGGCAAATTCAATGCAACGGGAAAAGATAAAGAAGAGAAAAAAAAGAAACCTGCTCCGTTGCAAAATAATCCAAGAAACCACCACCATTCACACAATCAAATATTTGCACTTCTTAACAATAAGAAATACTTTGTCTTGTTTTAGGACTATATTTCAGCTTATCCTTTTTTGCTTTAAATAAATGTTATTTAAAATGTAAATATGTTAATATTATTATTGTATAGATATTGTTGTTGTTAATTGTTGTTTTTTTTTTTAAATTGGTTTTCTGTCGAAAGACAGCTTTTTTTTTGAATGACGAAATTTGTCATTCTTCTCCTTCTCTTTGTCACAGTTGCGCATATACATAATGTGTTTTGTGTATGCGTATTCCTTCACTCCGGCTCGCTGCTCATGTCATGAGTCGTAAGTGTGTATTTTTGCTCTGAGGAGAGAATACGTACATTCTTACCTGCTCTTGCTCTCTTGACGAAGAATTTTCATCGCTCGCCGTCGCCGTCGCCGTCACCGCCGTTTGCAAAGGGGACAAACAACAACAATTATTATTGATCTACTTACATGCTGGTTGGTACATATTGATCATTATTATATAATGAAGTACCGTTTTGCACATCGCCTGCTGGTGATACACAGTTTTCTGCCCATACTCCTGTCGCGACAAACTGCTGCGCGCATTTTAATTTTTTGTGACACAATTGAGCACATTTTTACTATTCACAATATTTTGTTCGTTATAAAACGAACCACAATCAATCACTGCACTTTTTTTTTATTTATTATTATTTTTTTTTAAGAAAACGAAACCTGCCTCATTCCGACACTGGCACAATATCCGACGCTCGACATGGACCAATGTATCGTAGCTCAAATTGACTGTATAATCGAGATCAATTAATAAATATGTGGAAAGAAATAAAACACGATAATTTAGAGTGGAAAAAATATTATAAAAAAACCACTTAGCACATTTATTCCTTCACAGTTCAAAATCCTGCTTAAGACTAACTCTCATTCGTGCTTGTTCGCAGAACAAGCACTCTTTCGTTAAGTTCTTACGTTAAGTTTTATTTACGTTTAATTGTATCTTCTTATACTTATATGACCATCGAATGCAGAGTTGCCAGGACTCATGCGATTCGATACAATATGAGTTCATCATTCAATTTTAAGCTTGCAGATCGATTTGAACAAAAAAAGACAAAACTAAAATTTTTAGAAATTAGATTTTGATAAAAGGAAATATAGTCGGAGAGCTCGTGGACGTTTTGAAAACGTCATTAGTGCACAGAAAATGTTTTATCTATATTGTTAAGCTAGAGTTGAAAATCAATAAAATCGACATCTGGCAGCTACCAGCTGGGGCGTTTGGGCGTGGCTAAGCTTCAAAGGGACAACAAAATGATGCATTAACGTCATTAATGCAAAGCTAAATTTTTGTATACTAGCAGTAGAGGTTATTAGTAATATGATTTACTTATTGCCAGACATTTTGGTCGGGCCACTTTAATATACATATTATGTATTTATTATTTTCAACAAGTAAACAATGATATTTTTGCTGAGAAATATTTTTGAAAGTATACACTAGTCGGCATAAGTATTTTGACGAAATAATGATCTTTCTTCTAGTTTGAGCTCTATGCATTCCAAATTTTATATCGCATTCTCTTTCTGCTGTAAAAATGAATGCAGACAACCAACGTGGCATTGGCATACTTAAGTATTTTAACAGAATCTTCGTCTTAATGTTTTATAAGTTGTGAGCACTTGAAAACGAAACAAATTTAGGGTTTAACTTTAATTGGTATTAGATAAACAAATAAAAAATTGATTAAAAGTCATTAAAAACCATTTGTAAGATGGCTGAGTTAATTGAAAAAAACCTACAGTTTAGCGCTATAAATGCGCTAACGAGATCAGGTGATAGGCGCAAAACAACGCCCACTGAAGGCCGTACTTTTATATCACAGACAAACAAGCTTAAAGGACTGGTCTTTGCAAAAGAACATCTGCACAAGCCAATGGAGTTCTGGGAGAAGCACTCCATGGACAGACGTTCCTGAATATAACTCAAAAAACAGCTTCAAAGTCCGATTCAAAAACTAGGTATTTATAAAGCCACTAAAAAGTTAAACTAAAAAATGCACGATTTTTATTTCATCAGAATACTTGTGCCGACTAGTTTACTTCTTGTTGAAAATAATTAAATACCTATGTTTATTAAAATTTATTAATTTGGAGTGAACATTTAATCTTCGCTTGCGTCTTTCACCCTTTTGGCCCCGACCAAAATGTCTGGCAATAGGAAAATCATATTACTAATTACCTCTACTGCTAGTATACAAAAATTCAGCTTTGCACTAATGACGTTAATGCATCATTTTTTTCAACTCAAGCTTAACAACCTAGATTAAAAATTTTCTGTGCACTAATGACGTTTCCAAAACGTTCACCAGCTCTTAGACTAATAGCGATTATGGGTGTTTTTAACAATTCTTGAACTACACTCTGCTACGTAACCAAGGTATACAAACCGAAGTGTTCATATTCTTACTTCAAAACTGCCTCTACCCGAACACCGAACTTGTCGAGTTGTAGAGGCTTAAGTAGGGTCAAAGATTCTTGGGGCTCTGTGTCACTAGAAGAGTCCCGAAAACCAAAGGGTGTTCTCACCTCATCCTCACCCATTCCTTCCCTCCCCTCCTAGCCAACATCCATAAATCCCTCCTCATTCACTCCCTCTCTCTCTCCCCCCCCTAATCCAGGGTGTCATGTGACCCGTGCCCATTGGATGGTTTGCAGCCAGGGGGTATACCGGCTGTATTCTAACGGAACCTCTTTGAAACAGGCAAAATCGAAGAGTAAGTGCCTTATCTGCTACAGGGGGTGTTGCAGACGGACCTCATTTCCCCCATAACTCGTGGGACCAAAAATGAATGAAAACAATAATAATAAAAAACAAAACAACATAAAAACAAAAACAGATGAGACCGGTTCTCCTTTTAAACCGGGCGACAGTACGGCGCCAAAGCTGTCTGGCGTTAGTTCTCCTGCAACATTGTGCAGTGGAGGGGTTGTGGCTACTCATGGCCCCTCTACAAGCGGTGTTCGCAGTGAGGTGAGAGTAGGCAAACATCTCTCTAGGCATGGAAATGGGACACCTGGTCTCATTTCCACTCCTAAAGCCACAGGGGTTAAACCTCTTCTAAAGGGCATAGATTTGCAGAGCAAAAGGACTACTAAGGTCAAACCTGGTGGGCCTTCTGCTTCCAGCACCCCGGGGGGTAATCCTCCTGTTAGGAAAGGACAGCGGAGCATAGCTCCCTCGAAAGTCCTCTACAAAAACCGTCGCAATGCTGAGCGGTCTCGACAACTCTTAGAAGCAATTCCAGAGAGTGATAGAACCGCCCAACAGAAAGAAAAATTAAGCTGGGCCTTGAAGGTATTGACCGAGGACATAAAGCCTGTGGACTGTACGTCCAAAAGGCAGAGGTCAATGGAGGAGGCTGCACCAGTTCCCAAAAGACCAAAGGGGAACAAAAGCAACCCTCCCTATCCTTCTGGGCTCATTAAGCAAAAATCTTTTAGCGACGCCTTGAAGGGGAAGATTGTCATCGCCGTTATTGACAGGAGCGATCCAGATGGCACGATCTCGTCCGATAGATGGCAGCTAGTAAAGATGAAGCTCTCGGCTAGCTTCTTAAGTTTGATGCTGGCAAACCCTGGTGCACCACCCATCACTAGTGATGGAGGCTGGTACCAGGGGCATGTCAAACTAGTTGTCTGCGAGGACCAGAGATCGTGTGATCTGTATAGGCTCGCGATCGGTGGTCTTGGGGAAGTATGGCCAGGAGCGAATCTTGAAGTCGTAGCAAAGGAGGATATCCCGAGCAGACCCAGGACTCGCACCTGGATCCCAGCTGAACCCTCCGCGTGGGATGAGATCATCCAGATAATCAAGATAAGCAACCCGCAAATACCTACTCACAACTGGAAGGTCGCCAAGCTGGATGAGCAGAAGGGTCTTTATAGATGCGCGCTAATTGTGATCAATAAAGAGTCTCTTGCCCATTTGGCAAAGACCCAAGGTGTGATTAGGTATGGGTTTGAATCTATAACCCTAAGGGTTTATAAAAAAGACGAGTTAGAGGCAGGTATTATTCCTCCTCATCCTTCGCTCTCTGACAACGAGGAGCCTATGTTGGAGGCATCGGCTTCTCCACCCGATAATGTGAGGATCACCTTTCCTTCCATGGGTGAGGAGGCGGATGTCTCTGACTCATCATCCTCTACTGGTAAAACGTTGTCTTCTCTTACCTTTGACGAACAGTTGATAGTAGAGACGTACGACTCCCTAAAAGGCTCTCTGAATGAGGATGAACTTCTCGGTTTATCTTCAGACGAGGACCTGAACGACACAGTGGTGGAGGCTTCTCTGCCTGATTGTAGCAACAATGCTGCAGTTAGTTCAGATTAACCTCCAGCACTCCAAAAAGGCTTCGGCCTCACTCCTCCTTCGGCTGACTAACACTGGGGAGGACATAGTCCTGATCCAGGAACCATGGATATACAACAACCAGGTCCGTGGACTCAGGACTCCGGGATACACACTGTATGCATCAGACATAGGTAACTTGAGGTCATGCATTATGGTGAAAAGTAGCATTAAAGTATTTTTACTCCCTAATTTCAGCAACCAAGATATGACTGTCGTAAGGCTAGAGACGGCTAAAGACCATTACTGGCTGGCATCGGCATATCTTGCCCACGACCTACCTATACCGGGTGATAACCTAGATAGGCTGGTCAAGGAAGCTGAAGCAACAAACACTGCTCTCATCATCGGTAGTGATGTCAACGCCCATCATACAGTGTGGGGCAGTTCCGATATAAACAGTAGAGGTGAGTTACTTTTTGATTTCATCTTAAGCACTAACCTTATTGTAAGCAACATAGGCAACGAACCTACGTTTGTTACTAAAACCAGACGAGAGGTACTTGATATTACTCTTGTCTCCGATTTCATCTATTCAAGTATCAAGGATTGGAGGGTGTCACCAGACCATTCGTTCTCTGATCACCGTTATATCCAATTCAAATTAGAAGATGATCCCCCTTTCCAGGTAGCTTTCAGAAATCACAGGAAAACTAACTGGCTAAAGTACAGAGATACACTCAAAAACCTGATAGATTGTAATCTCTCAATACCCCCATGTAATACCCAGGAGCTTGACAAGAAGGTTGATGATCTTCCATTGGCCCTCAACAATGCTCTGGCAACCTCTTGTCCTCTCATAACACCAAGAGGCAAGAAGAAGCCTTTCTGGTGGAATACAGAACTAGAACCGCTTAGGGGAAACAGTCGTGAACTGTTTAACAAAGCCAAAAGCTCAAGAAACGAATCGGACTGGGAATCATACAAGAAGTCCCTTCTAAAATACAAAAAAGAACTTAGGAAATCTAAAAGAATGTCTTGGAGAAATTTTTGTGGTAAAATCGAAAATGTCTCTGAAGCATCAAGGCTTAGGAAAGTTCTCTCAACAAACCCAGTAGTACCAAGTTTTATGAAAAAACCTGATGGCTCCTGGACGACATCAAGCGAAGAATCGCTCAATTTACTACTAGATACCCACTTTCCCGGTAGTTCCTCTGATATCAGTAATATTCACTATAATAGGTCAAATATTCAAAATATCCCTGAAGGTCTGATCAACAGGGACAAACTGCTTTGGTCACTGAACAGCTTCGAGCCTTACAAGTCTGCTGGGCCAGATGGCATAATACCCGCTGAACTACAGAAGTCTTCAGATATTATTCTGCCTGTGTTGGAAAATATTATGAGAAGCTGTTTGGAACTGGTTCACATTCCCCGGTCATGGAGAGAAGTTAAAGTAGTGTTCATACCAAAAGCGGGAAAAAGCTCCCAAACCAACCCTAAAGATCTAAGACATATAAGCCTATCATCATTCCTTCTGAAAACCTTAGAACGTCTGATTGATATATATTTACGCAATAACATTGATACAACATGCTTACTGCAAAGGGAAATCGGTAGAAACTGCGCTACATTCACTTGTCCGCACTATCGAATACTCCCTCCATCACAAGGAATACACAATGGTGGCTTTCCTCGATATAGAAGGCGCTTTTAACAACGTCGACACATCTGCAATCGCTAATGCACTCTCAGGTCTGAAGGTAGATGGCTCACTTGGTAAACTGATCGACCAAATGCTGATAAGTAGGGTGATCAACTCAAAACTGGGTGTAACATCCGCAAGACGATCTGTTAGTAGAGGTACGCCACAAGGTGGTGTCCTATCTCCACTCCTTTGGAATTTAGTGGTAAATGAACTGTTAATAATACTGGAAGAGGGGGGATTCAATGTGATTGCCTATGCGGATGACATTGCAATAGCCGTTTCAGGAAAGCATCTCAGCACCTTATGTGAACTTCTTCAATCTGCACTCAATAAGCTCACAAACTAGGTGTTAACCCCCACAAAACTGAACTTGTCCTCTTTTCAAGGAAATATAAAATTCCACACGTCGACCCTCCATCTATTAATGGTATAAGTCTTATATTCTCTGACGAAGCAAAATACTTGGGTCTTATTTTGGACACGAAGTTAAGCTGGAAACCCAATATACAAGAAAGAGTAAGGAAAGCCACAGTAGCCCTTTTCTCTTGCAAAAAAGCCATCGGCAATAAATGGGGTTTAGAGCCCCATGTTATGCATTGGCTATACACATCGGTGATAAGACCGATTCTCACTTACGGGGTGGTCGTCTGGTGGCCTGCCCTAGACACAGCGTCGAATAGTGCTAAGCTCAGTAAAGTCCAACGTACCGCCTACCTGTGTATAGGTGGTGCGCTGCGCACTACTCCCTCTGCAGCGCTGGAAATACTATTCAACCTGCTACCCCTAGATATTTTCAGCAAGCAAATCGCTGCTTGCTCAGCAATTCGCCTGAAGGCGATCTCTATATGGAAAAATAATAATTATGGCCATGCTAACATACTGAACACCTTCAGTATTCCCCAAAGTAACATAGACTACTCCACATCCCAACTTCATTTTGATAAAAACTTCCAGGTAAGCATACCCTCTAGATCACTCTGGGAGGAAAATGCCTTCCAGGACGACGATCAAATTCAGTTTTTTACCGATGGGTCGAAAACAAATGATGGGGTGGGGGGAGGTGTATACTCTAATAGACTAAATCTTAGTCTCTCCTTCCGTCTACCAAACCATTGTAGCGTGTTCCAGGCGGAACTAATGGCAATTAAAGAGGTTTTATCTTGGCTTAAAGAAAACGTGGTATCTTCTAAGGATATCATCATTTTCTCTGATAGCCAAGCCGCGCTGAGGTCCCTGGATTCCATCTCCTATAACTCTAAAACAGCTCTCGACTGTCGATCATCTCTTAGAGAGGTGACGGAACAGTTTAACATTCACCTCTGCTGGGTGCCGGGGCACAGAGATATTCCAGGGAACTGTAAGGCCGACGAACTTGCCAGGAAAGGAACAACACTACCTATATTAACTGAACACAGTTACCTGGGTATTCCCATCGCTACATGTAAACTTTTGCTAAGGCAAGAAGCTATGGATAGAACTAATCTTAGGTGGACAAGTGGCAACACATGTCTAGCGACAAAACGGATTTGGCCAAAGCTGGATTCGAATCGCTCTAAGACTTTGATCTCTCTGAGCAGACGGCACATTAGCTCCATTATAGGTGTCATTACAGGACACTGCCTCATAGGTAGACACGCCAAAAGACTTAGCGTGTTCGCAAACGACTTTTGCAGAAGTTGTATGGACGAAGAGGAGGAAGAGACAATTGCCCATCTTCTTTGTACATGCCCTGCACTAGCTCACAAAAGGAAGCTCCATCTGGGAGAATACTTCTTCAACGATAGTAGTGATCTGTCTAACGTGGACACTAACTCTCTTCTAAAATTCATTAGAAGCACAAACTGGTTCTGAGTTACTAGGGGGAAACACCCCATACTCGTGGTATCACAACGGTCCTCTTATGGACTAAGTGTGTTGGTCTTTTCAGCCAACAGCCACTTTAACCTAACCTAACCTACTTCAAAACTGCGACTGATAGTTAAAAACATTAAAAAAATTATGCATATTACGACTTCTGACGGAAACGCCCCTTAAAAGTGGACGTGCCCTAAAAAATTTTAAGAAACATTTAGAGCACTAACTAAGCTTTGATCATTAGTCAGTATTTAGGCATATGTGTAAAACTACAGCTGAATCGTGTAGTTTTTAAACGATCTTACCTGAACAAAGGTATTTTATCAAAATCATGCCTTTAAAAGTGGGCGTATTGAAAAAATGTACACAAGAAAATGTAGATTTCATATAACGAACGGAAGGGAAAAAGGTTTTAATTGAATATTGGTAGTACCTTTAATTTTTAAAACTATATTTTTCGTTCTTTCATGTAAAGTGGGCGTAAGCCACGCCCGAAATTCAAAAATTTCCTTTCATACACAAAGTTTTTAGTTTCTACTAGAGACGCAAGATTTTGACTTGCGGTTTCATTATAAATAGCGTTTATTTGCAAAAACAATTTTTTTGTTTTTAGTGAAAAGTGGGCGTCAGCCACACCCAAAATCAATTTTTTGATTTCATATACAAGATGTTTATGTGCAAGTAATATCCACACAATTTAATGTTTTTCGCAATAATATAACAATTGTTATTTTATAAAAACAATATTGATGGTTTTGTATGCAAAGTGGGCGTAAGCCACGCCCAAAATTCAAAAAATTGTTTTCATACAGAATGTTTTTAGTTTCTATTAAGAGACGCAAGATGCTTGCGGATTCATTATAAATACCGTTTATTTGCAAAAACAATTTTTTTATGTTTTTAGTGAAAAGTGGGAGTCAGCCACACCCAAAATCAAGTTTTTTTATTTCATACACAAGATGGTTATGTGCAAGTATTATCCACAAAATTCAATGTTTTTCGCATTAATATAACAATTGGTTTTTTACAAAAACAATATTGATGGTTTTGTATGAAAATTTTTTTTATTTAATTGGAAGAAGGTTTACTTGAAGCTTGCGCGTGCAAAATTTTAGCGTTATGCTTTTATCTTAACTGTACAAAAAAAATTAATTTAATTTTACCAAATTGAGGTTGTTCAACAAAAATGGCGATTGTGGGCGTGTTTGTGGGCGAATTTTACCGGTTCAAGAACTCAGCTTTACTCTTGAACCAAAAATTATATGTACCAAATTTCAGCTTCCTAGCTCAAAAATTGCGACCGCTAGAGAGTATACATACGGACGGACGACGGACGGACATGGCTTAATCGACTAGGCTTCTGATTTTGAGTCAGAATATACATATATACTTTTCTATACCTAACGGTATTATTTCTCTATGTTACAAACTCCACACCAAATACAATATACCGACCCATTCTATGGAATAGGGTATAAAAAACATATTTCCTTAACAATTACTCAACTGAAAAAATAAGTACTGTCTTAAAAATGAGAGGTGAACTTGTGCATTTTAACTTTATGCCACATCGACCACACCAACACTTTGTGACCTCTGCAATATGAATAAAATGCACGACTGGGTCGCACGAACTTGCTCTTATGATAAGCAATTGCTTAGTGGCTGCATATATGGATTTAAAAAAAAATTTAAATAATTTCGAAAATTCTTTTATTTTTTAAATTAGTTTAAGAGTTTTCTCGGAAAAACAAAGTTAGTTTGGAAGACAAGAAAACTAAAATTTAAATGGGCAGGACATGTCATGAGAAAACAAGATGGGAGTTGGTCAAAAGAATGTACAGAGTGGACACCTTTAAGTGCTAACAGAGGAGTCGGGCGTCAACCAAAAAGATGAAGAGATGAACTAGGTGTTTTCGACAAACTAATGTCTTGCATTTTCTGTGTTTGTTTGGTGTTCGTCCAGTTCTAAGAGAATTTCTACTATTATTACCTCTGTTCGCGTACATTTTGTGCCAAAAAATGAAAACTGTCAAAATTTCTCAAATGAGAGAAAAATCTCTCTCACTTACCGAAAAGTACACGAACGCTTTTTGTGTAAAAACTTGAAAAACGTCAAATTCGAATTTTTTGATTGGTTAGCTCTTCGCGGTAAGGGTCATCTGCAACAACAAATGTTTACGTCATTCGATTTTGACAGAGTTCAAGTTTTTACCAGATGAAATTTCAGTGGACAAAAACTTGCAAATAAATGAACGAAAGAATAAAATAGCTGTTATTTTCTTTCGTTCATCTTTCGTTCATCTCTCAGTACGCGAACGCTTTTTGTGTTAATGTAAACGTATGAAATCGAATGCAAACTGTTTCATTTGGGTACGCGAACAGAGGTAATGTTTGGAAAACATGTCTTAGAGGAAGATGAAGTAATAAATACCTTAAATGGGAAAAAAGGATGGAATGTCCTATATAACTACTCAGTAGCAGAACTTCATTATAGAAAACGTATTATAGAAGAAGTTTTTTAATACCAGAACTTTTTTTTATATATTTTCAACCTAGTAGACGGCCATAGGCCAATTCCATTATCACTTAGGCTAATCTTAAATTGTAACATATTTATTGAAATAACAGTCAATTTAACTAACTTACTAGTTTGGAAGACAAGAAAACTAAAATTTAAATGGGCAGGACATGTCATGAGAAAACAAGATGGGAGTTGGTCAAAAGAATGTACAGAGTGGACACCTTTAAGTGCTAACAGAGGAGTCGGGCGTCAACCAAAAAGATGAAGAGATGAACTAGGTGTTTTCGACAAACTATGGTTATGGAAAACATACAACAGAAGCGATTTGAGAGTAATGGTGGAGGCTTTTGCCTGTGCATACAAATATTTATATTATTTAAAATAGTTTAAATTTGAAAGATACAAAAAGAAAAAATGTAAAATAATTTGTCTATTATAATAATATACATATAATGAAAAATAAAATTAAAATGCAACTAGTATTAAGGCAGTAAAGCTAATAAAAAATACTAATCCTAATATTCTAGTACCCCGTGACGTAGTGGTTAGTGTGTCGGACTGCTACGCCGAAGGTTCAGGGTTCGATCCCTGACGTTGCACCTTAAGTTTTTTTTCCGGGGTACTGCCTCTTCCGAGGAAGTGACAAATCCTCCAAGAGTAATTAATGTCATGGAAAGTACTTCTCTGTTAGCCGTTCGGACTCGGCGGTAAATTGTAGGTCCCTTCCATTCCTCAGAACATCAACGCACACACAGGAATGGTTGAGAGTGTAAGTCACAGGCCCGGCCCCGCTTGGAGCTGTTGTGCCAACAATTTATTTTTTTTATCCTAATATCCTGAACACGATTATCTAAAAAAAAACTCAATTTCGTCATAGCTCGACTAAGCCGGTTGTGGCTTGTGGCCACTTAGATGGTGTTTTACCACTAAAACAACCTCGGCTCCTCTAACGAACGCAACTAAGTGAACAGTAAAACCAGTACGGACGATGACTTCATTGACGAGACTTACATACCTTTTAAATATGTACATTGAAAATTTACTTGACTATTTTTAATTAAAACCTGACCTACTCACAAGTTGGCTGACTAGAACGGAAAATTTAATGCAATTCTTCTTCCTCGTGGTGTATTCTGGTTAACCCTCTATGAATCGCTGTACTTTACTCACAAAGAAAGGTAAACCTAACATCAATGTTAATATTCAAAGTGAGATCACCGTTAATACCAGAAAACTAAAATCTCATAAAAAAGAACTTTAAGTTATTTTTAAAATTCTCAAAAACTAGAAGATATAATACTATTCGATTTTCGTGTTCGATTCAGAATTAATATCAACACTAGCTGACACGATGAACTTCGTCGCGTTAAATATTTAGCGAAAATTTAATGAAATCAAGTATTTTTTTATCTGAATTATAATTGTAGTACCCCGTGGCGAAAGGGTTAGTGTCACTGCCACGCCAAAGGTTCTAGGTTCGATCCCTGACGACTCTACCTAAGATCTTTTCCGGGGTACTGCCTCGTTGTTGTCTAAGACTTCGTAGTTTCTAGTTGTTTCAGTCAACTGCTTCCTATTTTCTTTCTTCATTACACTAATTCGACATAAATCATGAAAACAAATTGTTCCAAGTGTAAGGTGTCACTATCCTCGGATGACTTTATTAATTGTGGAATATGTGGAGTTGGTTTTCATTTAATTTGTGCTATGTGGATAAAACTATTTTTTCTGCCTTAAAATCCAATGAAAATCTATGTTGGATATGTGACAACTGTAAAAAAATCAATATCTTGTCTTGTGTTGCAAAAGTCAATGATTTTTTTGTTCTCTTTTCCAATACTTGCTCTGATTTTGCTAAATTCTCTTCGTGTCTTAGTGGATCAGTATCAGCAGTACCCCCGCGCACTCTTCGATCACAAACGAAGCTTAAAAGCAATGATCAATGCAAAAAGAATCAGTTAGTGCTTCTGAATGATCGACAATTTTCCTTTTCTCTCGCACTAAGTAAACATTCATCATCACCCCTGCCATCCACAAAACTCGGTTTTACCCCCTTGCCATCAATTCTTAAAAAAGAAAGTACAAAAAAGAATCCCACTAGCCTCAATAAACCGGTTTCGTCTTCTAAATCTAAAACTAATACTAATACTAAAACTAATACCAATAACAATCCCTGCTCTTCTAATCAGAGTGATAAGATTGTGAACAATACAGAAGACGATTCAACTGCTTCATGCTCTCAATCGTTGTCTGCTGGATCAGATAATACTGAAACTGATGTGAAAATTACTCTTGACGATGCTCTTAAACCTGCTGATGTCATAGGTGTTGTGATTGCGGGTGTTCCTAAGGTTGCTGTTGATGAGGTTGTCAAACTAGATGGTGATGGTGAAGTGTATGCTGCTGACGGTGCTGTTGCAATGTTGGCCGATGACAATACTGAAATTGTTGCTGTTGCTAAAAATGTTGATGATGGAGGAGCTCCTTCTAATAATTCTTCAAGACTTGTTGCTGGTGCCTTCCCATCCGCTCTATGCGATAATGTTGCTATTGTTTTTGATGATAATGCCGAAATTGCTGGTGTTGCCAGACAGGCTGTTGCTGGAGCAGCTGTGCCTAATAAATCCCCAACATTTGTTGCTAGTGCTATCTCATCTGATTTATGCAACCATCTTAATACTGAAATTAGTCCTACTAGTCTGATTGACTTTTCTAATGAAGATCAAATCTATTGCTCAAGTTCTCATACTGATTCCATCGATCAATGGAATGCAGCCAAATAAGATGCCTATTAATTAATCTTGAACTCTTAGAAGATTACAAGCAAAACAAATCTTATTATTTATTTGAATTCGTTAAATACTAACGGTACATTCTTAAATAAAATTAAAACTAACAATATATTCATAAATTGATACATACATAAATCTTATATCTACGAGTATATTATAAATATTGGATAAAAAATCTATTTTTAAAACAGTGAGATTTAACATTATCATTTGTGGAATTTAATATGGCATAGTTCTTATTAAATATATTGATCAAGAGATTGAGAGGGCTATTGGCGCCGTAGTTGGATCTACTGAAAATGTTACACAGAGGCAATTGCCTTCTTAAACTGGAACGACTAAAATTAAAATTAATACGACAAAGGGCTGATGGGGCTGTAATTGATCCATTAATTAACCGCACAATAAAACAGAATTGTAGGTACTCACGATGACTTAAAAGGGATGGAAGTTTTATTAGCTGAAGTCTTTGAGAGTAAGGTGGCAAAACGATTCTATCTAACCATGGAAGAAAACGCAAACAAAATCTCAAAAATTTTTTTTGAACACTCTCTATTCTGTTGATATGAACAGCGTAGTAAGGGGCCCATACGATGCACCCATATTCCAGAATTGATCTCACAAAAGAGACATAAAGAGTCTTTAGGACATAAGGATCACGAAATTCACGAGCAAACCTTTTAATGAAACCAAGTATCATGTTAGCTTTTTTAATTATGTAATTGTAGTGATCAGTAAAGGAAAGCTTTGAGTCTAACACTACTCCAAGGTCCGTAAAGCTTGACAAGTTACACAAGAGCGACGTATTCAACATATAATTATAAGAAAATACATTATGTTTGCGAGTAAAACACATAGTTTTACACTTGTCGATATTTAAAAACAGACTATTTGTATTGCACCAGTTCCAAAATCTATTAAGATCGTTTTGAAGAAGTTCACAATCAACAGTTGAGTCAATTTTTCAAAAAATTTTCACGTCATCGGCATAAATTAAAGACATAGAGTTTACTAAGACGGAAGGAAGATCATTAATAAATAACACAAATAATAACGGACCAAGGTGACTGCCCTGTGGCACACCTGAATTGACTCGAAAACATTTAGAACGTTCAGTTTTAAAAACAACACTATATAATCTATCTTTTAGATATGAGGATATCCACAAAACAAAACGATCATTTAGTCCAATAGTATGTAGTTTATGGAGCAGTATATTATGATTCAATTTGTCGAATGCCTTACTAAAGTCAGTAAAAACACAATCTACTTGTTGAAATTTTTCGAATGAATCAATACAGAAAGTCGTGAATTGTAATAAATTTGTGACCGTAGATTTTTGTTTTACGAAACCATGTTGGTTTTCACATATAACAGAGGTACAATGAAAAGACAATACATCACAGACAATAGATTCAAACAGTTTAGGAATGACGGACAGTTTAGCGATAGGTCTATAGTTTGATACTAAGTTTTTCTTGCCTTTCTTGTGAATCGGAGTAAGAAATGCAGTTTTCCATAGATCTGGAAACCTAGAGCTACTTATTGACTGGTTGAACAGCACAAACAATGGGTACGACATATATATTGCACATTTTTTTAACATGAATGAAGGCAAGCCATCAGGACCAGGACTAAAACTTTCATCTAACTTTTCTATGTAGTCAAGTATAGTTGCTTCGGAGATAGTAAAGTTAATTGAATTAAGGTGTGGAAATTGGTCAATATTAAAATTTGGAATTGTGTTAGGATCATTAGCAGAAGTATTTTTAAAAGCACTTTGAAAGTATTCGGCGAACATGTTTGCTATGACTTCTGGTGAGTGGCTTGTTGAATTAATATAGCTCATGTTGGCTGGGTACCCGTCACATTTTCTTTTAGAATTAATGTACTTCCAGAAGTTATTAGGATTAGATTTAAGTCCGTTTTCTGTTTTATGTATGAAATTTGAATGGAGAAAATTAGAGTAGTTTCTTTTTTAAGTTTTTTAACTACTGAAATTTTTAATTCGTCTTATACTGTTTTTAGAAAAGATAGATGCTCACAAAAAACTCGATTAGAGCGAGGAGGGGGAGTTTTAATAGCTGTTAGATCTATCTTATCTTTGCAAAATTGTTGATTTAAAATCTGACATCTCTTCTAATAGTTCTAATTACGATATTGATCAATTAATTATTCATGTATCATTGTGCAATAAGGAAGAACTTTTTATTATGTGTAGTTATATACCACCAAGAAGTACTATCGATCTATATGATATACATCTAAATAATAATTGTAAAAATATTCTTGAAAGTCTTTCTAGTTCTCAGCATATTTTGTATACTGGAGATTTTAATTTAGGGGATATTAATAGGATTTTTGATCAAAAAGAGAAATATTTAGTTCCATTCAATATCAGTACTGATTCTGAGGCACATTATTTATAACAATGACTGATTCTAATTTAGATAATCGTAACTGGGAGTCCCTATACGAGGACGAACATGGTTCTACGCGCTCTATGATTCAAGTTTTAGGTGAGCGGTATGATGGTCTGAAGGTCTGCCATATAAATGCCCAAAGTTTGATCCCTAAGATATATGAATTTCGTTATTTGTTTGAACATTCTAATGCTGATATTGTATGTGTTTGTGAAACTTCTATACGAGGATGAACATGGTTCTACGCGCTCTATGATTCAAGTTTTAGGTGAGCGGTATGATGGTCTGAAGGTCTGCCATATAAATGCCCAAAGTTTGATACCTAAGATATATGAATTTCGTTATTTGTTTGAACATTCTAATGCTGATATTTTATGTGTTTGTGAAACTTGGTTCTCTTATGATAGTTTTTGTAAATTGAATGGTTTTAATGTGTTTCGATGTGATAGAAATGGTCGTAGAGGTGGAGGTGTTGCAATCTTTACTCGCAGGGAGTTAAACTGCAAAATAATTCGCAAGTCCTCACCAGGCAGTGAAGTCGAATATTTATTCATTGAGATTAAGTGTAACAACAATAAAGTATTGCTAGCATCGGTATATCGCCCAAACCGGAATATTGAATTAACACCATTATTTTCAATATTAGACGAACTAACCTTTGTGTCACCTTTTATAATTGTCGTGGGGGATCTCAACCATGATACGCTAAGGAGTTCTGAACTTGTGGATAGAATGGGTTTACTTAATTTATTTCCGGTAAACATATCTACTCCCACCCATTTTACAAGATATAGTAGTACTTTACTAGATATGTTTTTTGTAAGTCATACTGAGAAGGTTCTTCTTAACGACCAACTCTCTGCAACTTGCTTCTCTAATCATAATTTAATTTACCTCACGTTTGAATGCTCACCTTTGATTTTTTCCTCTAGTTACTGCTATAGAGATTTTAAAAATGCTAACAGTAGGCAGTTAGAAAACGATTTGAGTCGTATTGAGTGGTACCAGATATATAGCATGCCTTCTGTTGATGAACAAGTGTTGTTTCTTCAAAATAATATCAATTATCTTTTTGACTTACATGTTCCAATTGTAACAAAGCAATTTAGTAAAAAAGAACAGCCCTGGTTTAACAACTATATTAAGAGTCAAATAAGAGAACGTAATTTGGCATATAACCGATGGAAGACTCTTAGGCTTGAAGCATTACATATTGAATACAAAATTTTAAGAAATAGGGTAAAACGTGAAGCTAAGCAACAGTTTATGCTCCTAAATTTGATCCTTCTTTAGCCAAAAAAAACTGTGGAAGAATCTGAAAGAAATAGTAGTAGGTAAACAAATAAGCAACAAAACTACTTCTATTGATTGTAACGAGCTCAATAAAAATTTTGTTAACTTAAACTTTTCAGGTTTTGAAACCCGAAGCTGTAATTTGACAGAAACAGTCAATGACCATTTTTCTTCTACTGGTTTTTTGCTTCTCACCTGTTAATGAGTGTGATGTTATAGAAAGCCTTTTATCTATTAAGTCAAACTCTGTTGGAACTGATGGCATCCACCCGGCTTTTCTGAAAGCAATTCTCCCCTACGTAGTCAAATATATAACTTACATCTTTAATAATATATTAATGTCTAGTACCTTCCCTACTGCATGGAAACAAGCCAAGATAATACCTGTTCCCTAAAAAAGAAGTGGTAATGACTATCGACCCATAGCCATATTGTCTTTTCTCTCGCAAGTTTTGGAGAAACTACTAAATAACCAAATTAGAACCTTTCTTACTAACAACAAACTGATTTGCACCAATCAATCAGGCTTCAGACCCAAACACAGCTGTACTACAGCCTTAATTGACGTAGTTGAAAATATCAGAAATAGTTTGGATAATGATAAAGTGACTTTATTAACGCTTCTGGACTTTTCAAAGGCATTTGATACCGTCAAACGTTTCATACTCTGTGAAAAACTTAAAAATCAATTCCATTTTTCGTTTCCATCAGTCAAGCTTATTCTTTCTTACCTTACCAGTAGAACTCAGGCAGTTTTTGCTAACAATGTTTTGTCAACTTTTCTCCCTTTGGAGAGAGGTGTCCCCCAGGGCCTTATTTTAGGACCTTTGCTGTTCTCGATGTATATTAATGATCTTCCGCCAAGCCCGCTGAATTCATCTGTGCATATGTACGCAGATGACGTTCAACTATATAATAGTTTTCATCTAGGTATGCTCGAGAATGGTGTGCACGAAGTCAATGAGGAATTAAATAATATTGTTATATGGTCCCGCAAAAACGATCTCTGTTTAAATCCAAAGAAAACAAAATGCCTAGTCATCTCTAGGACTACATCTGACACATCTTATTTCCCTGATATATGTTTGAATAACTGTGCTATTGAGTACGTAGATTCTGCAAAAAATCTTGGACTAACATTTAATAAAACGCTAAGTTGGAACACCCATATTAACTTGACGTTAGGTAAGGTATATAGTGGTCTTCGATTGCTCTGGGCGCCTCATCATATAACGCCCTTAAAAACTCGGTTAATATTAGCAAAAACCTTGATAGTGCCCCTTATGCTTTTTTTTTGCCAGGTGTTTGGTAATTGTGACTTCGAACACAAACGCAAACTTAACGTTGCATTAAACAGTATACCGCGTTATGTTTATGGTCTTAGAAGATTATGACCATGTCTCAAGTTTCTCCAAGTCTATCTACGGTATTTCATTCGATAATCTATTTAAATTACGAACTTTAACCATGTTGCACAATATCATACAATCCCATCAGCCTGAATACTTATATAATAGAATTAGTTTTACGCGTTCTGAAAGATCATGCGACCTTATTCCAGGACGCTGCAAATTTTTGGTATCTAGACTTCAGTTTTATGTGCATTCAATTCGTTTATGGAACTCCCTCCCTCGCTCTGTTAAAATTATAAGCAGCCCGACCTTGTTTGGAAAAAGGTTAAGAGATTTATTCTCCTAGCTCCGTAGGTACTTATTTGTTGTGTTATTGATGGTGATGTTGATGATAAATGTGATGATGATGAATTGTTAAATTAAATTTTCAGTTAATTTTAAATTCTCTTAAATCTTTCTTTTATATTTTTTATTTTTTTCTTTTTGATACTATTATTTACATATTGTTTGTTAATTTTTAAATGCATACATATTCCACTTTTTTAATACAAAGCACATTTTGTTTGTAAAATAGTATTAAGATACTGAAATTTGCTCTAGTTTATAAGATATTGTATCTTACTGAGCACATTATACAATAAATAAATGAAATGAAATGAAAACACTGTTAGTGGGGTTTTTTTAGCCAATTTGATATTATTCAAATGAATAACTGTTATAATAATTTGGATCGTGTTCTTGATCTAGTTTTTGTCGATAAGCAATTTAACGTCGTTGTTGATAAGTGTTTGCAACCAATGCTTCAGAACTCAGTACATCATTGTGCATTAGTTGGAAATCTTAGTTTCTATAGTTATTTAAAAAAGACTAATTTAGGGAATTCAAAAGTTGTAAATTGTTTCGAGAATGCTGACTTTGATGCAATTAATGAGTACCTTTCCACGTTATCTTGGGGGGATATCATGAACCAGCCTGATTTAAATAATGCGTATGATTCTTTTAAAGATGTTCTGAAAACAACCATTGATCGTATCGTTCCGCAAAAAAAAAAATTTGTGTAAATCAAATCCTATTTGGTTCAATAAAACGCTGTCACGTCTAAAAAAAATCAGAAAAATAAAGCCTATAAGAGATACAAATCTAATAGAAATAATCAAAATATACATAATACTTATTTAACATTACAAAGAGAGTTTGATTCTCTTAATTTAGTGCTATACAATGAATATATAACTTCTACTGAGTTAAAGATCAAAAATGATAGTAGCCATTTCTGGAAATTTATCAATTCCAAACGTAAAAGTACAGGTTTTCCGAATTGCATGAGTCACTTAGAAGTAATATCGAGTGATATATGATATATGAAATATGCAATCTTTTTGCTAAATACTTCGAATCCGTAACAGCTATTTCACTAGCTAAACCTCTTAGAATGTTGTTCAATAAATCATTGGCTAAGGGTTTACTTCTTGATGAATGGAAAATTTCGTTCCTAACGCCAATTTTTAAAGCTGGGTCTAAGCAAATTATATCTAACTACAGACCAATTTGCAAAATTTCAGTTATTCCAAAAATATTTGAAAAAATAGTTTGTGAGAAAATACTTTTCGTTGTCCGAGAGCATATATCGGTCTTTTAACATGGCTTCATACCTGGTAGGTCTACGGCAACTAATCTAGCTATCTTTGTAAACCATAATCTCGAATATTAAAAACAACTTACAAACCGATATCATTTTTACTGATTTTTCTAAAGCATTTGATAGAGTGAACCATAAGATCCTACTCCATAAGCTTGCTTGTCTTGGGTT
Organism: Platycheirus albimanus; assembly: GCA_916050605.2. NCBI lineage: Eukaryota > Metazoa > Arthropoda > Insecta > Diptera > Syrphidae > Platycheirus > Platycheirus albimanus. Next base: position 191,115,312 of record OU696696.1, read on the forward strand.
TCATTCTTATTTACTAAAATGGATTGAATCATATTTAACTGGTCGTGTTCAAATTGGGGAAATTGATGCAAGTTTCTCCGACCCTATTTATGTTCCTTCAGGAGTTCCGCAGGGTAGCCACATTTGGCCATTACTATTTCTCCTATTTATCAACGATATATCTGATATATTTATGCCTTCTTTATGCTGAAGATTTGGAGCTCTATATAAAGATTGAATCCTTACATGATTGCTTACTACTTCAAGACGACTTCGAAAGACTTTCGCAGTGGTGTAACTCAAATTCCCTTCATCTGAATGTAGTTAAGTGTCAGGTATTAACATGTTCTAGGAAAAATGTCTTGATTAATCATAGATATAACTTGAATACCGTTGTCTTAGAAAGAATTTCTCAAAAAAAAAAAGATCTGGGCATTGCTTTAGATGTTAAATTATCTTTTAAGTCTAATATAGATCTTAATATAACAAAAGTAACTCTATGCTAGGTTTTATTAAAAGAAATACTCGTGAGTTCTCAAATACATTTACTCTTAAGACACTTTACTTTTCTTTAGTTCGTTCAGTTTTCAAGTATTGCTGTATTATATGGAACCCTTCTTACAATAATGCGTCGGATAGAATAGAAAGAGTTCAGAGGCGTTTTTCTAGGTATGCTATCCTAAAACTTAGGTATTGGAATAGGGATATTCCATCCTATAATGTTAGATGCTTGTTAATGGGAATCCAGACTCTCGTGCTTCGAAGAAAATATTTCTCGATTATGTTTGTTCGTGACGTTTTGTCTTATCGCATAAAGTATTCGTTCCTTTTAAATCAATTGAGTCTGCGTATCCCCTCAAGAAATACAAGGATAACAACATTGCCTTACGTTCGTTTTCATCGGACCAACTATGGTTTCAATGAACCAATTTCAAGGTGCATCAAAGAGGCAAACTCAGTTTCTAACTTAATCGATTTTTATTTGCTCTATAGGGCAAGTATTGGTTTCGTGCAGAAAAAAAAATCGTTTTTAATCAAACATGACATTACGATGATAGAGAAGGTATGGTTTTCGCCATACCGTCCGTCGGTCTGTCTGTGCGGATGTGCGGATATGCGTATGTGCGTCTGTGCGCTTTTTCACGTCATGCAACAGTCTAAACGGCTTAACGGATTTTCTTCAAACTTGATATATAGCAGTTTCAACAAAAACGGTTGTCGAGATTTTTTTATTTCGTCCTAGCCCGGCTCAAACTTGTACCTTTCAAGTAACGGTTTTTTCAATTTGGATTTTCTCGAAAACGGCTCTAACGATTTTGATTAAACTTAAAGCTTAGCTTACTTTAAGCATTTCTAACAAAACTGCGTTTTTTGTTTTTGGTTCAAATGGTCGTAACGAAAATCAGGTTTTAACGGCTTTTTTTCAAAGTTCACAACGGCTTGATTGAATCAACTCAAATTTTTTTTGACATAGTTTTTCACAGTGTTCTATAGGATGGTTTAGTAAATTTTTCACTGAAGCCTTTCTAAACGGTGGCTTCCATACAACGAGCCGTTGAGTTTTAGCCAATTTTTTTTGGTTTTTTCTAATTTTGTCGAAAATGGCTCTAACGATTTGGATTAAACTTTGTGTGTTATATTCTTTTAGTGTTTTTAAGAGAGTTGCGTTTTTAGTTTTTGGCTTAAAATGCAAATAACGGAGATCTGCTCTTAACGGCTTTTTTCAAATGGCCATAAGTTGTCAACGGTTGCATCGAATTCACTCCAACGGTATAGTTCCTTACAGTTTTCTATTAGATGGCATTGATTTTTTTTTCAGTTTCTCTTTTTTTTAATGGTGGCTCCCATATAAAGAGCCATTAGGTTTTGGCCAATTTTTTCGTTTTTTTCTAATTTACTCAAAAAAGGCTTACCCGATTCTTATGAAACTTTGTATGTTACATACCAAGAATACTTTAAAGAAAATTGCATTTTTAGTTTTTGTCTACACATGATAATAGCGGAAATTGGTTTTAACAGTATTATTAATTTTGCCATCAGTGGACATTTGTATCATTTATAACACCCAAAAGATGATATCTTAATTTTAAATATTAAAGGTTTCTTAACGTTAGCTCCCGTATATCGGTTTTTCCAGTTTCAGTAAAATTTTTTTAGGTTTTACCAAATTTTTCAAAAATGAGTTGTTCTCATTGAACGAAAAGTTTGTTTTCATCATACTATTGCACCCACAGAGCAAGTACGTGCGACCCAGTCGTGCATTTTATTTTGATGATTGTACTAGTTGTTTTTAAAAATAAATTGCTTATCATATTAGCTAATCTATAATTTGTAAAATTCTTTATATTTGTATTTTAAAATATGTTTTATTTTTTTTTTTTAATTAATTGCTAAGCCTTTATTAATTGTTTCAGTTATGTATTCTAGTCTGACTAATCCTTATGTATTCTAGTCTAACTAATCCTCCAAGACTAATTTATGTCATGGAAAGTGCTCCTCTGTTAGCCGTTCGGAATCAGCTGTAAATTGTAGGTCCCTTCCATTCCTGCAGAATATCAGCTCACACACAGGAATAGCTTAGAGTGTAAGTCAAAGGCCCCGGCCCCGCTTGGAGCTGTTGTGCCAACAATTTATATATTTTTATAATTGTTTAATTAAAATCTAATCGAAAAAGGATGGAACGATTATTTTGTCCAATTTAGGACTGCATGATACCCACGTTTGTTCTCTGCCCCTGAGTGTAAATGAAGAGCGAAGATGGTTTCTCAACTCAAGAGCATTTCACATGTAGCTGTGAAAAGCATGACAATTCGAGATTAATGTCGCACACATCCAGCGACTGCCCAGTTTCACTGGAAGCTGAATGATATTAAACTGGAACGGTAAATCAGTTGAAAACAAGGGAATTCGCGGAAACAGGCACTCTTCTCCTTTGAACGGCCCTTTTAAAATCCTTGCAACTACCACATTATTCATGAGCTTCATTAAAATCAGTCGGGTTTCATTGCATAGTTTCAGGGCATGACGATTTAATAGCATAATGATGACGCAAATGATAAGGCGGCATGCCAGCCAGTCAATTCCAAAGAGCTTACGAATTCCACTAAAAAATTGACTATTTCGTCTTCTACGCGATCGATTGATTTGCCGGATTTTGATTTTAAATTATCCAATTCTAGTCATTGACATCAATGCTTGCTAAGAAAGAAATTAATCGTAGTTACCATAATTTTCCCCAATGTTCGACTACACATTAGGGATGAATTCATTTTTCGCTCAAGTGAATTGTCAAAGGGCAGGTGGAATCAATATTAAACCACTGGAAGTATTTACTGGGATTTGTCCTTTTCCGATTCCTACGACTTCTTTCGAGAACATTTGTGAGGCTATGTCTTATTAAAGGAACATTCGCATATTTACACTTAATGAAATGGCTTTCACGTATCTCTACAAACATGTTGACTACTTGTTGATTCCGGGAAGTGTTTTGTCGGAAGACACCCTCTAACAGTATTATCACACCACTATAGTGACGATTATTGCTAGACAATATGGTGCAATCATCACATATGATCAATTTAAAACTTTTCAACACTTTTGTCATCTTTATTTCTTTGCAGGATTAAGGGAAGCTTCAGTGCTGAATGTGTTGTTCTTGTCCTCAACAATGTTGCAACAATTCCGGTACAGATTCGACTTTAAGCTATTCCACTTTGAACAAGTATTGATGCTGCTTATCAATGATACCAGGCACACCCCCAGTTCCGCCGGCACATCAAGGAAGTACCGACTTCGCTTTACGAATCCTTGTTTCCAGCGAACCTTTAATTGAAATCAAATTAATGTCGAAATAATGTGACATTTTCTGAAATACTTTGTTTTATTTACCACAGAAAAACATAGATTTCGATTCCAGCTGGAATTTCGGTTCTTCCACCGCCTGCTTCTTTTCCTTTAAAGTAAGTGGACTCCCTATACATACCCACTTAACCTTTAACAGTTGGTCTTAGCACCAGGAAATGTTCGCGGAACTATAATGAAGCTTTTGTTTAAAAATATGTTTATTATATACATGATATAATGAATTTACTTCTCCTTCTGAAAATTTATGAATAAGGTACTTCAGCAAAGTTCTGCTCGCGATTCTTTCTCATTTTTGTCAACAAATATTCCACTATAAATTCATCATCTAATGATGAAGATGATGAAAAGAAACCATCCACAGCCATAACTAAATCCATTACTCATATTTTATTTTGTCACTTATTAATGTTTGAATTTTATTTTTCACTGTTCTAATTTCTTTTTAACTTTCGTTTTAATTAAATAATTCCTTTGAAGCACAAAATTATTTCAACAGTCTTAAACCAAAAAAAAATTCAAATGTGTCAAATTGACATTTCGATTTGACATTTCATTTATGCATGTTAGTCCAGGAAAATTAGACATACATTTCTACAAAGTTCGGAATAATTATATACAGGGTTTTTTATTTTTGAATTAGAATTGTTTAACAGTTACGAATATTTAAGGAAAGATCCCAATCGATCCGCGCTCCGCGTCTATTAAAAAAAGTGGGTCAAAGGTCACGAAACATGGAATTTCGCGGTTTTAATAAATTTAATCTAGAACATATCAAACAAAAATCATACACTCATGAAACTTGGCAAAAATGTTTCAGTTATCATAACAATGAAGGACCAAAAGAGTTCATAAAAATATGAGGGGTGAAAGGGTGTTTTTGGGGAGAGGGGAATGGAGAATTGAATGTGGGCTTATATTAAAAAAAACCTATAGGAGAATAGTGTCAGCGATGAAACTGTGAAAGTGTTTAGTTTTTCATGAAAATGAAGACTCTAGAGCGTGTAAGGAAATATATAGGGTAGATATTTCGTTTTTGAGGAGGGGTCAGGGTTTATTCAAAACCGAAAAATTATTTTGAAAAAACCTAGGCATATGGCACATCATTTTAGGGTATTTTTTAATGCTGGATCTAATAAAAGAAACACTGTCGTCATTCTGTCAAGTTGTGTTTTTTTTACTTCTCTTAAAAATACTTCATAAATTACAAAAAATAAAAGGTAAAAAAAAAAAAAAAAAAATATTGAGGAAGCTCGAGCATACACGCCAAGCACCTTTTAATGGAAAGGAAACTACATGAATGAAATTGTGAGTGCTAGACATAAGAATAATTTCGTAGACTGTATTATCATAGCGTGCTTACATATTTGCTTCTCAAGCAAATGACCTTGAAAAGAAACCTGTCTGATACGTCACCTGAACAGAATACAGATTCTAAAAAACTGCTTCACTCGATGGCAGGCAATAACCTTGATAAAAGCAACACATCAAACAAAAGCATTTTGTCCGACGCGAATATGCTGCGACAAATTATTGGAGAAATTCTTGATCAAAAAATGCAAACCCTTGCAACAAAAGACGATATCTCCAATATTAGTTGTCAACAATGGAGGACCGCTGCAATAGATTGGAAATGCAAATGGAAACCTTCCACCGTAGAAGCACCGACAAGAATTTAATTGTAACTATGCCAGCTGTCGCTGAAGGAGATGTGCACAAAGAAATTTCAAGTATATGCAGCGGTCTTTTGAAATCTTCGGAAGAAGTGGTAGAAGATGTGAAGATGATTTCAAAGAAGAACCCACGGAACCCAATATTCTTGGTGCGATTGAAAAATCGAAATGCGGCAACTGAGGTGTTATACGCCAATCACACAGCCTAAAAAACACTGGAATCCTTTTGCGTAGAGATCTACCCTTCTCAGTACGGCAGAGGCGTTCCAAATTTCTGCGTATAAGATATTTGATACGCAAACAATATCCAAATGCAAAAATCATTGTTCACGACGAAAAATTAATTATAAATAATCAAACATTTATTTGGAGTGAAGGCTTTGGATTATTGTGTAATAATGAGAATGGTTTGACAGTTCTCATCCAACAATTCAATGGGCTGAACTAAACTAACAACAACATTTGTCAACATCGATCGTCAAGCAGAGACTCAAACCACTCGGCAGCGCCATCTGTAGCTAATTCATCGGATCTTTCGACAGGAAGTTCTTCAACAGCTCCTTCTGTTTGACCATTGGCAGTTGCAAACAATTTGAATTATTCAAATAAATATTGTTCGATTAAAATTTTAAGTTTTAATATTTTTGGATTAGCAAATAAACTTAAATTTTCTGAATTGTTTAATTAAGTTAATAAATTTGATATTTTTTTCCTATTCGAAACCCACATAATGGAAGATAAATATATAAAATTTCAAAAAACTTTTCCAAGTTTCTCTCTTAAATGGCTACCAGCGACAAAAGTACATAATATGGGAAGAGCAATGGGCGGTTGTCTAATGGGCTACACAAAAAGTGTATGTCAAACGTATAGATGTGCTTTTTCAAATTTTGAAAACAACTGGCTGTTGGAGATGTAAATTCGTAACAAAAAAGTGTATATTTTACCAGTTTACTTAAACGCTACCACTATTGCTGGATGGAGATCTAATTACAGCTTGCTCTGCGACACTTTATCCAGTCTTGGAGAAAAAAATATAATGCTTGTGGGAGACTTTAATGCTCGGATCGGATGTGAACCATGCATCTCAACCAACCAGATTTTATCGTCATCGTCAGTGCTACTACCAACCCGTTCTTCAAAGGATTTTTAGTGGATAATAAGGGAAAAACATTGCTGGATTTCTGTAAATCCTTTGATCTTACTGTTTTGAATGGGCGAAGCGTTGATGATAGAGAAGGAGAATTTACGTTTATTGGTGCGGTTGGAAAATCTGTAATTGATTATTGTTTTGTATCTAATTTCTTTTTACGTCTAATATTGGGTTTCAAAGTTGCTGATAAACCTTTTACTTCAGACCATTTACCGCTGGAAATATCTTTGAGGACATCGTTTTCTAGTGAACATCAGAACTTAATATTGCAACCAATAAAATTACTACCGAAACTTACGTTCAAAAAAGAAAATATTTCAAATTACCAAAACAATCTTTCCTTAAATCTCTCCATCCAAAGTTCTGATATGTGTCTTGATATGCTAGACGATATTATAAAAAAGTCGGTGGTTCAGAAAACTTTTCATAGAAAAAGATTTCTCCCAAAAGAAAAATGGTTCGATGAAGAATGTTTTAAGAAAAGACAAAAATCATATGCTTTTCTTCGCCTTTTCCGCAAATTCAACACAAACTACTTCAAAAATAAGTATACAGCAATCAATAAAGAATTTAAACAGCTTTGCAAAAGAAAAATTAATGAATATCAGAGCTCATTGATCAATTTGGTTTCCTCAACAAGAAATTCAAGTGAGTTTTGGAAAGCTATAAGGACAATTAATGGAAGTAACCCTTACATTGGAAATTCGCTGTCAGCGGAAGCTTTAAGAAACCATGTTGAATCCCTCCTGAACCACAATGGCATTCAAACTTGTAGTTTTCATTATGCTTTGCCCCTAATTTGTATTGAAAATCTTGACTGCCCATTTACAATATCTGAAGTTGTTGAAGTTATTAATGCTTCAAAAGAAAATAAAGCTCCAGGATTTAATAGAATTCCATACGAATTCTATAAATACGATACCGAAGAGTTTTTAAGTTATTTGACGAATGCCTACAACAATATCTTTGAAAATGGTGAAACACCCGCTAGTTTTCGGGAAGCTATTATATTCCCTCTTCATAAAAAAGGAGATTTTAATGACGCATCGAATTACCGTGGTATTTCGTTCTTAAACTCTTCTATGAAAATATTCGCCTCAGTACTCCTTAACCGAATAAAGACTTGGGTTATTGAAAATAATGTTTTAAGCGAATATCAAGCAGGATTTCGGAGCGGATACTCGACAATAGACCATATTTTTACTCTAACATCAATTGCCCAATCATATTTGGATAAAGGGCAGAAGTTATATACGTTTTTCGTAGATTTAAGAGCTGCTTTCGATTCTGTAGACTGACAGTCTTTGTTTTATAAGTTATGGGACTTTCGTCAAAAATAGTAACATTGCTGAAGAATCTTTATAGCAGAACGAAATCGGCAGTTTGGAATGGCGATGACTCGTCGAATTGGTTTGAGACATTTTCGGGAGTAAGACAGGGTTGTACCTTAAGTGCCCTAATTTTTATTCTTTTTATCGATGATTTGGTAGACTGGCTGATCGGAGGTATTCTTTGGAATGGAATAAGAATAAAAATACTTATGTATGCGGATGACGTGGTCCTATTAGCAGATTCTCCAGCCATTCTTCAAAAAATGATCCAAAGGTTTGAACAGTATTGTAGGATTTGGAATTTATCTGTAAACCTCAACAAATCAAAGGTGATGGTGTTTAGGAAAAGCTTTGGAAGATACGCGAGATCTGAAAAATGGACTTTCAATGGCGACGATATTGAGATTGTTAAGGAATACAAATACTTAGGCGTCCTGATAAGATCGAATTTAAGCATGAAAAATCACCTCGTTGACAGACTCAACGTTGCCAAAACCGCACTGAACTCAACTTGGAGGGCATGTATGAGTAGCTCAGTACTTCACCCTTCAGCTAAATACCAAATTTTTCAAAGCACTGCAACTGCAACAATGTTTTACGCTGCACAAGTTTGGGGAATTACTAAGTTTGACGAAGTTGAAAAGCTTCTTCATTTTTTCATAAAACGATGCTTCCATCTACCACAAAACAGCCCAAATTACATGTTGCTTTTGGAGACAGGATTATCTCCGTTGTATATATCGACCGTTAAGCTACATTTCGATTATATTATTCAAATATTAACCCAAATGCCTGATGCTCGTCTACCCAAAAAAGTGGCACAATTCGCAATCAATAATAACACTTTATTTTTTAAGAAATGGAATGATTTGGCACAATGTTTAAATCTTACGTTAAATTTAAATCTCAATCATCCACATGAATGGAAGGAAAGTCTGTACACATTTTTGAAAGATCTTGATATAAAATCAAGGAAAATTTTGTTCAGGAAGCCGAGTCTTCACTTCATAGAAATTACTACAGGCAACTGGATTTCAACCTAGAAGGACTCAACTATTTCAAACCCGAATTCAACTTAAAACTTATCGAAACCATACTTAGAACTAGAGGGGAACTGCTTAGGCTCAACTACGTACCACATCGTGAGGATCTTCCTATTTTTTGTACGCTTTGTAACATGAACACAAGAGAGCATATCTTTCACTTCACTGCAATCTGCCCCATCCTGAAAGACATAAGAAGGAGGTGCTTTGGAAAAAATTTGCTTAATTGGCTGGAAACGAAGGACATTTTGAACGGAAAAGCAGGGTGGAGTGTTCTCTTCTCTTTTGTCACAACAGCAACAGCTTTCAGACAGAGGATAGTGGATGAAAACTTTTAAATTTCTTATAAATTTGTTTGCAATTAAATCTTAAATCTTTTTTATTTTGAATTATGTAATAGTAAATTTAATTATTTTTCTTTTCCTTTTTCTTTAATTCCAAAAAATCATAACGTTCTAATTTTACATTTTTGCCAATCAGACAGACGGCTACTAGCCATGTCTTAACATGTATCTGAATATCTTTTTTTTGCTATGTATACATTTTCAATTGAAGTTAATAAATCAACATTTTATTATATTATTATTATTAATAAAAGAAAAATCAGGAGGCTATATTCACCATTAATAGAGTTAACACTTTATCAAATAAAAATGAATGTGATAGTCACCCCATCATTTAAATTTATTAAAACAGCGAAATACCATGTTTCGTGACCTTTGACCCCCTTTTTTTTAATAAATGCGGAGCGCCGATCGATTGGGATCTTTCCTCAAATATTCATAACAGTTAAACAATTCCGATTCAAGAATAAAAACCCTGTATATAATTTTCCGAACTTTTTTTCTAATTTTCCTGGACTATGTATATCTTGAGTAGATTCTGACTTCATATCTAGAAGCAAAATTCTCTTCTCAGAATCATCAAAAGTGTCATTTGCTTACCAAGGGAACGGTTTCAGAAGACTTACGGATGCTTCTGAAGCTTTTTTTCATCCAATGGAAAGTGCTTTAAGTACCAGTTGTACAATAGTGGTTCAGCACACAACCTCGTTTTTGAATTCATGATCCGTGGGTCAACTTTATTTAATCTACTGAAATCGGTGGGTTAACTCCTGAACCACTCTCGAACCACCGTCCTTACAATAATTATGGAAACAAGAACCGTGGTAAATCGTTTTTAAATTTTGATCCGAGGATGAACCACGATTGAACAACTGGTCCTAAGAACGACACCAGTTTTTGGGAGTGGACGTATAACTTAAATTTACATAGGTACGTGTATGTGTAGATTTGGTATAGTATATATATATGTGTATCAAATTAAATAGTCGGCATTGATATGTTACGGACGTTTTATTAACAGCCATTACCCCACCACACGTCCTTAAAGAATCTAAAAATGCATTTTTTTATATAAGGTAGGTACATATACCATATTATTATTATCTCTATAGGTATATAAAAATCAATTGCTGTTCGTTTGAAGACTTGAAACTCGAGAATGGCTGGACCAATTTTGGAAATTTGTATCTCAAAATATTTATTGAAAATCAGGGAGGGTGTAAACGGTGAGAAAAATGAATTATAAGAAAAAAAAAATTACGACGACCTACCTTGCGTGTAGTAAAAAAAAGGAGTGTAAAAGTGTCAGTTGGTTCTCGAAAAATAAAATAATAAATCTATATATATGTATGTATTTAAAATGAACCCCTATATTTTGTTGTTGCCCTATAACTTGGGAACGGCTTTATAGATTTAAGTCATGTGGTAAAAGATGGTATATGAAAGAATATGGTAGAAGGGAGAAAATGTTAGATGGGAGAAAATGAAAGATGGTAGATGGTAGCAGAAGTTAAAAGAAAAATGATAGTAGAAGGTGGTAGTTGGTAGATGGAAGGAGATGGTATATTGGAGATGGCTGCAGATGGTAGACGGAAGAAGACGGAAGATGAAAGATGGTATATGATGATAGGAGATAGTTGGTAGTAGAATATTGTTATATAACAGATTCCCTTAACCTTTTATACTAGTTTAATTTATCGCTCATGTTTTTTGTAAGAACAAAAACCACTGTATGTTATCATACTTGAGCTTTTGGCTTCATTCTTTAAAACGAGAGTAATGTCTCCAATTCCATCTTTTACGAAGATGGAACTGGAGCAATTTAAGAAGTATTCTTTTTGCACAGCAAGTATTACTTAGCAACCAAATGACGCCAAGAGTTTTAGTTGAGCTTTCGCTCCCGTTTAGTAGTTTGGCTTAGCTATGCATTCATGTTTCGATTGCTGATACACTTCTGTTTTAACAAGCGTACAGGAAAGATCAATGATTACTTTTTTTATAAAACATCATTTATGATACCTTGTGCTATGCTAAGATTGTTAAAGTTAAAATCTTAAAATCTATGTGAAATCAAATAAAGTTATTAATGTATAAATAAAAATAAACTAAAAATAGAAAAAAAACTAGTTGAATTTGTTTAATAAAAAGAAGACTTAAACTATGAAGATAACTGGCGCAGTCGGAAAAAAAGTGCGTGTGTGTAAAAAAAAAAAAAAAAAAAAAAAAAAAACAGACGCTTACTATTTGTTCAATTCTACCTTAAACCAAAAAGGTTAAAGTTTAAATAAATACAGTTTAAAAACATAAGACTCATAAGAGGAAACAAAAAGTCCATAACTGATTTGAAAAAAAAAAATAAAATAAAAAATACAAATAAACGGATATTGGTGTTAAGCAAGGATGCGTTCTTAGCGCTCTTCTTTTTGCGCTCTTCATAAATGATGTTGTTGCTCATCTGCCTGGAGGAATTCGAATAGTGGAAACGACAATAAACGTTCTTTTATACGCCGATGATCTAGTGATACTATCAGAATCACCTGAAAATCTTCAACTGATGATAAACCGACTAGCTGATTACTGTAGCAAATGGGGACTTGTCATTAACACTTCTAAGTCAAAAGTAATGGTGTTTTCAAGATCGGTTCGTAACCAGAATGCAATCATTAATTGGTCCTTCGACGGCAATCGTTTGGAAACTGCTAACGAATACAAGTATCTAGGAGTGAAACTAAATAAAACCATGGATTTCACCAACCACCTTACAGAGAAAGCCAAATCTTCCCAAAGCTTGATTAATCTGTCCTGGAGAAATGTCTTCTCTAACGAGCACATTCAACTGTCCGTGAAATATAAAATATTTGATGCTGTCATTAAATCAACGCTATGTTACTCTTCCCAAGTATGGGACATTGATGAGTATGAGGCTGTAGAGAAGTTCCATAGAAATTTTTTAAAAAAACTTTTCAACCTACCTTTAAAAACACCCAACTATTCTCTATATCTCGAGACTGGTCTTCCCAAACTTTTCACAAGCACACTTAAATCACAGGCTGACTACATAATTAAGGTACTATCTCATCAGGATACCCGACTCACCAAAAAAATGGCTTATTATGAAATGAGGAATGAGGACTGGTGGATGGCGAAGTGGAAAGTGTTAGGAAACGCTTGTGGTGAAGTGGTTACGTTGGATCCGCTCAACTTAGAGCAGTTAAAGCAACAGTTTTACCGTATAATCCAAGGGCATGAAAACTCTGTGCGTGATGCATTTATAAAAAAGGCTCGTGATTCGGAGAGTAGATTCATATACTCGCAACTAAACTTTAACCTTATGCAATCGAACTACTTTAACGATTCGCTTAACTACAGAGAAATCTCCCTGATATTTAAAGCAAGATGTGAACTTTTGGGACTGAACGGATGCCCATACAACGGAAGCTTTAACCAGTTATGTACACTATGTAATTTAAAAGCCAAAGAAGATTGTTTTCACTTCATTAGTATTTGCCCCATATTTACTCCACATCGGCTTGCTCATTTCGGAAAGAAAACTATGACGATGCAGGAAACCATCTTTATTCTAAACGAGTTCGACTGGAAGGCACTCTACCTTTTTTTGAAAGAAATACATAAATATAGAATGTTACTTATTACTGAATTTGCGTAGTTACTGTTTCTATAATATGAAAAAAAAAAAATTATTATAAAAAAAAAAAAAAAATTATTATATATATAAACTTGCTAACCGAGCTGACGGCAATGCCATAGCTTGAAAATTCATAATATTATGTTAAACAATGTGTTCAGAAAAGAAGCAATAAATGAATAACTTACTTACTTACTTACTTACTTACTTACAAATAAATATTTACAAAAAGACACGATTATAATTTGAGCTTTAATTACACACGGCACTTGAAACGCTTCTACCGCTAAAGGATTGAAAAAGAAAAATCTAAAGACTAACCTATCATCAAAGCAAAATTGTATGAAAAAAAAGTAATACATTAAATTGATAACGCCGCAATCTTCAAGGAATTCGGGAGCTGTGTTGGAAAAAGAAGCCGCTGAGTGAGTACCGCATCATCTGAGCACGTATTTATTACATCATCAACATGGAGGTTTTGAGCCCTCCTGATAAATTTAGGATAGTTTTAGAACTAATATCTAAGATCCCAGAATTTGATGGGAATATTAATTATCTGATAGATTTCCTGGATAGGGTAGACTCGATTATGTATAGCATCGCCTCATTTGAGGAATCTGCTAGATTAATTCTTCTTGGGTATGTTAAGGACAGGATTGTAGGCAAAGCAAGGACACAACTGCTAAAAAGTGGTAAGCAAGTAACTTGGAGTGAAATTAAGGAAATTCTTAAAACCAACTTTGGTGAGAGGCTTACAGCCGAAAAACTCTTAGATTTAATTCGAACTGCAAGGGTTACAACGACGATTGAGGACTACTACAATAGGATTAACAACTTACTGTGCAGGATTAATAATGCTTTCTTGTTATCAAACAGTCCAAATGATATTACGCAGATGATCGAATCTAATCAGCGAATTGCCTTAGAAGCATTCAAAAATAATCTTCCTGAACCGACAAAAACTTTCATTTTAAGTAGAAACCCAATATCATTACAAAGCGCTTTTATAATTATAATCGAAATTAATCATCAACGTGTTGGTCCTCCTAACACGGATTTCAGTAACGTTGGATCGAGAAATAGCTATTTCAATGTTAGAAATAATTCTTTCATAAGGAACAATGCAACAAATGTTAACAATAGGCAGCCTAGTAATCCTGATCAAAGAATTAGTAATCAAAATAATTACCAAGCTGGACAGTTTCACCCTAATTACAATAATAATTCAACAGGTCAGTATCAGTACCGTCAGAATTACTACAATAATAACAGTGGTCAATCTCGTCGAACCTACAATAACCCTAACGTCCAATCACAACAAAACAACAGCAATGTAAATAGCAGACAATCTCGAAATTCTAATAGGCAATCGAACAACATCGAACCTATGGACATTTCATTAAATGAACAAAGACAAAATTAGCCTTTTCAAAATAATCAAAATTTTCAAACGGGTCAAGGAAATACCTACCCTATATAGTTGTTCAAACACCCTCAAAAATACTCAGATTTGTTATAGATTGCGGTGCAGAATATAGCATAATAAATGAAAATGTATGCGACCCAAAATGGAAAATTCCATCTGAAAACCATACACTAAAAGTTCTGGACCGTAATATAGTAACAAATACTGAATATCGAATACCAATTTTCAAAGAATTCAAAAAAACCGGATATTTTATTAATTTTATAGAATTTCAGTTTCATAATTATTTTGATGGATTAATTGGGAACAACGTTCTTATAAACTTAAATGCAGTGATAGATTTTAAAAACCGTTACCTGAAAACAGACACAGCAAGAATACAAATATTTTTTAATAAAGAAGAAGAAATAAAGGGTGATTTTTTAGCTGGTTTGGTTTTGGCAACACTGGTTTTGACAGCTGACGTGTGTTTAGTACCTTGTGTCACTGTCAAACAGCTTCAGTTTGGTTTGCAATTTAACCATGGATCGTCTTACAAATGAACAACGCTTGCAAATTATTGAATTTTACTATCAAAATTCGTGCTCGGTTCGAAATGTTCAAATGATGAAATGATGAGGCTCATTTTTGGTTGAATGGGTACGTAAATAAGCAAAATTGCCGCATTTGGAGTGAAGATCAGCCAGAAGCATTGCAAAACTGGAATTGCTGCAACAATGTTGGAAGGTGGAAGAACGGCACATTTAGCACTGAAGCTTCCGTTAAACTTGCAAATCAATGAAAATTTAAAATTGATCATATGTGATGAGTACACAATGGCACACAAACGATCTTTAGAAGCACTCGATCGCTCATTGAAAGATTTGCGCAGCAATATTCGTCACTTTGGTGGCGTGTTGATACTGTTGGGGGCGACTTCCAGCAAACACTTCCTATGATTCTGAAATCAACAGCGGCTGATGAATTAAACGCATGTTGTCTCAAGTCATGGTTTTTGTGGAGTAACGTGAAAACCGGATAGAACAGGATAGAACCGCAGAAGTTTTCTCAAGAAAACTGTTAGGAATCGGAAAAGGGCAAATTCCAGTAGATACTCTTTGGATATGCCGTTATAGTTTAAACGCATTCAATTCCCAGTGAAACGTGCTTTTGCGCTGACCATAAAGAAATCATAAGGGCAGTTGCTGGCAGTGTACGGAATAAATCTAGAAATCCCATTCTTCTCACACGGTCAGTTATATGTGGCGTGTTCACGAGTTGGGAAACCATACGCACTCTTCATTTACGCTCCGGGGAAGAAAAAAAGTTGCTTATCATGCAGCAGCTTAGCTTTCAATCGCGACGGTCGTTTTCTGTCCCTATCATGAAAAATTGTATCATATGTAATAAAGCAGAATCCATTGATTCGATTTCTTGTTGTGTTTGCAATTCTTTGCAGCATTCAACTTGTGCGAAAATAAAAAAATCTGACTTTAATATTTTAAAATCCAAAAGTAACTTTTGTTTTAAGTGTGACAAGTGTTGTGCTAATAACTTATCCACTTGCATCAATAACTTAGATCAACTCATTTCTAACATAAATCTAAACTTCAATGTGCTTAAAAATGAGTTTCCATATTTATTTACAAACAATAATTTCTTAACCAATATTCAAAATAACAGTTTAGTTAATGATGGAAGAACAACGCGAAGTAAAATAAAAGGAAAGGTTGCTGAACTTTCCAATAATCAAAAAAAAAAAAAAAAAAATAAACTCCCCTGCATTACATGATAAAATGC
Source organism: Platycheirus albimanus (assembly GCA_916050605.2). Lineage (NCBI taxonomy): Eukaryota > Metazoa > Arthropoda > Insecta > Diptera > Syrphidae > Platycheirus > Platycheirus albimanus. The sequence goes on from OU696696.1 coordinate 191,131,547, forward strand.
CTCTCTCTAACGTGCGATGCAACGGTGCTAACGCGCTCTGTTTTTCTCCCAGTCAAAATGCTAAGCTACCTTCCCCGTCCCTAAAACAGTTAGGCCCTCTGAAACTATGACTGCAACAAATCAAAGCATTATAAACCAAGAGCTAGCGACCGATTTACTCACCTCATTTTGGCAAGGCGAAAACTTTGGAAATAGAAATATTGAGGCCCGACAGTTATAAAAATGCCCGTTTTACATTCCGGTACCCTCCATGAGGCCTTAAGTTCAAGGCTTGAAGGTGTAAAAAAAAAGTGCCCATTCACCTCATTTCAGCAAGGCTCATCTTTTAATATATCGTTCATTGATTCAATATAAACACGAAAATAACAATGTAAGACGTTTAAGCCCTCCATGACATGCTGTAAGACCAGGGGCGAACGCAGGAAATTTTTTCGGGGGGGGGGGGGGTTTAAAAAAAAATATTAAATTGTAGTGGCTCTGTAAATGGAAAATACATATTAAAATCTTGCTTTTGAATTTCACATGTTCTTACCTATCGCAAAACACTCTGTCGTTGCTATGGATTTGATGGCTTGCTTAACTTGGCTGCTATCGCTGCAGTTGAGGAATGGGGCTGGTCCAGATGCTATAGCTGGGTGGGCAACCGATGGGGATTTTGGCAACCGAATCACTCTGCCAACGCTTGGAGCACTTGCATTTGGTAATCCAAATAGTATGGGCGTGAGGCGTGTGAACAAAACGACTGTCGCTGTCCGTAGTGAGGCTGGTTTTTATTTTGCCGTTGTTTTCATGGACAACCAGAGAAACTGGAGCCTTAGATTTGACACTACTGCTGGACGGCTCATCTTGGAGCCACACATTCATGCCCAGAATCATCATTTTGTCTACAGCTTCTACGAGATTGGTTGATGCTTCAGTTGCAACAGCTTCCGCTGTTTCTGTTGTCGTTGTTGTTATCAATCCTAGAATCTCCCAACAACTGGTTATTTTTTGTATTTTTTATTTAATAAACAACAATGACACAAAAACAACTAGTATCCAACACTACTTTTTCACCTTGCAGGATTTCCATTAATTTTACTTTTCACTTTAATTTTTTTTTGAGGGAAGATCCATGATTTTGTTTTTTCTTGCAATGATAGAAAAGAGGGGCGAGGAGGAGAGGTTGACAATCTTGCAAAAAAACGCTGGAAAGAAATGGAGCAATATTCTTCAAACAAGACGAACTACACATTTTAGCTGGCGCTGGTATTTTCTTTTGTGTGTTGCATGTATAATATGTTTGATCCTAAAATAGTAAGAAAGAATTAATTGAAAAAGAAATTTTATTTTAATTATAGATTTACCTGTTCTTTTGAGTTGTTGCGTTGCTATATATTTTTTTTTAATGAGCGTTGTTTTGACATTTCTGGACATTCCCCCACCCTTGGTGCGAGAATTGTTCAGAAAAGAATGATGGCCGCCGAAAATATTACCTTCTAGTTATTACGTTAGAGGTCGATAAGTGCGGCAGAAGGAAAGTGAGTGCCCACTTATCTCACCTCGAAAGGGATGCCAAATCTTGCTAATCCGCAAAACGGACGTTGCAATTTTTGATTGGCAATTCAAATCTGATGATTTGAGTGGAAATTGATTAGGATGGGTCTTGGGCAGTTTTGGTTAGATTTTTGGGGTTAAAAGTACAAAACCGCCAAAAGTGGAGGATGTTCAATCCCCAATTATATAGAATTTATAGTGTGTCTTTAAAGATTTGAGGTACAGTGTGAAGAATATAGTGTTTGTGAATTTTATTTTTAATAAATAATTCTAAAATTCAGGTAATATCCTGGAATTCCCTGAAAGAGAAAAGGAGGTGTCAACCTACCCACGAACTTTTGGTCTTAAAGCGCTCTGCCAGAATTTTAGAGAGATTTATTTTCCGGTGAGTCTTAGAGGTCTAATTTTTTTTGATCTTTTTTTTTATTATTATATATGAGAAAATTAAATAAAAAAAATTATTAGATAAATCACGACTCTGCGTTCGCTGGCAATCCAGTAGATTTTGTGCTCGCCTACATTATTCTAAGAAGAAGTGCTCTTAACCACATGTGTCGTGCCTGGCGTCATTAAAACAATTTAAGTTTTATTTGCGAAGCAAATTTTTTCTTTAGATATTAAGTTTTAATCTGATGAGTGTGGCAAAAATCAAACTTATGATTCCTACGATCATATATCTATATATATATATATATTGACGTACATTTAATATGTACCTACGTTAATCTTTTATGCCCACGTATATATATATGTATAAAATTCCAAGTGCCACGAGGAAGACACCTCAGGGAATCAAGTAGAATATCCAAGGACAATATCTTTACTTTGTTTGGCATGTTTGTCGAAACACAATTTTGGTTAAATTTTTTTTTTATTTCAAAAAAAATAGTCCTTTTTTTTTGAGAAATAATTTTTTTTGTGTATATGTTCATAAAGAAAAAAATCTAATTTTTGAGTAGCATTTCGTTCGTATTGCCAAAACGTTCTTCCGTAATAATAATTTTTTTTTGATGTTCTCTAAATTTTTTTTTGTGAAGTTTTCTTTCTCTTTGATTTTTGGTTATTTTTACGATTTTTGAAAAGTATTCAAAAAGGTAAGGGAAGCAGGACCAAGGTTGTCTGAAGATAGAATTATCTATACAATTCCAAAAAAAAAAATAAACTAACAATTATACTATTACCGAACAGAGGTGATCCTGGACCTATAGTGAGCTCATAATAGGTAGGTAGGTCCCTCGTTGTATTTACATGTCCCTTACAAGCCAATTGCAAACAATAGAAAAATATATATAAAAAAAAAAAAAAAAAAAAAGGCAATTGTATTTGAAAGAAGATATTCCTTCTTCCGATAAGAAATTCCTGTTTGCCTTTTGTTTTGATAACGCAAATAAAGATACATGTGTATTTATGTGTATACGTATAAATATATATACATGTTTCATATTAACTTTTTTCATTGATACCAAACATAAGAGAAGCAAAATTTGTTTCAAATATATGTACATACTCATAAATTTTGTTTTGTATACCTTTTTTTTTGTTATTATTAAATTATATAAAATTTAAGTTACCTTGTTGATATTTATTTATTTTTTTCATTTTTTCTTGCCTCACCTACTGTTTAAAACTATGAATGCATAATATTTCAAATAAAACCGTCTTTTGTGCACTACGTCATCATGCCATGTTTTAGTTTCTTTGATCAAGCGAATAGCTTGATGGATTTTTAAGTTTTTCAAATTTCAGGGGATGTGAAGGCGACTAAGGATTTGGTGACGATGAACTGAGCTGGAGAGATAAAGGTGAGCTTTAATTTGGGGAAGTCAAAATATGACCTTCGACTTCCATGGTAGGGTGGGTACAGGTCAGCGCTGAGAACAACACAGCGCCCTCTAAATGGTAACGTCCGTCCGAGTATATTATTTTTTTTGAATTTTTTTTACGTTAAATTTCGTGAAGAGTTTTTTTTTATGTCGGCATGATAAATGTTTAAATGTGATAGGTGAGATTGGGTCGCTTGGACAAGATCCCACCCACTTCCGGCGAGTTCAAGCCGAGCAACCGCCAGCATGCCAGTCCAATGCACTCAACAAAAAAATGTTTGTAAAAATATAAAATCACACTACAAAACCTATTACAAAATATAAACGAACAATTTGTTTTTAATATTTGTAAGTTTTTTTTACTCTGCATGTATGTATTTACATATATATAAAACTAAATACATAAATTTTTAGTTATGATCAATATTTTATAAAATAAAATCAATGCGCCTTGGAACTTTTGCCATTATATTTATAACGTCCTCATAGTCAACCTCAATATCCCTATAGATGTTCAGCAACATCAAACCGTTCAGTCGCTCCTCGCCGGTTTTTCCTCGTAGATAAGTTTTTAATCTGCGCAGACATGAAAAGGATCGCTCGCTTGAAGCCACGGATACCGGAAGTGTCGCACCGATCTGCATAAAACAATGAACTGTTTTATATAAGGACGAATCGCAAACATTTAAGGTGTCTATAAAGTTGTTGGGCCGTTTTACGTTTGGCATACTCAAGCAATGTCTGAAACCATAGTTAATTTAACAATGAAATACATATCAAGAAAATAAAAGAAATACATTCTTACCTGCGCCACATCTTCATTTCGGCTAGAAAATCATCTAAGCCTACTTTTATATCATCTGGCCATTCTTGGGAAAACACCTCAACAATCCTTTTTATTTCGTCCTCTTTAAGTTTGCAACATTTTTCTGGCAATATATTTTGAATTTTGGAAAGCAGCTCACGATGGTCGAGAAATCTATTTTTCAATTGCGTCAATAAATGGTCCAAAAAAGGAACATAGATAGACCGACGAAAATATTCTTCAGGACCACCTTCGTAATTATCCCTGTTCCTCTGTTTTGCGACATTTCGTGGGACTACCAACTGCAAATCCATTTTTTCCGCAATTTCTTTGGCTGCAGCAAATATGCTACCGAACCTTACTTCGGAATTCTGTCGCATTTCAGCAATTTCTTCATATAGGTGGTTTGCATATTCTATGCAGCAGCTTAGATCGCATTCTTTTTTTTGCAAAAATTCACTAAGGTTTTTCATAAGGCTAAAAATTGGCTTGATTACTGTTAGTGAAATAATGAACTGGGCATTGTGTATTGCTGTAAGTAAAGTATGCGGTTTAACTCCATCAGTTTTCAATTTTTTTTCGTCCAGGATCTCTAAAGAGCAGCAGATATATTCATATACGTCAAAAAAACAAACTCAAGGAGTCTAAATGCTCAACCCAACGGGTTTCACAAAATCTTAAAAGCCGTGTTTGTTTTGCTTTTGGACAAGACGCATGTATTTGGTCTTTTAAAATTAGAGCTGCTTTGTTTGAGAGTCCGAATAAATTGACAACCTCTTTAATAGCCCCAATGCAATTTCGTATTGGTGGGATATTACAGGCGTGAGTAATGGCCAAATTCAAGTTAAAGTTCGCGCAGTGGACGTAAATCGCTTGTGGATATAATTCCCTTACTTTGGCAGCACAGCCGTTGAATTTTCCACTCATTGCACGCGCCCCATCATAGCCTGAACAGTCAAAAACGATAACATTAATACTTAATCATTCTAGCCAATTATTGACACTTACCTTGTCCCCTCATATTAGCTAGATTAAGGCCCATATCCTTAATTGCAGGCAGCAACGTACTTGCTAGTCCTTTTCCAGTTACGTCTTCAACCGGGATAAAGCACAAAAAGTCTTCGCGAATAAAATATTTATGGTCGATTGTATCAACATAACGAGCGCATATTGAAAACTGTTCAACCCCACTGATATCCGTGCTTTCGTCAGCAATAGCAGAGAAGTATCCAGATTTGTTGATACGTTGGACAATTTTCATTGTTATAATTTTTCCTGCAGCATCAATTATTTCGTTTTGAATGCGATAGCTTATATATCTGGCGTTTGCCCCCGAACTATTTAAATGATCTGCCAAAACTTTATCACCACTTTCAATTGCGTAACGCAACGCAAAAAAAAATATCTAAACATGAAACCAAAAGATTTTTTCTTTTACACACTTATATTACGTTAATATAACGTTAATCACAATATTGCACACCTCTTCCGTGTGTATTGTTCAAAATTAATTTCAATTTAAACAGTTCCGTTAAAAAAGGTAATTAGAAATACACATGAGCACGAAACAGCACCACAGGGGAAACAAAACTAATATTTTCTTATATTGAACTTACATTACGGTTTCCACTGTTTTGTGACACCTCAGGTTTTTGTTTTTTTGTGGGGGGACCTTCTCCAGACAATTTGTTTAAATCCCCAATACTTGAAACTGTAGGTGTAGCACTGTTTTTACTCGCTGCTGGTTTAAAAAACTTTAGTATTGAATTACTCATTTTTTTTCACAATAACTTTTAATTTATTTTAATAAACAACCGATTTTATGTAGGAATCAAAAGAAAATCGACCTCACAGTTCAAACTACAATTTCATTTTAATTTTCATGTGTATTATGCTTATACAATACAAAAGTATACTCTTTCCTAGTTGCCGTTGTCGATCCCGTTCTTATACGTAGGGACTGGCTTTTAGTACGTGTGATGCAAGTTTTCATTTTCGTAGATTTCGGTCGCAACTGCCGTTAGTTTTGGAGCGACCGATGCAATGTGTTTACAAGTAAGAGGGGAAGTGAATTTTCGTAGATTTCGGTCGCAACTACCGCTAGTTTTGGAGCGACCGATGGGATGATTTTGCAAGTAAAAAGGGAAGTGAATTTTCGTATATTTCGGTCGCAGGTCCCGTTGTTTACGACCCAACACTAATTCCACATCGACATATCAAATTTACTTATAGCGAGTTTCGTACAAGAAAAGAATTGCTCTTTCTGTCAAAAGAATTTATCTTCTTCACTTTTGCAAGTTTCATTCCAAAACAAGAGCAATTCTAGATGAATTCTCAACACGAAAGAATTGATCTCTGATGGGTTAGATTGTGTATTTGGAAAGATTTTTTCACTGACAGAATGAAAATTTCAAATAAATTTTATATTTCCAGGTTTATTTTTTTTTTAATGAATGGTTATTTTTTCATTTCACATATTTCGGGGGGGGGGGGGGGGGGTTCAACCCCCAAAACCCCCCCTGCGTTCGCCCCTGTGTAAGACGCTCGTGTATATGTAAAAAAATGACCCTATTCACCTCATTTCAGCAAGGCTGGTATTCACACATAATTAAGATGACATAAAAACAAACACACATTTCAAGTGTAAGACGTTTATTCAGTCAATAAACCTCCGTAGGACGCTGAAAACTAAATTTCGTTTAAGTCAAGATAGAATAAAATGCACGACTGGGTCGCACGTACTTGCTCTGTGGGTGCAATAGTACGACGAAAACAAACTTTCCGATCTATAAGAACAACTCATTTTTGAAAAATTTGGTAAAAACTAAAAAAAAATTTGGCTAAAACTGGAAGACTCGATATACGGGAGCCAGTGTTGGATAGTTACGCGTAACTTTGAAATTTTAATTAGTTACACGTAACTTATGTAACTTATGTAACTAATGTAACTAATGTAACTAAATGTAACTAATTGTAACTAAATGTAACTAACTTTAACTAATAGAATTTTTAAAATATAAAAACTCACATTCCATGTTAAATTGAAACTTAGAAGTTCCGTCCACAAACCCGATCGAATGACGATTGACTAAACTGTTTTATGGCAAAGCTGGATGATTGATATTGCCGTCGGGCCAGCTGCCAGCTGTGGCCACGGCAACCTGGCAAGGAAAACATTTGTAAATTACTTTCTTTCTGCAAAAAATAAATTTAAAAATAATAAAACAAAATAGATCTCGTTTGATTTCCTTTGGGCGAGCCAAATCTGAAATTTGAGACCAAATCTGAGATCAAATCTGAATTTACCATACAAAAATAAATCTCAATAAACAAAGAAATGTCCAGGAATCTCAAGAAAGAAGCGGAAACTCTAAATGTAAGTAAAAATCCATTGTATGCTCCAAGAATATAATATTTTATTAGATTTCCTTTTCATCAGGAACATAGTAATTTCAATATGTATTCCTTGGCAGGTTGCCGTTGACCTTGCTAATAAAAGAATTTTATCAATAGTCGATTGGGATTCAGGATGAAATGTGATTTTTTTTATTTTTTTATTATTAAGTTAGAGTTAGTTTTATTTAGTTACAGTTAGTTACATTAAGTTACATTAGTTACATTAGTTACGCCAAATATTGGGCGTAACTAATTCACATTAGTTACGCGTAACTAAACGAGTAACTTACTTCATGTAACTTACTTGCCAACACTGACGGGAGCTAACGTTAAGTAGGTAACCTTTAGTATATCAAATTTAGATGTCGTCTTTTGGGTGATATAAATGATATTAATTTCCGCTTATGACCAAATTAATAAAACTGATATTACATATTTCCGCTATTGTCATGTGTAGCAAAAAACTAAAAATGCAGTTTTCTTTGAAATATTCTATATATGTAACATACAAAGTTTCATAAAAATCGGGGGAGCCTTTTTTGAGTGAATTAAAAAAAACGAAAAAATGGCCAAAATCTAATGGCTCTTTGTATAGGAGCCACCATTTAAAAAAAAGAAAATGAAAAAAAAAATCAACGCCATCTGAAAGGAAGCTGAAAGAAACTATACCAAACAAAGTTTGAGTGAATTCGATGCAACCGTTGACAACTCATGGCCATTTGAAAAAAAGCCGTTAAGAGCAGATCTCCGTTATTTGCATTTTTAGCCAAAAACTGAAAACGCAGTTCTCTTAAAAACACTAAAAGAATATAACACACAAAGTTTAATCAAAATCGTTAGAGCGGTTTTCGAGCAAATTAGAAAGAACAAAGCCATCCTATAGAAAACTATAAAAAACTATGTCAAACGAAATTTGAGTCGATTCAATCAAGCCGTTGTGAACTTATGGCTATTTGAAAAAAAGCCGTTAAAACCTGATTTTCGTTAGGACTATTTGAGCTAAAAACGAAAAACGCAGTTTTGTTAGAAATGCTTAAAGTAAGCTAAATTTTGAGTTTAATCAAAATCGTTAGAGCCGTTTTCGAGAAAATTCAAATTGAAAAAAACCGTTACTTGAAAGGTACCAGTTTGAGCCGGGCTAAAACGAAATAAAAAAAACCTCGACAACCGGTTTTCTTCAAACTACTATAAATCAATTTTGAAGAAAATCCGTCAAGCGGTTTAGGCTGTAGCATGACGTGAAAAAGCGCACATCCGCACAGACGCACAGACAGACCGACGGACGGTATGGCGAAAACCACTTTTTTGGGCATCTCTATCATCGTAATGTCATGTTTGATTAAAACCTCGATTGTTTTTCTGCACGAAACCAATACTTGCCCTATTGAGCAAGTAAAAAATTACATCCCTTTTAATAGGAAACAATTTTGCTACCCGCTGTGTAGAGCTTGGCGATAGAATTCCTAAAGATCGGTAGTTGCATAAACTCATGTTAACAAAAAAAATAAAGTGCACGACTGGGTCGTATGAACTTGCTCTAATATGTTAAAATGGTCTTGGGGCATGAGATTTTGGGAAAAAAGCGTTGAAAAAATCATAAGAAATTTTATAAATCACTTAAAAATCAATACCTAAAACGTTTTTTGGAGAAAATGAAGTAAACCATCAGGTTTCTTTTACTTTTTTGAATTTTTACGAATTTTTATTTTTCAAAATCGTTTGACCAGTTTTTTCAAAAAAAAAACAGTTTTTTTTTTGAATAACTTTTCGAAAATATATTCCAATTTTTTTTGAGTATGCCAACTTCTAGAAAAATAAAATTAAAAAAATATAGATTAAATTTTAATTAATTTTCTAGGGGGGTCTTTTTGCATTTTTGCTCTAGGTCCAAAAATAACGATACCATACAATCAAAGTTTGATTTACTCAAAAAACCACTTCAACGATTTTGATTAAACTTTCAACATGCTACTTTTATATAATAATCTGTCTTTTAGTTGAAAAATATTTTTCAGAATTTGTCTTATAACGGTACCTCTCATAGAACCGGAATTTTCAAATCAAGTTTTCTCGTATACTATAAATCCGATTTCAATCAAATTTTGAACACGGGATGTCATTAATAACCCTATTGAAATGGAATTTCGAAATTCTGAATTAATTTTTTTTTTATTTTTAAGAAAAAAAATTGTTTTCAAAATACATTTTGTATGTATGTGTATGTTGAATTTTGTAAACATTATTTTTTCAGATGCAAACTAGAAGTTGCCATAAATTTACATACTCGAACAAATTTCAAAATATTTTTTCAAAACGTTTTTCAAAATTAACCTTAAAAAAAACTGGTCGAAAGATTTTCAATATTTTTTTCCAATACTTAGTTTTTCCAAGAAAAGTCGTAAACTCTTAAATAAAAATTAAAGGTTTTCCAAAAAAACCTTTTTTTTTTAATACAAAGGCGATAAGCCAGCATAAGAACAAATTCGTGCGACCCAGTCGTGCATTTTAACTTGCGATTATAGGTACTATAAGGCAAGTTATGCATTCGTTAAAAAAAATTCTAACAATCAAACATGACATTACGATGATAGAGTCGAAAAAAGTGGGTCCGACAATTCTGTCTGTCTGTCTGTCCGTCCGTCTGTATCGGCACCTACAGCCTAAACGCCTGAACCGATTTGCTTCAAACCTGGTAGATAGTATTATTATGACGTCCTACATAGGGGACTAGAATTAGCATTCTAGCTTTAAAACTAACGGTACCTGCCATAAAAATAAAAAATAAATTTTTCTCAAAAACGGCTCCTATGATTTTGATAAAACTTTCTGAATAGTGTTTTCTATGCAAATTTCATGTTTTGGTTGGAATAGATTTTTCAGGAAAAGTCTTATAACGGTACCTCCCATGGGACCGGTTTTTTGAAATCCAATTTTCTCGGAAGCCATTTGACGAATTTCGATGAAGTTTTTAAAGTAGAAGCCCTTTTATAAAAGAAATAATATAAATTCTTAATTTTTTTAAAAAAGTTTCAATTTTTTTTTTTAATTTTTGTTTTTTTCGTAAACTTTTTAATATATTTTTTTTTGTATTATATATATTTGTATTATTATTATATTATGTATTTTCGAAAAGATTTTCAAAAAAAAAACTGTTTTTTTTTGAAAAAACTGGTCAAACGATTTTGAAAAATAAAAATTCGTAAAAATTCAAAAAAGTAAAAGAAACCTGATGGTTTACTTCATTTTCTCCAAAAAACGTTTTAGGTATTGATTTTTAAGTGATTTATAAAATTTCTTATGATTTTTTCAACGCTTTTTTCCCAAAATCTCATGCCCCAAGACCATTTTAACATATTAGAGCAAGTTCATACGACCCAGTCGTGCACTTTATTTTTTTTTGTTAACATGAGTTTATGCAACTACCGATCTTTAGGAATTCTATCGCCAAGCTCTACACAGCGGGTAGCAAAATTGTTTCCTATTAAAAGGGATGTAATTTTTTACTTGCTCAATAGGGCAAGTATTGGTTTCGTGCAGAAAAACAATCGAGGTTTTAATCAAACATGACATTACGATGATAGAGATGCCCAAAAAGGTGGTTTTCGCCATACCGTCCGTGTCGGTCTGTCTGTGCGTCTGTGCGGATGTGCGCTTTTTCACGTCATGCTACAGCCTAAACCGCTTGACGGATTTTCTTCAAAATTGATTTATAGTAGTTTGAAAAAAAACGGTTGTCGAGGTTTTTTTTTTATTTCGTTTTAGCCCGGCTCAAACTGGTACCTTTCAAGTAACGGTTTTTTTCAATTTGAATTTTCTCGAAAACGGCTCTAACGATTTTGATTAAACTCAAAATTTAGCTTACTTTAAGCATTTCTAACAAAACTGCGTTTTTCGTTTTTAGCTCAAATAGTCCTAACGAAAATCAGGTTTTAACGGCTTTTTTTCAAATAGCCATAAGTTCACAACGGCTTGATTGAATCGACTCAAATTTCGTTTGACATAGTTTTTTATAGTTTTCTATAGGATGGCTTTGTAAATTTTTCACTGAAGCCTTTCTAAAAGGTGGCTTCCATACAACGATCCGATAAGTTTTAGCCAAAATTTTTTGGTTTTTCTAATTTGCTCGAAAACCGCTCTAACGATTTTGATTAAACTTTGTGTGTTATATTTTTTTAGTGTTTTTAAGAGAACTGCGTTTTCAGTTTTTGGCTAAAAATGCAAATAATGGAGATCTGCTCTTAACGGCTTTTTTTCAAATGGCCATGAGTTGTCAACGGTTGCATCGAATTCACTCAAACTTTGTTTGGTATAGTTTCTTTCAGCTTCCTTTCAGATGGCATTGATTTTTTTTTCATTTTCTTTTTTTTAAATGGTGGCTCCTATACAAAGAGCCATTAGATTTTGGCCATTTTTTCGTTTTTTTTAATTTACTCAAAAAAGGCTCCCCGATGCCCGATTTTTATGAAACTTTGTATGTTACATTATATAGAATATTTCAAAGAAAACTGCATTTTTAGTTTTTTGCTACACATGACAATAGCGGAAATATGTAATATCAGTTTTATTAATTTGGCCATAAGCGGAAATTTATATCATTTATATCACCCAAAACACGACATCTAAATTTGATATACTAAAGGTTACCTACTTAACGTTAGCTCCCGTATATCGAGTCTTCCAGTTTTAGCCAATTTTTTTTTAGTTTTTACCAAATTTTTCAAAAATTAGTTGTTCTTATAGATCGGAAAGTTTGTTTTCGTCGTACTATTGCACCCACAGAGCAAGTACGTGCGACCCAGTCGTGCATTTTATTCTATCTTGACTTAAACGAAATTTAGTTTTCAGCGTCTTACGGAGGGTTATTGACTCTGACGTCTTACACTTGAAATGTGTGTTTGTTTTTATGTCATCTTAATTATGTGTGAATACCAGCCTTGCTGAAATGAGGTGAATGGGGTCATTTTTTTACATATACACGAGCGTCTTACAGCATGTCATGGGGGGCTAGAACGTCTTACATTGTTATTTTCGTGTTTATATTGAATCAATGAACGATATATTAAAAGATGAGCCTTGCTGAAATGAGGTGAATGGGCACTTTTTTTTTACACCTTCAAGCCTTGAACTTAAGGCCTCATGGAGGGAACCGGAGTGTAAGACGGGCATTTTTATAACTGTCGGGCCTCAATCTTTCTATGACCAAAGTTTAAGCCTTGCCAAAATGAGGTGAGAAAATCGGTCGCTAGCTCTCCGTCTATTACCTATCCCAACAAAATAATTTCTGCCAACACACCTACTGAAAGTTCTCCTGCAATACTTGCGAGTCCCAGCAATGCGAGGAGTACAATCAGCAAACCGGTTTTGAGTACCATAGATGCTCATGATGTTATTGTAAATAATGATAACAAACACAAAAATTATGTTGCAATATCTGAACTTATTAATCACATCTCTATCAAATCGAATATACCTTCACATGTTTTTAAGTGCTATAAACTTGTAAAAAATATATATCGCCTGATGATATCAAATTTATTAATTTTAAACTAAGTGTTCCTTCAGACTGTTTTGATCTGCTTTTGAGTGATGTGTCATAATGGCCTTGGGGTGTAAGAGTTAAACCCTTCATTAATCGCCCAAAAAACCTCAATGGTCCGGAATCAGTCAATCAAACTTAATCCCATGTGAAATGTGATGCAGTTACTGATAATAATAACATACAACCTGTTCCTGAACTATTAATGAGCTAACCAAATATTGCCGCTGCTTCAAATTTAAATCTGGATTCATGAAGTAAATTATCATTTTATTATCAGAACGTAGGAGGTATAAGAACTAAATTAGATTATTTATACGTTACTTTTTCATCTTGTTTATATGACATAATCCTTCTAACAGAAACATGGTTAAATGAAAACCAATCAACTTCAGAATTGTTTGATACCAAAAATTATACTTTATTTAGGAAAGATAGATGTGCTTTATCTACTGGTCTAGACAAAGGAGGAGGGGTTTTGATAGCTATACGTTCATCTTTGTCCTGTACAAATTTAAACTTATATTCGAATAACATAATATCTGAACTTAATTTTGACATAGATCGATTAATTGTATCAATATCATTTGATGATAAATCTGAATTATTTATTATGCTAAGTTATATTCCGCCAAGAAGGTCTCTTGATTTTTATTGTATTCACCTTAATAATTGTAAATCTATTTTGGAAAATCAAAACAATTCACAACATGTTATTTGTGTTGGTGACTTGGGTAATATTAAATGGATTTTAGACTCGGATGAGAAACATCTAATTCCTTATAACGTTCATTCGGAAACGGAAGAAAATACGGTTGACTTTTTTAGCCAATTTTATCTAACACAAATAATTAAACATGAAAATGATTTATCTAGAATTCTAGACTTAATTTTTGTAGACAAGGAATTTGATATTTCTGTTGAAAACTCTGACTTTCCTGTTATTAAAAATTCTATACACCATATGGCATTAGGAGGATACTTTCATTTTTATGATTATATTAAAAGAGATATTCCTAAAAACTTTTTTGTTCCAAACTACAGTAAAGCTAACTTTAATGCAATGAATAGTTATTTTTCTTCTTTTCCGTGGAATACTATTTCGTATCATAATTATTTGGAGTATGCAAACCAATCATTTTTCTCAGTTCAGATGCTGTGAGTCGATTCGTTCCAAACAAAAAAATTATATCTAATTATAATCCCGCCTGGTTCAAAAAAAGACTATCTTATAAAAAAATAAAGCTTTTAAGCTTTTTAAAAATAATCGTAGTAACAGTGTCTTGCGTGATAATTATAATGCATGTCAACGAGAGTTTGATGTTTTAAATAAATTTTTGTATCGTTCATATATGTTTTCTATTCAATCAGATGTGAAAAATAATAGTAAAAGTTTTTGGAACTTTATCAATTCTAAACGGAAAGCAACTGGGTATCCAAATTTTATGAAGTACTTAGATACAACGACAAGTGATGTTAAGTTATATCCGCCCAAAGAGTGGAGTTGATCTATATACCAAACATGTTTCTAATGCTCAAGCAATAGTAATTGAATTAACACATAATCAATTTCCTTGTATACTCTGCGATTTCAACATTGGTGATATTGACTGGTGCTACATGGAAGAAGATCATATTTTGATCCCTTTTAATGTAAATAAAGATGTAGAAATGTTAGTAGTTGATTCATTTTCTGCTATGGACCTTTTTCAAATAAATTATGTTAAAAACAGTTTAAACAGATTATAAGATTTAGTGTTTATTAACAATGATTTGAAATATTCCTTACAAAATTCTGATTTTCCTCTTTTAAATAACTCTATTCATCATAGGGCTATTGCTTTCTCTTTTGAAAACTATAATTATGCTTCTGCCTGTCCCATAAAACAAAAGAAATTTAATTTTGAAAAGGCAGATTTTATGGCACTAAATAATTTTTATAATACTGTTAACTGGAATGATTTATTGGAAGGCAAGTCTCTAGAGAATATGTTTTCAATTTTTAAAAGCATTGTTAATGAAGGCATTCAACGATTTGTTCCTACCATTACTAGGAAGAAGTCGTTTAAGCTTCCATGGTTTAACAAAAGAATAAAAAATTTGGAGAATGCTAAAAATAAGGCGTTTAAGCGTTTTAAAGTAACGAATCTTTCGGAAGACCGTGCAATATTTTTTCAGTTGCGAAAAGAATTTGATTTTCTTAACAAGTTTTTGTACAGGCAATATATTATTAATACTGAATCAAATATCAAGCATAATTCGAAATCTTTCTGGGTATTTTTGAATTCTAAAAGAAAGTGTTCATCTTTTCCTTAATGTATGGAGTACGAGGGTCTTAAATCCAATGATATTCAGTCCTCATGTGACCTTTTTGCTCGGTTCTTTCAAACTTCTTATAATTGTGATATTTTAACAAATATCGACAGCTTGTATCCTGATATCACTCCCTTGATAGATTTTAATCTACAAAGTTTTTCAGAACAAGATGTTTTGGAAAGCTTAAAGGAAATTGATGTTTAAAAAAATGTGGCTTTGATATGATTCCTCCTATTCTTTTGTCAAAATGTTCGTTTTCACTTTGTAATGTTTTGACCCTTCTTTTTAATAAATCTTTACAAATTGGTGTTTTTCTTAAAGAATGGAAAGTATCTTATATAGATCCCGTTTATAAGAGTGGTCTTAAGCACTTAGTGAAGAACTATAGACCTATAGACCAATCTCAAAAATTTCAGCTATACCCAAACTTTTTGAAAAAATGGTCACCCAAAGACTTTATTTTGCTGTCAAGAATTCGTTATCTCAAAACAACATGGTTTTGTAAAGGGTAGGTCAACTTGTACTAATTTAAGTCTTTTTGCAAATTATTGCAATAATCAAGTGGAAAATCGTAGACAAGTTGATGTACTGTACACCGATTTTGTTAAAGCTTTTGACCGCGTGCATCATGTTCTTCTCCTGCAAAAGCTTAAGATACTGGGGTTGAATGTTTCATTTTTAAAGTGGTTAGATTCATATCTGTCTGACAGAAAACAAACCGTTAAGATAGATGAATGTGTCTCAAATCTTATAGATGTTGTGTCGGGTCTTCCACAAGGCAGTCATTTGGGCCCACTTCTATTTATAATTTTTATCAACGATTTACCTTCTATTTTTAGGGTTCCGTACCCAAAGGGTGAAAACGGAACCCTATTACTGAGACTTCGCTGTCCGTCTGTCCGTCTGTCCGCCCTTTACAAGGCTGTTTCTCATGAACCGTAAGACTTAGACACTTGAAATTTGGACAGATGATGTATTATTGTGTTCCCTACAACAACAAATACTAAAAACTAAATAAAATAAAATATTTATGGTGGCTCCCATACAACAAACGTAATTTTTTGTTCGTTTTTGCTATGTTTGTCTGTCCATCACCAGGTTGTCTCTTTTCTTCTTTAGAAATTTCTTGAAGTCTGGAATTTACAAATATATCTGTCCCTGTTAGTTCTTCTTTTTGCTGATTTGCGACTTTTCCTTCACTCACACAAACAGCTTTACCTACATGTAAATTCCAGAAATTCTCTTAGAAGAAAAGAGGCAACCTATGTATGCTTTTAAAGCTAAGTTTTCTTCTATTCGTGTTCGAATTCGAATTCGAATAGAAAACAAAATAGAAAAAAAAAAAACAAATATCAAACAAAAAACAACAAGTCGGTATTAGATTCTCTCATAAAATAATATAAAATCAGGATTAATTGTTTTCAAACGTAAGTTCTTCTTTATTTTATTGTCATAAGAGGTGATTTGAGTGATTTCTAGAAATAATAAAAAAAAAACTATGCTGAAAAAAAAAATTACTGATATTTCTCAGTGCAATATTTGAGCAAGATTGACAAAAGACATCTTGGTGACAGTTTGTTTAGGAAAGATCACGCCAAAACTGTTCTCGTTTGTGAGAGTGAGAAAAAGCTTTATCTGCATGTAAATTCCAGAAATTCGAATTCGAGTTCGAATAGAAAAAAAATAGAAAAAAAAACAAATGTCAAACAACAATCAGCAAGTCGGTATTAGATTCTCTCATAAAATAATATAAAATCAGGATTAATTATTTTCAAACGTAAGTACGCCTTTCTTCTTTATTTGTAAAAAACACTATGCTGAGAAAAAAATTACTGAAATTTCTCAGTGAAATATTTGAGCAGGATTGGCAAAAGACATCTTGGTGAAAGTTTGTTTAGGAAAAATCGCGCCAAAACTGTTCTCGTTTGTGTGAGTAAGAAGCAGCTTTACCTACATGTAAATTCCAGAAACTCTTTTAGGAGAAAAGAGCCAACCTATGTATGCTTTTAAAGCTCAGTTTTCCTCTATTCGTGTTTGAATTCGAATTCGAATAGAAAACAAAATAAGAAAAAAACGAATGTCAAATAAAGAACAAGAAGTCAGTATTAGATTTTCTTACCGACCAAATTTTAAAATCTTAAAAATTAATCTAAATAATATTAACTTCTTATTATTCTATAATTCTATACATATAATTTCTTCTTGCTGCTTCTTCTTCTGCTGCTAATACTAAATCACTGAATTAATTATGAATTATTAAAACTACTGTTAATCCTAAAATATTAAATTTAACTTACAAAAGAAGTACTGGGAGGTCTCGATCCGATTTTAAAGAAGTTATTATTATTTATACATACACATACATATTTATTTTTGAGACGTTAAAAATTAATTACAAATTTAATAATGACTTCTTGTTCTTTGTTTGACATTCGTTTTTTTTCTATTTTGTTTTCCATTCGAATTTGAATTCGAACACGAATAAAAGAAAACTGAGATTTAAAAGCATACATAGGTTGGCTTTTTTCTTCTTTGCGGATTTCTGGAATTTTTGAATTTACATGCATAGCTGTCTCTGTTTCTTCTTCTTTTTGCTGATTTGCCAGTTTTCTTTCACTAACACAAACAAGATCATTTTTGGCACAATCTTTCCTAAACAAACTATCAGTTCGTTGTCTTCTGCAAATCCTAATCGCCTGTTACAATGAGAAATTTAAGCAAGTGTTTATTGAATAAAATAAATATTTAAGGGGGCTCCCATACAACAAACATGATTTTTTTGCCGTTTTTATAGATAATGGTACGGAACTCTTCGTGCGCGAGTCCGACTCGCACTTGCCCGTATTATTAAATATTGTAACTGCTTGATGTATGCTGATGATGTGAAAGTATTTACAGCAACTTCTTCACTTGAAGACTGTTTGCTAATGCAGTTGGATATCAACAATTTTCTTAAATGGTGCGACTACAATCATCTTGAGCTAAATTACTCGAAGTGTAAAATTTTAAGCATATCTAAATCTTCATCTCTCATTGATTTTGAATATAAATTCCCTGATGTTAGTCTTCTAAGGGTAATTGAAGTTAATGATCTTGGGGTGATTTTTGATTCAAATCTTGACTTCAGATCTCATGTTGACTACATTGTATCTAAAGGTAATTCACTTTTAGGTTTCTTGAAGAGGAACTCCAAAGATTTTAAGGATGCATATATTTTGAAAACCTTATTTATGTCTATAGTTCTACCGGTTTTAGAATATTGTTGTGTCGTTTGGTTTCCATTTTATGAAAATAATATTTTAAGAATCGAAAGAGTTCAAAAAAGATTCACCCTTTACGCACTACGCAAACTTAACTGGGTTAGTTCTTTGCCAGATTATAAATCTAGGTGCTCTCTTATTGACTAAAAAACGCTTAAATGTCGTAGGCAAGTCCAATGTATATTGTTCATTAAAGATATTATTGATAACAGAATAACCTCTTTTGAATTGCTTTCATTAATTCCATTCTATGTTCCGTCGCGAATTTTTCGTAACAGAAATGAATTATTTTATCCTCCTCTTCATAGGACTAATTATGGTCTAAATGAACCAATAACACGTTCTCTTAATCTTTTTAATATGGTTTACATTGAAATTGACCTTTGTATGAATAGAGATTGTTTTAAGAAAAAAATTCTTCAAATATGTATGTAATTTGTTTACTTATTAGATTAAATATATTAATAAACTATTTGTAAATATGTATATAATATATCTTATTATCTTTGTTATTTTTTCTTTTGTAATTTTGTAATCAGCAGATCTTCGAATCAATTGATGAAAGTAAATAAATAAATAAATAAATAAATAAATAAATAAATAATCTTATCTGTAACTTATTTGCTAAGTATTTTCAATCAGTGTACTCTTCAGATTCTCCTTCTGAAAACAACCTTCCAACAATTTCCCAAGTGATCGATATAGGTTCTATGGTACTAAGCGTCGAGGAAGTCAATGAAGCTTTGCTTATACTTGACTGTAACAAAAAACAAGGACCAGATGATATCCCGCCTATTCTTTTGTTTAAGTATGCGGCCTCAATAGCTTAACCAATAACAGATATTTTTAATTGTTCACTTTCTACTGGAAAATTTTTAGATTGCTGGAAAATTTCTTTTCTAACCCCGATTTATAAATCGGGATCAAAACAAGATATAACTAATTATAGACTTATAAGTAACATCTCTTCTCTTCCAAAATTATTGGATAAAATTGTAGCCAATTAATTTATATTTCAATTAAAAGGTCATATATCAGAATTCCAACATGGGTTTATGTCTGGAAAATCGACAACAACCAACCTGTCTCTAATGACAAGTTATGTTATTAAAAATTTAGAAAATTATACACAGACAGATATAATATTCACAGATTTTGCGAAAGCATTTGACCGGGTTAATCATAAAGTGCTTTTACATAAATTAGCTTCATTAGGATTTCACTCCCAAGTCCTGAGTTGGTTAGAATCGTACCTAACACATAGAATTCAAATCGTTAAAATTGAAGAAAACATATCTGAAAACATTAATGTTCCATCTGGCGTACCTCAAGGTAGTCATTTAGGCCCATTATTATTTCTACTATTCATCAATGATATTCCAATAGTTTTCTTGTCTTCGTTTTGTCTTTTGTTCGCAGATGACCTTAAGTTATATCCAACGGTTAAGAGTTTATCCGATTGCAATCTTTTGCAAGAAGATTTATTAAGTTTAAATACATGGTGTCGTCAAAATTGCCTTCATTTAAACGTATCTAAATGTCAAACAATGTCATGTTATATACATAATTCCCCAATTTTTTTCAGTTATGAAATAAATTCAAAAATGCTGGAACGTGTCGAGCGAAAAAAGGATCTTGGAGTTAATCTTGACCCAAAACTTTCTTTTATACCACAGATAGATTATATGGTCAATAAGGCAAACCAAGTGCTTGGATTTATTAGAAGAAACACGAGTGAGTTTTCAGACCCATATTCACTCAAGACTCTCTACATTTCACTTGTACGATCGGTACTTGATGTCCGTGAAGTTAGCATAACAAATGTCAGCATCTCAACTTTTTTTTGGAGTTCTTGTCGCATGCAAAAGAGTTCTATAGTTCCTGATATTTTTCCAAAATAGTTCTGCATGATTTCACTGAAAAAAATTGATTTAAAAAAGTGAAAAGCCAACTTCACGCCAGCATATCATTTCTCGAAAAATCATAGATAAATATTTTGTTCGGGTGTAAGAAACCCTGTCTAGGAGTTCCCCATACCTACAAAAAATAATGTTGTGAAATTCAGACAAAACAAAAATAAAAACAAAAAATTTAATTTTCATAAAAATAAATTACCTACATATATGCCCAAAGAGCTAGGTAACCCAAATTGTGATGGTAAATTTAATTTTTTTGAGTTAAACGGCTTGCCTGAATATGTTTATAATAAAATCCTGAATTTTTTTTCCTTATAACACTATTCTAACGGAAGTTAAAAATTTTTTTCTAATTTTTTAGGTGCTTTTTACGACTTTTTGGTAAATGACCTTGGGATGCTGGCTTTCTTTAGGAGTTGCAGCTCATTTGTCGATTTCAACATATAGATATAATGTGTTTACAAAATAATCCGTGAAGTTCCCGTTTCTAACACTTTTCTAACAAAAAATATGATTTTTTTTATAATTTTTAGAGCGCGCTTTTTCACGACTTTTCGTAAATGACCTTGGGATGCTGGCTTTTTTGAGGAGTTCTAGCTCATTTATCGATTTCAACATATAGATATAATGTGGTTACAAAATAATCCGTGAAGTTTCCGTTTCTAACGCTTTTCTAACAAAAAATATGATTTTTACTTGCGATTATAGGTACTATAAGCAAGTTATGGATTCGTGCAGAAAAAAATGTTGAGATAACAATCAAACATGACATTACGATGATGGCGAAGTCGAAAAAAGTGGGTCTGGGAATTCCGTCCGTCTGTCTGTCTGTCTGTATGTCTGTTTTCACCTCTAGAGCCTGAACGGATGGGCCGATTTGCTTCAAATTCGGTATATAGGATTTATTTGGCCGTCCCTCAGAACAAATTTTTTATTTTTGCTCTGGACCCAAAAATAACGGCACCTGTCATACAATCGGTAAGAAAATTGATTTTCTCAAAAACGGCTCTAACGATTTTGATAAAACTTTCAGAATGCTATTTTCTTAAGGCAGTCTATCTTTAAGTTAGAATTTTTTTTTCAAAATTTGTTTTATAACGGTACCTTTCATAGAACCAGAATTTTCAAATCAAATTGTCTCGTAAACTATACATTCGATTTCAATAAAATTTTGGGCACAGAAAGTCAATAATAATTTTTATGAAATGGCATTTCAAAAACTTTTTTTTTCGATTTCTTATAATTTTTTCAAAAAAATTTTTGGTTTTCGAAATATGTTGGAAACGGGTATATTAATTTTTTTTAAAGTTATTTTTGAAAATGTAAACTACAGATTGCCATATATTTGCATACTCAAATACATTCCAAAATATTTGTTGGAAGTTTTTCAAAAATAACCTTTAAAAAAAAAACTGGTCGAACGATTTTCAATATTTTTTTTTCCTAGATTAACGTATAGCTTTTAAATTTTATTGCATACTTTGTTTTTCCGAGAAAACTCTTAAACTAATTTAAAAAATAAAAGAATTTTCGAGATTATTTAAATTTTTTTTTAATATCCATATATGCAGCCACTAAGCAATTGCTTATCATAAGAGCAAGTTCGTGCGACCCAGTCGTGCATTTTATTTTTATAATTTTTAGAGCGCTTTTTCACGGCTTTTGGTAAATGACCTTGGGATGCTGGCTTTTTTTGGAGTTCCAGCTCATTTATTGATTTCAACATATAGATATAATGTGTTTGCAAAATAATCCGTGAAGTTATAATTTTTAGAGCGCTTTTTCACGACTTTTGGTAAATGACCTTGGGATGCTGGCTTTTTTTAGGAGCTCCAGCTCATTTATCGATTTAGACATATAGATATAATGTGTTTACAAAATAATCCGTGAAGTTCCCGTTTTTAAAGCTTTTCTACCAAAAAATATGATGTTTTTTATAATTTTTAGAGCGCTTATTCACGACTTTTGGTAAATGACCTTGGGATGCTGGCTTTTTTGAGGAGTTCCAGCTCATTTATCGATTTCAGCATGTAGATATAATGTGTTTTCATAATAATCATTGAAGTTTCCGTTTCTAACGCTTTTCTAACAAAAAATATGATTTTTACTTGCGATTATAGGTACTATAAGGCAAGTTATGCATTCGTAAAAAAAAAATTTTTACTTGCGATTATAGGTACTATAAGGCAAGTTATGCATTCGTAAAAAAAAAATTTTTTTTTTTGACAATCAAACATAACATTACGATGGTAGAGAAGCCTAAAAAAGTGGGTCCGACAATTCTGTCTGTCTGTCTGTCTGTCTGTCTGTCTGTCTGTCTGTCTGTCTGTCTGTCCGTCCGTCTGTATCGGTACCTACAGCCTAAACGGCTGGACCGATTTGCTTCAAACTTGGTAGATAGTATTATTATGACGTCCTACAGAGGGGTTTTTGGAATTAGCATTCTAGCTTTAAAACTAACGGTACCTGCCATACGACTTTTAGTGAAAATTCAATTTTTTTCCAAAACGGCTCCTACGATTTTGATAAAACTTTCTGAATGATGTTTTCTCCGCAAACTTAATGTTTTGGTTGGAATAAATTTTTCAGGAAAAGTCTTATAACGGTACCTCCCATACGACCGGTTTTTTGAAATCCGATTTTCTCGTAAGCCACAGGACGAATTCCGATGAAATTTTTAATGTAGAAGCCCTATTACAAACGAAATAATAAAAAATCTTTAATTTTTCAAAAAAAGTTTTTTTGAGTTTTTTAAAAAAGTTTAAAATTCTTTTTTTATTTTTTGTTTTTTCCAAAAACGGTTTAATCAATTTTTTTTTAATTTTATTTTTCTGATAAAAACTACAAAGTTCTAGAAGTTGGCATACTCAAAAAAAAATTGGTATATATTTTGGAAAAGTTTTTCAAAAAAAACCGTTTTTTGAAAAAAACTGGTCGAACGATTTTGAAAAAAAATTTCCTTAAATTTTGAAAAAGCAAAAGAAATCTGATGGCTTACTTCATTTTCTCCAAAAAACGTTTTACCTATTGATTTTTAAGTGATTAATAAAATTTCATATGATTTTTTCAATGCCTTTTTCCGAAAATCTCAAGCCCCAAGACCATTTGAACACATTAGAGCAAGTTCGTACGACCCAGTCGTGCACTTTATTTTTATAATTTTTAGAGCGCTTTTTCACGACTTTTCGTAAATGACCTTGGTATGCTGGCTTTTTTAGGAGTTCCAGCTCATTTATCGATTTCAACATATAGATATAATGTGTTTACAAAATAATCCGTAAAGTTCACGTTTCTAACGCTTTTCTTACAAAAAATATGATTTTTTTATAATTTTTAGAGCGCTTTTTCACGACTTTTGGTAAATGCCCTTGGGATGCTGGCTTGTTTTAGGAGTTCAAGCTCTTTTATCGATTTCAGCATATAGATATAATGTGTTTACAAAATAATCCGTGAAGTTCCCGTTTCTAACGCTTTTGTAACAAAAAATATGATTTTTTTTATAATTTTTAGAGCGCTTTTTCACGACTTTTGGTAAATGACCTTGGGATGCTCGCTTTTTTTAGGTGTTCCAGCTCATTTATCGATTTCAGCAAATAGATATAATGTGTTTACAAAATAATCCGTGAAGATCCCGTTTCTAACGCTTTTCTAAAAAAAAATATGATTTTTTTATAATTTTTAGAGCTACTTTTCGTAAATGACCTTGGGATGCTGGCTTTTTTGAGGAGTTTTAGCTCATTTATCGATTTCAATATATAGATATAATGTGTTTACAAAATAATCCGTGAAGATCCCGTTTCTAACGCTTTTCTAACAAAAAATATGATTTTTTTTATAATTTTTAGAGCGCTTTTTCACGACTTTTATTAAATGACCTTGGGATGCTGGCTTTTTTAGGTGTTCCAGCTCGTTTATCAATTTCAGCATATCGATATACTGTGTTTACAAAATAAATCCCTGAAGATCCCGTTTCTAACGCTTTTCTAACAAAAAATATGATTTTTTTATAATTTTTAGAGCGCTTTTTCACGACTACTTGGAAGTTCTTGACTTGCATTTCGGGCAAAAAAAAAGTTTGTTATCATCGCTCGGTAGCGTTCACCATTGACATTAACGCTGCGATTCGCATCATCTTTGAAGAAATATGGCCCAATAATGCCGCCGGCCCATAAACCGCACCAAACAGTGGCTTTTTCGGGATGCATTGGTAGCTGTTGCAATGCTTCTGGCTGATCTTCACTCCAAATGCGGCAATTTTGCTTATTTACGTACCCATTCAACCAAAAATGAGCCTCATCGCTGAACACAATTTTTCGATAAAAAAGCGGATCCTCGGCCAGCTTTCCAAGAGCCCATTCACCAAAAATTCGGCGAAAATTTGTGCGAAATTTGGTCACAATCTTCCGAATAGACTGCTCAGAAGGTAGAGAATTTCGACCATAAAATGGAAGCAGCGCGCGATGAACATTTCGAACCGAGCACGAATTTTGATAGTAAAATTCAATAATTTGCAAGCGTTGTTCATTTGTAAGACGATACATGGTTAAATTGCAAACCAAACTGAAGCTGTTTGACAGTGACACAAGGTACTAAACACACGTCAGCTGTCAAAACCAGTGTTGCCAAAACCAAACCAGCTAAAAAATCACCCATTATATGTTGAAATCGATAAAAGAGCTGGAACTCCTAAAAAAGCCAGCATCCCAAGGTCATTTACGAAAAGTCGTGAAAAAGCTCTCTAAAAATTATAAAAAAAATCATATTTTTTGTTAGAAAAGCGTTAGAAACGGAAATTTCACTGATTATTTTGAAAACACATTATATCTATATGCTGAATTCGATAAATGAGTTGGAACTCCTCAAAAAAGCCAGCATCCCAAGGTCATTTACCAAAAGTCGTGAAAAAGCGCTCTAAAAATTATAAAAAACATTATATTTTTTGTTAGAAAAGTGTTAGAAACAAGAACTTCACGGATTATTTTGTAAACACATTATATCTATGTGTTGAAATCGATTAATGAGCTGGAACTCCTCAAAAAGCCAGCACCCCAACAGCATTTACCAAAAGTCGTGAAAAAGCGCTCTAAAAATTATAAAAAAATCATATTTTTTGTTAGAAAAGCGTTAGAAACGGGATCTTCAGGGATTTATTTTGTAAACACAGTATATCTATATGCTGAAATTGATAAACGAGCTGGAACACCTAAAAAAGCCAGCATCCCAAGGTCATTTAATAAAAGTCGTGAAAAAGCGCTCTAAAAATTATTAAAAAAATCATATTTTTTGTTAGAAAAGCGTTAGAAACGGGATCTTCACGGATTATTTTGTAAACACATTATATCTATGTGTTGAAATCGATAAATGAGCTGGAACTCCTCAAAAAGCCAGCACCCCAACAGCATTTACCAAAAGTCGTGAAAAAGCGCTCTAAAAATTATAAAAAAATCATATTTTTTGTTAGAAAAGCGTTAGAAACGGGATCTTCAGGGATTTATTTTGTAAACACAGTATATCTATATGCTGAAATTGATAAACGAGCTGGAACACCTAAAAAAGCCAGCATCCCAAGGTCATTTAATAAAAGTCGTGAAAAAGCGCTCTAAAAATTATTAAAAAAATCATATTTTTTGTTAGAAAAGCGTTAGAAACGGGATCTTCACGGATTATTTTGTAAACACATTATATCTATATATTGAAATCGATAAATGAGCTAAAACTCCTCAAAAAAGCCAGCATCCCAAGGTCATTTACGAAAAGTAGTAAAAAAGCGCTCTAAAAATTATAAAAAAATCATATTTTTTGTTAGAAAAGCGTTAGAAACGGGATCTTCACGGATTATTTTGTAAACACATTATATCTATTTGCTGAAATCGATAAATGAGCTGGAACACCTAAAAAAAGCGAGCATCCCAAGGTCATTTACCAAAAGTCGTGAAAAAGCGCTCTAAAAATTATAAAAAAAATCATATTTTTTTGTTAGAAAAGCGCTAGAAACGGGAACTTCACGGATTATTTTGTAAACACATTATATCTATATGCTGAAATCGATAAAAGAGCTTGAACTCCTAAAACAAGCCAGCATCCCAAGGGCATTTACCAAAAGTCGTGAAAAAGCGCTCTAAAAATTATAAAAAAAATCATATTTTTTGTAAGAAAAGCGTTAGAAACGTGAACTTCACGGATTATTTTGTAAACACATTATATCTATATGTTGAAATCGATAAATGAGCTGGAACTCCTAAAAAAGCCAGCATACCAAGGTCATTTACGAAAAGTCGTGAAAAAGCGCTCTAAAAATTATAAAAAAAAATCATATTTTTTGTTAGAAAAGCGTTAGAAACGGAAACTTCAATGATTATTATGAAAACACATTATATCTACATGCTGAAATCGATAAATGAGCTGGAACTCCTCAAAAAAGCCAGCATCCCAAGGTCATTTACCAAAAGTCGTGAATAAGCGCTCTAAAAATTATAAAAAACATCATATTTTTTGGTAGAAAAGCTTTAAAAACGGGAACTTCACGGATTATTTTGTAAACACATTATATCTATATGTCTAAATCGATAAATGAGCTGGAGCTCCTAAAAAAAGCCAGCATCCCAAGGTCATTTACCAAAAGTCGTGAAAAAGCGCTCTAAAAATTATAACTTCACGGATTATTTTGTAAACACATTATATCTATATGTTGAAATCAATAAATGAGCTGGAACTCCAAAAAAAGCCAGCATCCCAAGGTCATTTACCAAAAGCCGTGAAAAAGCGCTCTAAAAATTATAAAAATAAAATGCACGACTGGGTCGCACGAACTTGCTCTTATGATAAGCAATTGCTTAGTGGCTGCATATATGGATATTAAAAAAAAATTTAAATAATCTCGAAAATTCTTTTATTTTTTAAATTAGTTTAAGAGTTTTCTCGGAAAAACAAAGTATGCAATAAAATTTAAAAGCTATACGTTAATCTAGGAAAAAAAAATATTGAAAATCGTTCGACCAGTTTTTTTTTTAAAGGTTATTTTTGAAAAACTTTTCCAACAAATATTTTGGAATGTATTTGAGTATGCAAATATATGGCAATCTGTAGTTTACATTTTCACAAATAACTTTAAAAAAAATTAATATATATCCAACATATTTCGAAAACCAAAAATTTTTTTGAAAAAATTATAAGAAATCGAAAAAAAAAGTTTTTGAAATGCCATTTCATAAAAATTATTATTGACTTTCTGTGCCCAAAATTTTATTGAAATCGAATGTATAGTTTACGAGACAATTTGATTTGAAAATTCTGGTTCTATGAAAGGTACCGTTATAAAACAAATTTTGAAAAAAAATTTCTAACTTAAAGATAGACTGCCTTAAGAAAATAGCATTCTAAAAGTTTTATCTCGGTTCGAAATGTTCATCGCGCGCTGCTTCCATTTTATGGTCGAAATTCTCTACCTTCTGAGCAGTCTATTCGGAAGATTGTGACCAAATTTCGCACCAATTTTCGCCGAATTTTTGGTGAATGGGCTCTTGGAAAGCTGGCCGAGGATCCGCTTTTTTATCGAAAAATTGTGTTCAGCGATGAGGCTCATTTTTGGTTGAATGGGTACGTAAATAAGCAAAATTGCCGCATTTGGAGTGAAGATCAGCCAGAAGCATTGCAACAGCTACCAATGCATCCCGAAAAAGCCACTGTTTGGTGCGGTTTATGGGCCGGCGGCATTATTGGGCCATATTTCTTCAAAGATGATGCGAATCGCAGCGTTAATGTCAATGGTGAACGCTACCGAGCGATGATAACAAACTTTTTTTTTGCCCGAAATGGAAGTTCTTGACTTGCATGATATGTGGTTTCAACAAGACGGTGCCACATGCCACGCAGCACGCGAAACAATGGCGCAATTGCGAGGCGAGTTTGGTGAACAGTTAATTTCACGTTTCGGGCCGGTCAATTGGCCGCCTAGATCGTGCGATTTGACACCATTAGACTATTTTTTGTGGGGGTATGTCAAGGCTAATGTATATAGGGACAAGCCCGCTTCGATTGACGCACTGGAAGCCAACATCCATGCATTCATTCGTGAGATACCGGCCGATATGTGTGAAAGAGTATGCCAAAATTGGACTCAGCGGATGGGCTACCTGAGACGCAGCCGCGGTCAACATTTGCATGAAATTATCTTTAAACATTAAATTGCAAGGTTCAAACTATCGATTCAAATAAATAATTCATTAATTTTTTTCGAATTTTTTGTGTTTTTTTTTTTAAAAAAAGTTCTAAACCTCTTAAAAAATCACCCGTTAGATATAATGTGTTTACAAAATAATCCGTGAAGTTCCCGTTTCTAACGCTTTTCTAACAAAAAATATGATTTTTTTTATAATTTTTAGAGCGCTTTTTCACAACTTTTGGCAAATGACCTTGGGATGCTGGCTTTTTTTAGGTGTTCCAGCTCATTTATCGATTTCAACATATAGATATAATGTGTTTACAAAATAATCCGTGAAGATTTCGTTTCTAACGCTTTTCTAACAAAAAATATGATTTTTTTATAATTTTTAGAGCGCTTTTTCACGACTTTTGGTAAATGATCTTGGGGTGCTGGCTTTTTTGAGGAGTTCCAGCTCATTTATCGATTTCAGCATATAGATATAATGTGTTTACAAAATAATCCGTGAAGTTCCCGTTTCTAACGCTTTTCTAACAAAAACTATAATTTTTTTTTTAATATTTAGAGCGCTTTTTCACTACTTTTGGTAAATGACCTTGGGATGCTGGCTTTTTTTTAGGAGTTCCAGCTCATTTATCGATTTCAACATATAATATAAAATAATCCGTGAAGTTCCCGTTTCTAACGCTTTTCTAACAAAAAATATGATTTTTTTTTTATAATTTTTAGAGCGGTTTTTCACGACTTTTGGTAAATGACGTTCTGATGCTGGCTTTTTTTTAGGAGCTCCAGCTCATTTATCGATTTAGACATAAAGATATAATGTGTTTACAAAATAATCCGTGAAGTTCCCGTTTCTAACGCTTTTCTACCAAAAAATATGATGTTTTTTTATAATTTTTAGAGCGCTTTTTCACGACTTTTGGTAAATGACCTTGGGATGCTGGCTTTTTTGAGGAGTTCAAGCTCATTTATCGATTTCAAAATGCAACTTGGAGAAGTGTGATGCAATGCAAAGATGTTGAATACGAAGCCAAATATCGCATTTTTGAAACAACAGCGAAAGCGATAATGTGTTACGCAGCTCAAGTTTGGGGACACAAACAGTTTGAAGAAGTAGAACAACTTTTAAGATTCTTCCTAAAACGAACTTTGAGGTTACCAAACAGTACGGCCAACCACATCCTTATGCTGGAGACAGGCCTTTCTCCTTTATTCATATCGACACTCAAAATGCAGATTGACTACGTACTCAGAACAACCGAAATGGAAGACAGTCGTTTACCAAAAAAAATAACAATGCTGGTTATCCGAAAAAAAACATCATGGTTTGAGTCTTGGAGAAATTTAGCCGAGTACTGTGGGCTTTCACTTTCGCTTCAAGATGGTAGGATGGACACGTGGAAAAGCGAACTCTATCGCCTGATTAGTTTGGTAGACGAAAGAAAACGAGAAGAGTATGTTGGGAAAGCCACAAGCTCGTCTCATAGGAGCATATATGCGCAACTGAACTACAACTTGTCGACTAGCAACTACTTCAGGGTGGAGTACTCAACCGACCTCATGTCACTCATTTTAAAAGCACGAGGAGAGTTACTCTCCCTGAACTACTTAGCACATAGAAGCGATCTACAAGAAATGTGTGAGTTATGTAACCTTAGAGAGAAGGAGGACGTATTTCATTTCCTGGGCAGATGTCCGATTCTTGTGGAAACCAGAAGAAGTACCATTGGGAAGAGTTACCTTAATGAAGCAGAAATAATTAAAATTCTTAACGGGGAGTCTGATTGGGAGGTTCTGTATCAGTATATTAAGATAGCACTTGGTTACAGAAATCGAATTATAAAGGAACTTTTTTAAAATCAATTTGAAACACTTCAATTATTATAAATTGTATAATTGTACAAAGTATTATTGCCAACTGGCAGACGGCGTATATGCCATGTCATGTAATGAGTAGATACCAAAATGTTTGTATATTATATGAAATAAAATCATTTGAAAATTGAATTGAATTGAATTGATTTCAACATATAGATATAATGTGTTTACAAAATAATCAGTGAAGTTTCCGTTTCTTACGCTTAACTAACAAAAAATATGATTTTTTTTATAATTTTTAGAGCGCTTTTTCACGACTTTTCGTAAATGACCTTAGGATGCTGACTTTTTTAGGAGTTCCAGCTCATTTATCGATTTCGACATATAGATATAATGTGTTTACAAAATAATCCGTGAAGTTCACGTTTCTAACGCTTTTCTTACAAAAAATATGATTTTTTTTTTATAATTTTTAGAGCGCTTTTTCACGACTTTTGGTAAGTGACCTTGGGATGCTGGCTTATTTTAGGAGTTCCAGCTCTTTTATTGATTATTTACAAAATAATCCGTGAAGTTCCCGTTTCTAACGCTTTTCTAACAAAATATATGATTTTTTTTATAATTTTTAGAGCGCTTTTTCACGACTTTTGGTAAATGACCTTGGGATGGTGGCTTTTTTTAGGAGTTCCAGCTCATTTATCGATTTCAACATATAGATATAATGTTTTTACAAAATAATCCCTGAAGATCCCGTTTCTAACGCTTTTCTAACAAAAAATATGTTTTTTTTTTTATAATTTTTAGAGCGCTTTTTCACGATTTTTGGTAAATGATCTTGGGGTGCTGGCTTTTTTGTGGAGTTCGAGCTCATTTATCGATTTAAACATATAGATATAATGTGTTTACAAAATAATCCGTAAAGATCCCGTTTCTAACGCTTTTCTAACATAAAATATGATTTTTTTTATAATTTTTAGAGCGCTTTTACACGACTTTTGGTAAATGACCTTGAGATGCTGGCTTTTTTGAGGAGTTCCAGCTCATTTATCGATTTCAACATGTAGATATAATGTGTTTACAAAATAATCCGTGAAGTTTTCATTTCTACCGCTATTGATTTCTTCTATTTAGGGCGATTTTAAATTCAAACAGAGTTATTTTATAAAAGTTACCAATCACGCTCTGTTTAAAACATGGTTCTTCCTAAACCTTGCGTTACCCAAAGCCAACGACACGTGGACGTGATGGGACCTTACTTCATTTTTCTTTTAATGAATTAATTGCAAACTGTGTATATTATTTAATGGGGGCTTATTTTTGTTTTCGTGGAAACAGTTTGACGTTATTTGAACTGGCTGTCATATTTGTACCAAAACTGCCCTGCTAAACCAAATGCGCATCTTCAGCATATTTATTAGAATTCAACCAACGCCATTCTTCTTCAATATTGCACCAATTATTGATGATTGCCTTGCAACTCATAGAACTTGCTTCAATTGCAAATGTAAAACTAAGAATACAACTGAGTTTAGGACACACACCATGTTTTTAACAGAGCGTGATTGGTAATTTTTATAAAATAACTCTGTTTGAATTTAAAATCGCCCTAAATAGAAAAAATCAAAAGCGGTAGAAATCGGAACTTCACGGATTATTTTGTAAACACATTATATCTATATGTTGAAATCGAAAAATGAGCTGGAACTCCTAAAAAAGCCAGCATCATAAGGTCATTTACGAAAAGTCGTGAAAAAGCCCTCTAAAAGTTATAAAAAAAATCATATTTCTTGTTAGAAAAGCGTTAGAAACGGGAACCTTACGGATTATTTTGTAGAAACATTAAATCTATATGTTGAAATCGATAAATGAGCTGGAACTCCTAAAAAAAGCCAGCATCCCAAGGTCATTTACCAAAAGTCGTGAAAAAGCCCTTTAAAAATTATAAAAAAAATCATATTTTTTGTTAGGAAAGGGTTAGAAACTGGAACTTCAGGGATTATTTTGTAAAAAGCCAGCATCCCAAGGTCATTTACCAAAAGTCGTGAAAAAGCGCTCTAAAAATTATAAAAAAATTATATTTTTTTTTAGAAAAGCGTTAGAAACGGGAATATCGCGGATTATTTTGTTAACACATTATATCTATATGTTGAAATCGATAAATGAGCTGGAACTCCTCAAAAAAGCCAGCATCCCAAGGTCATTTACCAAAAGTCGTGAAAAAGCACTCTAAAAATTATAAAAAAAATCATATTTTTTGTTAGAAAAGCGTTAGAAACTGGAACTTCACGGATTTTTTTTAAACACATTATATCTATATGTTGAAATCGATAAACGAGCTGGAACTCCTAAAAAAAGCCAGCATCCCAAGGTCATTTACGAAAAGTCGTGAAAAAGCGCTCTAAAAATTATAAAAAAACATAAGCGAGAGCTACAGTACGTTTGCAACGAACTGTTGGATACCCTATTCCCCATAGTTTTGTATCTGCATGCGTCTGCCTCCTGCAAACAGCCAATGTTTCAGAAACAAAATTCTTCTTTAGCAGACAGAAAAAATTCAATAACATTAATTTTATGCGGTGTGATGTTCAATTAGTGCTGGCGCAATAAAAAAAGGAGTGCGCCACGCCCAAAGTTAAAACGTTTTATTGCCAAGGCAATTGTTATGACCTCAGTGACATTCAATTTTCTTCTTGCAGATCGATTTGAACAAAACAAGACAAAACTTAAATTTTTAAAAATTAGATTTGGAATGGAAATAGCGATTATGGGTGTTTTTAACAATTATTGGACCACGTTCTGCTACGTAACCAAGGAATATAAATCCAAGTGTTCATCTGTTTACTTCAAAACTGCGACCGATAGTTAAAAAACCTTAAAAAAATTAATGCATTATACGACTTTTGACGGAAACGCCCCTTAAAAGTGGGCGTGTCTTAAAAATTTGAAGCACTAACTGCACTTTTTTCAGTATTTAGGCATATGTGTAAGACTACAGCTGAATCGAGTAGTTTTTAAACAATCTTACCTGAACAAAGGTATTTTACCAAAATCACGCCTTTAAAAGTGGGTGTATTGAAAAAATTTACAATAGAAAATGTAGAGATATATTTCTCAAATAACGAACGGAAGGAAAAAGGTTTAAATTAAACATTGGAAATGCCTTAAATTCTTAAGGCTACGTTTTTCGTTCTTTCATGAAAAGTAGGCGAGAGCCACGCCCAAAATTCAAAAATTTCTTTTCATACACAAACCTTTTCGTTTCTATTAAGAGACGCAAAATTGTGGCTTGCGGATTAATTATAAATACCGTTTATTAACAAAAAAATTTTTATAGTTTCTAATGAAAAGTGGGCGTCAGCCACGCCCAAAATCAAGTTTTTTGATTGCATACACAAGATGTTTATGTGACAGTAAGACCCACAAAATTTAATGTTTTTCGCTTTAATATAACAATTGTTATTTTATAAAAACAATATTGATGGTTTTGTATGAAAAATAGGCGTAAGCCACGCCCAAACTGAAATATTTTTATTTGATTGGAAGAAAGTTTACCTAAAGCTTACGTGTGCAAAATTTTAGCGTTATGCTTTTATCGTAACTGTACAAAAAAACATAATTTAATTTTATTAAAATGAGGTTGTTCAACAAAAATGGCTATTGTGGGCGTGTTTGTAGGCGGATTTTACCGGTTCAAGAACTTAGCCTTACTCTTGAACCAAAGATTAAATATACAAAATTTCAGCTTTCTAGCTCAAAAATTGCGACCTCTAGAGAGTATACATACGGACGGACGGACGGACGGACGGACGGACGGACATGGCTAAATCGACTAGGCTTTTGATTCTGAGTCAGAATATATATACTTTCCTATACCTAACGGTATTATTTCTCTATGTTACAAACTCCACACCAAATACAATATACCCATTCTATGGAATAGGGTATAAAAATCAACGGGAACTTCACATATTATTTTGTAAACACATTATATCTATTTGTTGAAATCGATAAATGAGCTGGAACTCCTAAGAAAAGCCAGCATCCCAAGGTCATTTACCAAAAGTCGTGAAAAAGCGCTCTTAAAATTATAAAAAAATCATACTTTTTGTTAGAAAAGCGTTAGAAACGGGAACTTCACGGATTATTTTGTAAACACATTATATTTATATGTTGAAATCGATAAATAAGCAGGAACTCCTCAAAAAAGCCAGCATCCCAAGGTCATTTACGAAAAGTCGTGAAAAAGCGCTATAAAAATTATAAAAAAAATCATATTTTTTGTTAGAAAAGCGTTAGAAACGGGAACTTCACGGATTATTTTGTAAACACATTATATTTATATCTTAAAATCGATAAATAAGCAGGAACTCCTCAAAAAAGCCAGCATCCCAAGGTGATTTACGAAAAGTCGTGAAAAAGCGCTCTTAAAATTATAAAAAATCATATTTTTTGTAAGAAAAGCGTTAGAAACGGGAACTTCACGGATTATTTTGTAAAGAAATTATATCTATAATGTTGAAGTCGATAAATGAGCTGGAACTCCTTAAAAAGGCCAGCATCCCAAGGTCATTTACCAAAAGTCGTGAAAAAGCGCTTTAAAAATTATAAAAAAAATCATTTTATTTTTGTTAGAAAAGCGTTAGAAACGAAAATTACACGGATTATATTGTAAACACATTATATCTTTATGTTGAAATCGATAAATGAGCTGGAACTCCTCAAAAAAGCCAGCATCCCAAGGTCATTTACCAAAAGCGTTGAAAAAGCGCTCTAAAAATTATAAAAAAAATCATATTTTTGTTAGAAAAGCGTTAGAAAAGGGTACTTCACGGATTATTTTATATTATATGTTGAAATCGATAAATGAGCTGGAACTCCTAAAAAAAGCCAGCATCCCAAGGTCATTTACCAAAAGTCGTGAAAAAGCGCTCTAAAAATTATAAAAATAAAATGCACGAACTTGCTCTTATGATAAGCAATTGTTTAGTGGCTGCATGTATGGATTTAAAAAAAAAATTTAAATAATTTCGAAAATTCTTTTATTTTTTAAATAAGCTTAAGAGTTTTCTCGGAAAAACAAAGAATGCAGTAAAATTTCAAAGCTATACGTTAATCTAGGAAAAAAAATATTGAAAATCGTTCGACCAGTTTTTTTTTAAAAGGTTATTTTTGAAAAACTTTTCCAAAAAATATTTTGAAATGTATTTGAGTATGCAAATATATGGCAATCTGTAGTTTACATTTGAAAAAATAACTTCCAACATATTTCGAAAACCAAATTTTTTTTTGAAAAAATTATAAAAAATCAAAAAAAAAAGTTTTTGAAAATTTTGAAATGCCATTTTATTAAAATTATTAATGGCTTTCTGTGCCCAAATTTTTATTGAAATCGAATGTATAGTTTACGAGAAAATTTGATTTGAAAATACTGGTTCTATGAAAGGTACCGTTATAAAACAAATTTTGAAAAAAATGTTTCTAACTTAAAGATAGACTGCCTTAAGAAAATAGCTTTCAGAAAGTTTTATCAAAATCGTTAGAGACGTTTTTGAGAAAATCAATTTTTTTCTTACCGATTGTATGACAGGTGCCGTTATTTTTGGGTCTAGAGCAAAAATAATAAAATTGTTCCGAGGGACGGCCAAATAAATCCTATATACCTAATTTGAAGCAAATCGGCCCATCCGTTCAGGCTCTAGAGGCGCGAACAGACATACAGACAGACAGACAGACAGACGGACGGAATTCCCAGACCCACTTTTTTCGACTTCGCCATCATCGTTATGTCATGTTTGATTGTTATCTCAACATTTTTTTTCTGCACGAATCCATAACTTTCCTTATACATAGTACCTATAATCGCAAGTAAAAATCATATTTTTTGTTAGAAAAGCGTTAGAAACGGAAACTTCACGGATTATTTTGTAAACACATTATATCTATATGTTGAAATCGATAAATGAGCTAGAACTCCTCAAAAAAGCCAGCATACCAAGGTTATTTAAGAAAAGTCGTGAAAAAGCGCTCTAAAAATTATAAAAAAATCATATTTTTTGTTAGAAAAGCGCTAGAAACGGGAACTTCACGGATTATTTTGTAAACACATTATATCTATATGTTGAAATCGATAAATGAGCTGGAACTCCTAAAAAGCCAGTATCCCAAGGTCATTTACCAAAAAGTCGTGAAAAAGCACCTAAAAAATTAGAAACAAATTTGTAACTTCCGTTAGAATAGTGTTAAGTAAAAAAATTCAGGATTTTATTGGAAACATATTCAGGCAAGCCGTTTAAATCAAAAAAAAATAAAATGTACCACCACAATTTGGCTTACCTAGCTCTTTGGGCATATTATGTTATTTATTTTTATGGAAATTTAATTTTTTGTTTTTATTTTTTTTTTGTCTGAATTTCACAAAACTGTTTTTTTAGGCATGAGGAACTAGTAGACAGGGTTTCTTAAACCCGAAAAAAATATTTATATACCTATGATTTTTTGAGAAATGATATGCTGGCGTGAAGCTGACATCTCACTTTTTTTAATCAATTTTTTTTTCAGTGAAATCATGCAGAACTATTTCGGAAAACTATCAGGAACTATAGAACTCTTGTGCATGCGACAAGAACTCCAAAAAAAAGTTTAGATGCTGACATTTGTTATGCTAACTTCACGGACATTGGTACTTGAGTATTGTAGAAATTTTATTAATCACTTGAAAATCAATAGCTGACCCGACGGACTTCGTCGCGTTAAATATTGGGCAAAAATAGAATAAAATCAAAGATAAATTTAACTGAATTATATTTTTTTATAAAAGTCTAATAAAAAAAATAAAACTGCTGCATGATACACACAATTTTTTGTTTTCTGCTTCGGACTGTAGGTAAATAAAAAGTGAGGATATTGTATGCACTCAAGAATATAATGATGGCTGTGTGTGAAAAGCAATATATTTCGGGATTTATGCAGCACACCTCCAGCGACTTGATGTGACTTGTTTATGGTAGACACAAATTCTAGTTTCACTGGGGTTTGAATTCATTTGAACTGGAACAGCAAGCCGGTTGAAGTCAAGAGAATTCGCGTTATCAGGCAATCTTCTCTTTTGAAAGGCCCATTCAAAATCCTTGCCAAAATCATGAGCTTTATGCAATTCAGTCGTCGGGTTTCTTTGCATAGTTTCGCGGCATGTAGATTTCTTAACATTATGATAACTTTTACTTTAAGATAAGCTAATGATGAGGCAGAATGCCAACCAAATCCAAGGTTTACGAACTTCACTCATCAATATATTTGAACGAACGCGATTCTCCTGGAATTTGATTTTGAATCGTCCACTTCAAGTAAGTCACTAACAATAACTTTTTTTGGCTGCTGAAATTGTGTGTGCGCTCAACCAATCATAGTTACTATAATTTTGACCAATAATGGTTGATTATAAGTACATTAGTGATGAGTTCATCTTTCGTTTAAATTGACTGGGTGGATTCGATATTCAACCCACCTTAAGCATCTACCATGGCTGATTGCTTTAAAATGTTGCAAACAGGATTTTCATTTATTTGCAGGTTTAACGGAAGCTTCAGTGTTTCAAATCTTCTTCCACCTCTCCAGCCGTATTGGAATAATTCTGGTAGACGCAATTCCACTTTGAGCACTTATTAATGATAATTTCAATTATATCAGCAACGTTTTCCCAGTTCCGCTAGGTGCATCAAGGAAATATAGTCAACCGTTTCCATCTTCGACAGCCTTCATAAGTTGATCAAAACGCACTTTTTGGTGTTCATTCAACAGTGGAACATTTGTTTTTACTTGTTGTAGCAATATTGTCGTGTCTCGCGATCCAATTCATCATTCAATACATTACAGATATAATAGTCTAAGAGCCGGCAGGAAATTTTGGGAGTGGAGTGATAACCAAAATGTATACACATGTATGTGTAGATATACGCAACATAATGCCAAATTTAACCGTCTGGCAGATTTTTTTTTCAGCCGGGAGCGGGGGGGGGGAATTCCTGTGATTCTAAAAATGTGTGTCCAAGACGTTTTTCTTTCAGCCTTCCCCTTGCCAGACGCATTTTAACACTTTTTAAAGAATTTTTCAATTTAAATCATTAATAACTTTTTTCTTATTAACCATAACCAAAAGAATCATATACCAAAATATCAGAAGAATTCCTGTGATTCTAAAAATGTGTGTCCAAGACGTTTTTCTTTCAGCCTTCCCCTTACCAGACCCATTTTAACACTTTCTTAAAGCATTTTTCAACTAACGAGTAAATCCTTAATAACTTTTTTCCCATTAACCATAACCGAAAGAATCATATACCAAAATATCAGAAAAATTACACCAATGTATGTCCAAGACGTTTCTCTTGCAGTCTTATGCTTGCCAGAAAACCCCTCTATTTGATATTGTACTTTTCCAAATATGGCATATAAGTTGCAACGATTAATTTGTTGCAATAACACGCTTCTTTTATATATTCTATTGAACGATTTGTATACACTTGGTGGAAGTTTATTTTTGACATATTTTTGTTGTTAGAAAACAAATAAAAATGAATAAAACACTTGTTAATCCACAGTTTTATATATTTTAAAGAAAATATTTTATTATTGATGTAAAAGAGGCCGACGCGTTTCGTCTTGTTAGGACATCCTCAGGGCACTAATTTGAAAACATACAATTTAAGTTTTGTGGTGAAAAAATGTTACTATAATGACGTTTAAAACATTGATACATAGTATGAAGAGAGAACATACATTTAAACAAATGTGAAACATGGAACATTTAAAACTTTGTAAAAAGTAAAAGTTTTAAATGTTCCATGTTTCACTTTTTTTAAAATGTATGTTCTCTCTTCATACTATGTATCAATGTTTTAAACGTCATTATAGTAACATTTTTTCACCACAAAACTTAAATTGTATGTTTTCAAATTAGTGCCCTGAGGATGTCCTAACAAGACGAAACGCGTCGGCCTCTTTTACATCAATAATAAAATATTTTCTTTAAAATATATAAAACTGTGAATTAACAAGTGTTTTATTCATTTTTATTTGTTTTCTAACAACAAAAATATGTCAACACGCTTCTGTTTGGCGGCAATAAACTATGTACCTTCAAAACCTTCAAATAAAATGTTTAAGCATATAATTGCTTAAGGTTTTAAAGAAAGATTTTAAATTTTTAACTTACTTTTAATGTTTTTGAAATTTTTTTTCGAAGTCGGTTTACAAGTTTTGTAAAACAATTCGTATCTGGCGTCATTAACTTTGAGGGCGGTTGTTTTATACATTTGGCAAACAAATTCCTCTATTGTTAAAATGTCCTCTTCACTTATATAGGAAAGTTGTCTGAACTTTGAAAAAGCATTTTAAAATTCTATGGAAGTGTTTACAATGTATTTTTTAGTAATAACTTATAACGAAGTCGTGCAGTGTATGTGACCTGTATTTATACATGTATATGTAGTTATACATACCTACTTGAAAAATAATTTTGTTTATGGTTTCAGTAAAAAATGCATAAGAATATATTTTTAAATGATGTGCATGCCAGCATAAGACTGCAAGAAAAACGTCGGACACACAAATTAATAGTTGCAACTTATATGCCATATTTGGAAAAGTGCAATATCAAATAGAGGGGTTTTCTGGCAAAGCATAAGACTGCAAGAGAAACGTCTTGGACATACAATGGTATAATTTTTCTGATATTTTGGGATATGATTCTTTTGGTTATGGTTAATAGGAAAAAAGTTATTAAGGATTTAAGTTGAAAAATTCTTTAAAAAAGTGTTAAAATGCGTCTGGCACGGGGAAGGCTGAAAGAAAAACGTCTTGGACACACATTTTTATAATCAGGAGAATTTTTCTGATTTTTTGATGTATCACTCATGTGGTTATCATTTCGACCCAAAAAGTTGATTTTCGCGCATTTTGGTGGCCGTCTGGCGAGGGGAATGCTGAAGGTAAAAGGTCTTGGACACACTTTTTTGACATTAGTGGACCATCCTCTACTGATTATATATTAATTTAAGTGGTTATCATTTCGACCCAAAAAGTTGATTTTCGTGCATTTTAGCGGCCGTCTGGCCGGGGTTAGGCTGAAGGTAAAACGTCTTGGACACACTTTTTTGACATCAGGGCACCATCTTCTATTGTTTATATATACATTTAGGTGGTTATCACTTCGACCCCAAAATCGAAAAAATGACCATTTTCGAAAGCCCGCCCCCGCCCCCGGCTGAAAAAAAAATCTGCCAGACGGTTAAATTTTGCATTATGTTGCGTATATCTACACATACATGTGTATACATTTTGGTTATCACTCCACTCCCAAAATTTGCTGCCGGCTCTTGGTCTATAATCTATGTATGTAGTTTGACCATTTGGGTTGGCATATGCACTAACCCAAAAGTGTGCCATTCATAAGCAAATACAAATCTTTAATCAGCACTAAAGCTTCGTTGCAGATGTCATCGTTCATTTGTAACTCCAAATAAAAAATATTCTAAGTTGTCAAACGGAATAAATTCTCAATGATATATTTCGTAAATATAAATTATTTCACTCAAAAATCAATTAATATGATTGAAAAACAAAATGGGCGAATTACATGACCACTCGTTCAATATTTTCTGACTTTATTTTTTCCTAAACCTTCACGTAGCAACTACGAACAAACCCACAGAAGGAAGTATCCAATTCGGTCCAGTGGTTTTCAAGTCTTAAGTGGTCGAACCTTTGTATATATATTGAATAGTACTACTGAAAAGTAGAACGCTTCGAGCGGCATCTATCAAGAAATCTCACAACTCCCTGGTTTGGGTATTCGGAGAGCTACAAACGCTGCAAATATAAATGGATTTGCAGATTGAAAGAACGAGAATGCTGTATACATTTTAATTGGGGGTTCGAGGGAGACAATTCACGATGATTTTTTATAGAATGCTATGGGAAGCAAAAAACAAAAATTGTTATTAAAGTAGAGTGGGGATAACAGGTTAATGAATAAGGTGGAATGAAATAAAAGCAATATTCGTATGGAATGAAGAATGAGAATAGGTATTTTGATTGTATTATGTGTGGACGAAAAACGGTAGGTATGATTTTTGTTGAGAACACTTTTGGCGATTTATGAATATTTGAATATTCATACCTGCCAGGATTGCCACCTAAAATGAAAAAAAAAAATCTTACAATTCTCAAGCATGCCTACCTAGGTAGTATTTATACTTTTTAAAGGAAGTAGATTTATGTAGGTTTGAAGTTTGAGTAGGTTTATATAAATTTAATTCCATACTCAGATCACCTTCCAGTTGTTGCTACTTTCCAACGGCTTGTACAATCAAACGAGACTATTAACACGCGTTCACTGCCTAGACTCAACTGGAAAATCTCAAATGCCCCGGCATATAGACAACGACTTGATATGAAACTTCAATCAAACCAAAATGCAGATTTTCTCATGTTAGAGAATATCGTAAAGACATCGTACCCTCAACAACAATTCAGCGGAAAACGGAGCACATTTGGAAATGAGCCTTGGTTTGATGAAGAATGCCAAAAAGCTCGCAAGATGTCTTTTGCATGGCTGCGAAATTTCAGGATGTCTACCCAAGGTTTATTAAGAAAGAATTACATCGAAGCCAATACACAATACAAGGAGCCTTGCAAAATCAAAAAGAGGCAATATGCAGAACAGCAAGCATCGAAGCTGGCGTCCTGTAAAAATGCAACAGACTTTTGGAAACTTGCACGGGAACTTAATGGGAAACAATTCGCTAGCTCCAAAAAACTTAGTGCCAGCGTTCTATCCACCCATTTCAAGGAATTGCTGAACCCTGAAGCTTCACAGGCAAACTGGCATTATGCGATACCTGGATTCACCAATGAAATTTTAGATTCTGAATTCACATTGCAAGAACTAGAGGTAGCCCTATGGACTCTCAAGGATGGCAAAGCGGCGGGAGAAAATGGTATTCCAGTGGAGTTTTACAAATACGGAACCGTCATACTCAAAGATCTTCTAGTAACGCTTTTTAATAAAGTATTTGAGGGTGATCTTTCGGTAAATGAATTCCTTTTCTTAATTCAACATATAAGATATTAACAACG
This sequence comes from Platycheirus albimanus, assembly GCA_916050605.2. Taxonomy (NCBI): domain Eukaryota; kingdom Metazoa; phylum Arthropoda; class Insecta; order Diptera; family Syrphidae; genus Platycheirus; species Platycheirus albimanus. The sequence continues at coordinate 191,174,249 of OU696696.1, forward strand.
ATGTTGCATTAACGTCTCACGACGTGGACTGCATCTCAGAACTTGTTGAAAGAGTTTCAAGCTGGCTTCAGATCAGGTTACTCTACAATTGACAATATTTTCATTCTCAGAAGTCTAGCGGAGAGCTTTAGTATGCAGGGTAGAAAATTGTATGTATTCTTCATCGACTTCAAAGCAGCTTTCGACTCAATCAACCGAGCTGCTTTATTCTATAAACTATATGGTCTGGGATTATCGCTGAAGTTCGGCCGAGTGCTCGAAGAGTTGTACAGAGGAACTCAAGCTGCAGTGTGGAACGGAGAAGATCTTTCGGAGTGGTTCCCAACCACATCGGGTGTAAGACAGGGTTGCACATTGAGTCCCACCTTGTTTTCACTCTTCATAAATGATCTCATCGATTACCTTCCTGGTGGTGTTGATTTCGCAGGGGTGCGTATGAAGGCATTGTTGTTTGCAGATGATATAGTCATTTTTGCGTATTCCCCGGAATCATTACAACTCATGATAAACAGGGTATACCATTACTTTTGTGGAACCGAATAGTCAACATTCAGAAGTCTAAGGTGATGATATTTAAAAAAGGGGGAGGTCGTATCGTAACGCATCGAACGAAAAATGGAATTTTAACGGACAAGATATAGAATTTTTCAACGAATACAAGTACCTAGGCGTAATTTTCTCAAGAAACCTGAGTATGGAGAAACATTTCAATGATAAACTGCAAAACGCGAAAACGGCCATTAATATATCATGCAAAAAATGCTTTATGAACGTAAACATAGCTCATAGCAGTAAGCACAGGGTATTTGAGGCAGTTGCAGAGAGTATCCTTTTATATGGCGCTCAAGTATGGGGATGTAAAAAGTTTCAAACTAGTGAGAAACTCTTAACACATTATCTGAAAAGAATATTTCGTTTGCCAATGAACACGCTGAACTACGTTCTAATGTTAGAAACTGGACTGTCACCTCTATTCGTGAAAACCTTAAAGTTGCAAGCTGACTATTTACTGCGCGTCTTCAAGATGCATGAATCACGGCTGGTCAGGAAAGTAGTTCTTAAAGCTATACAAGACCAAAATAGCTGGTACGGAGAGTGGACAAGTCTGGCAGAAGGATGCAATTTAAATTTTAATTTAAACGTCGAAAGCATATTAAACAGTAAAGCTCTCCTGTATAAAGTCATATCAACGGTAGATGAGAAGTGTAGATCAGAATATGTTGCTGAAGCCTCCGGGTCCTTATTCAGATCAACGTACAGCAGGCTGAACTATAATCTAGCAGAAAGAAATTACTTTTGTGATTCAAATAATGTACAAGTGATTGCTACAATGGTCAGACTTCGAAGCGAATTGCTGAATCTAAACTTCATACCACACAGGCCCGATTTACCACTGGAGTGTAGTATCTGCAACTTGGCTGAAAGAGAGGACGTTATTCATTTCGTCGGTAAATGTCCCACTCTCAGGGAAACTAGAAGAAGCATTGTTGGAAGTGACTTTTTGTCGGAGGAACAAGTTCTTAACAAGTTGAACGAGATGGATGTAGACAAGCTGTATGAATATTGCAAAATTGCTTTAAGATATAGATCAAGGATAATTAACGAAGACTTCTGATTTGTTTCACAGTTTCACAGTGTTTCACTAATTTTTGTTTTCAATCTGTATTTTTATTTATAAATCAACTAAATTAGCTTATTACAGTATTTGAATTTATGTTAGTTGTCAATCTGGCAGACGGCAAATGCCATGTCATAATGATTTTTTTTGTATATGTATATATAAATGTGTAATAATTGTTATTTAAAATAATTTGTAATCCAATAAAAATCTTATCTAATCTAATCTAATCTAAAATCTATAAATTTAATTTTAAATTTTAAATGTATTCTTAAATTTGATAGGTGCAGATCAATACCTAATTAAACATTCATAACATTACTAATAAATTAGGCAAATACAATGAAGGTTTTTTATCTACATATTTTGTTTCAAAAAGTTGTCATTCGACACATACCTACCTATCCTACGTGCGAAACAGTTCACACTTCAAGAAATTAACAATAGATTTCTTTTCAAAATAAAGTTACTTTATCTATTTGCGCTACAGAAATGGATATTTTGTGACTTTTGTTCATACAAGATATTGCGGACACAATTATTTTCTAATTGGAACTGGCCTTGCTCACGCATAACTCAAGAATGAAAATCTTTTGTTTCGAAAACATTTCTTGTTTTTTTGTTCAAATGGGCTCACGTATCTTACAAATAACAATCTCTTTTAAAAAAGGGACTTAATCTTTTTTGAATCAAAAAGGATAATCAGACTTCAATTGTCATCAAAATAAAATTAAAATATTCATTGGTAGAAGGGTGGCAACTCTATCATCTTGTGAGATATTAAAATAAAATGAACGACTGGGTCGCACGAATTGACTCATATCTAAAAGTAAGAACCAATTCAAAAGAGAACTCAACTACCTTAATATATAAATAAATAAAATGCACGACTGGGTCGCACGAACTTGCTCTAATGTGTGACAGTGGTCTTGGGGCTTGAGATTTTGATAAAAATAAATTTTTCAAAATTCTTAAATAATTACTTAAACTAATTTGAGCTGACAAAAAAGTACGCCATTTTATTTCTTTTATAAATTTGAATTTATGAGAATAAATTTATAAAAATCTGTGGAGCGGTTTTTGAGAAAATTTTTTTTTTTGAAAAACTTTTTGAAAAAATTTTTCAAAAAAAATTCAAAAACGCCAGTTCATAGGTATTCAGCAAATACATTTATTTAAAATTTTTAGAAAAAAAAATAATAAGCAGTTTTCGAAATATATGAATTTTTTTAATTTTTTTTAAAAAAATGCTTTTAAAAATACAAAAAAATATTTTTCAAAAATATTGAAAAATAGAAAGAAAGTTGGTGTTAAGAACAAAACACCACATTGGTGACACCGACGTGATCTTCACAAGACAGAATCACATCCAACATCACATCCAACATCCCATCAAGATGACGGAGGAAAACAATAGCTCGTCATCCAGCCAGAATGGTGAAAACACAATTATTGAGAAAACTCCTGAGAAAACTGAATCACACAAAGGACACAAAATCGAAGAACTACAACATCTTCAGCGAAACTTATTTCCACAATACAGCGGTGTTCAACAGGAATATGTAAACGCAGTGAATTTACACCTTCCACAATTCTCGCCTGAAAGCCCAGACATTTGGTTTGCCATCGCTGAAGCAGATTTCGATGCCAACAGAATTACGAGTGATGCGCAGAAGTACAACCAACTTTTAAAGGCACTTCCTTTGAACATAGCGGTTCAGCTTATAGATATCGTTAACAACGCACCGCCCAAAGATAAGTATAAAAACTTAAAAGCTGCTATTCTCGCACGTTTTTCAGAATCTCGCAAAAAACAACTGCAAAAACTGCTCAAAATAAAAAATCTTGGGTGACAAAAAACCATCTCAGCTCCTTCGAGAGATGCGTGAGTTGGCGAAAAATGCCGTTACAGATGAAGTTCTTCATCAACTCTGGGCAGAGCGCCTTCCAGAAAAAATTCGCCCATTGTTGGTAATCTCTGACAACCTCAAGAACCTTAACGCGCTAGCAGAGACCGCCGACCGCATTATGGATGCCCTCGGAAACAGTATAATAATGGCCGTCCAGCATCGAGAGACTCTGCCGACTACAACATCACGTATGTTCAATCCACCAGATTTTTCTCCTCGAACTTCAGATTTTATCAGACTTGAACGCCAACTGCTGGAGGTGCAGCTGACTCTTAAAAGCTGCCAAAATGAAATACAAACCATACAGTCAGGTCAACAGCAAACGGAAAAACAACTGAATGACCTTATAAATTGACAGCAATACCACCCGTACAACGGAGTACAGCAACAACAACAGCAGTATCCACAACGATTTAATGGCCATCGTTCAAGAAACCGAGTTGCAACGCCAAATCGCAACGGTATTTGTTCCTATCATAACCGTTGGGGAAATGAACACGACACTGCACTAAACCATGCAAGTTTATTTCAACTAGAGCTGTGTCAATCGTGATTGATTCGGTCTTTGCGACCCGTTCATTTAAAAGTATTGGTGATTGCAATCACACAAATGGAAATGATCCGATCAATCAGATTCAAGACTTTTGAATGAACGACACTAAACTCACTCTCACTGAACTGAAACTCATTCATTGATTCATTCGATCCAATGAGTGGTGTTAGTAATGTATGTGAAATTGGACTGAAATTAAACACAGCGAAACCATAGTGGTTGTAAATGTATACATGCAATTAAAAGGGACTAGCGACTAGGGGGGGAGAGAGAGATATGTACTGTGTACATGTATTGAATGTTCTTTGGCTTGCAAAGATACAAATGCAAAGACACAAAATGTTTTATTCACATAATTTCCGTAACCGGTATGGGCTGGAAGTGAAATGATTGAAAAAGAATGATATAAAGAATGAAAGAATGATTGACTTTGTATCTTTGAAATTAATGAATGTTGAACGAATTTATCTTTGAAAATGAACGACACAGTTCTAAACCGAAACATTTCATTTTTGATTGAATGAATGATTGATTGAAAAGACCGAATCTTTCAAATGGCCCATATTTGATTGATTCGATCTTTTGAAATGAACGATTGACCCAGGTCTAATTTCAACTCCATCCCATCAGGAAAACTAAACACGCTGTCAATGATTGAAGCAGTTGGTGACAGCATAGCTTTATCACCACTAAAAGAAATCCGCCTTCATATTCATGACTATTCCACAAACAAAACCTTCCTGATAGATTCCGGCTCCGTAGTGTCAATAATTCCAACCAGTTTCCTCAATAGCAGACCTGAAAAAAATCAACTCACCCTCTATGCAGCAAATACTTCACCAATACACACCTACGGCAGCAAAATACTTAAACTCGACCTCAACCTCCGAAGAAGTTTCTCTTGGCCTTTCATAATTGCGGACATTGAAACTGCAATTATTGGCGCCGACTTCCTTACCAACTTCAACTTACTTGTCGAACTTAAAAACCAGCGGCTCATTGATCCACTCACCTCTTTTTCCACCAAAGGTGAATCACTGGAGACAAGAACGTATAACATCTCGACAATCGATGCATCCCTTCCTGATAAATATGCCAAGCTTCTCAAGGAATTCAGAAACATTATTAAACCGTCATGCAGTCCAAACCTCAGCAATATACAATATGCACACCGTATCATTACGAAAGGTCCACCTGTATCTTCACGCGCCTACAAGGTAGCAGGAGAAAAAGCAGCAGCGGCGAAAACGCAAATCTCAGACATGCTGAAGGAAGGCATCATCAGACCTTCTAGAAGTCCCTACGCAAGCCCGATTCACCTGACAAAAAAGAAAAACAACGACTGTCGACTTTGCGGAGACTATAGACAGCTCAACACCAACACTTACTTACTTACTTATGTTGGCGCCACTGGAGCGTGGGGTACTCCAAGGCCTGGAATGCCCCTCCAGCCGGCTCGGTCTCTAGCCTGCTGTCTCCAATTTCGTACTCCAAGTTGACGGATGTCTCCCTCTACCTGGTCGCTCCATCGAAGATGAGGTCTACCTTGGCTTCTGACTCCCTCGGGTTTGAAGAAGACTTTACGAGCTGGAGCGTCGATGTCCATTCGCTCTACATGGCCCAGCCATCTTAGTCTTTGGATTCGAATTTTTCTGGCTAGGCTTATGTCGCTGCATAGCTCGTACAGTTCGTTGTTATATCTTCTTCTCCAAACGTTGTTTTCGCGATTTACGCAGACAGGACCATAGATCGTACGCAGAACTTTTCTCTCAAAGACTCTAAGTGACGTTTAAACTGTCATTTTGTGTGCACTCAAAAGTATATAGTCGATTTTTAAACTAGTTTTTTCTTTGTATAAAATACCATTAAAAATAATAAAAAGTTGCAAATCTTAAAGTTAAAGCAAAAACATCTCTCGGAAATATAAAATTGCGATCATTTAAAGAAACAGGTACGAAATATTTGAGTTTGAAAATTACGAGGGGTAAAGTAACCGGTAGCTTTCATGAACAAAAGAAAAGTTGGAACAATATCCCCTGAATCCAATTCAAATAGTAAACAATATTTGAGTGAATCAACACTTCATAAGATGGCTGTGGGCAACATGAGCATTGAAGACCTTAAATTTCTTCTTAACGACTTTATTCGGGTCTCGATTAAGGATCTTGCAACAAAGAAGGACGTGGCGGCCATTTCTCATGAGATACAAGAACTTCGGTGCCAAAATAAACAACTAAGCGGTCAGCTGTCAGACATGCGAGCGCGGTGTGATGATCTTGAAAAACAATTTGAACTACTTTTTCGAAAGACTCACGAATGTGATTTAATAATGCATATACCGCGAGATGCAAACTCAACGGCTGAAGAATTAGCAAGACAGACTTGTGCTGGTCTTTTAAACTTAAAGAACATTAGCGATTTGCCAGCAAAGAAAGTTCGAGAAATCCCAACAAAAAACCCACACAAATCTCTGGTGTCAGTGGAATTGCAATCGGGGGAGGTGGTAGCGGATGTACTAAGTGTGTCAAAAAATTTAAAGAACACTGGCATTGTTATTCACCGCGAATAAACAGTGCAATATCGAAAACGCAGACAAGCACTAATGGTTGTTAAAAATAAGTTAAAAGAAATTAACAAAGATCCAAGAATTTTAGTCAAAAATTAAAAACTAATAATAAACAATCGCGAATTTGTTTACAAATTGGGAAGTGGTGTTTGCCTCATGTCAGCCGATGACAATTTCTTCATCTGTCAAATGTTTGGGGAATATGCTTTATCTCTTTTTCTACCATATACAACAGAATCCACAACACAATCCACAAGCAAGCACAACAGTGTCGGTAACGTAGCTGAGCCAAGATCGAGCTCACAACATCGAAATGATAGAGATGAGCAGTAGGAACTCGCCGTCTGCCAAAATAAAATCTTTTTAAACATTTTAAGCTATAACATTACAGGGCTTAAAAATAAAATTTTATTCCCTGAATTTTTTAATTACGTAAATGAATTCGATATTTTTATATTAATAGAAACTTTTATTGAGGAGGGCAAAGAGATTGATTTTTTGAAATATTTTAGTGGATTTTCATTGAAATGGCTACCTGCAAAACGAAATAGTGTATATGGAAAGGCCAGCGGTGGTATACTTTGTGGTATACAAAATAGCACGGTTGGCAAGGTTGCTAGATTTAGCCAATATTTAAACACACAAATAATTGAGCTTTCACTCTCAAAGAAAAAACTTAATATTGTTCCTGTTTATCTTAACTGTACCAATTGGACAAATGATTTTGAGAATCTTAATGATCTTTTATTAAATGGTTGCTCGAATGACTTAATGATAGTTGGGGATTTCAATGCCAGAATAGGTTCTTTTCAAAACTCACATTTCCCGGTAATGTCTTTGCCTAACAACTTTATTGAGAAAAGAGAATCGAAAGATGCGACTGTGAATAATCAAGGCAAACGATTAATAGAAATGTTTGATAGTTTCAGCCTGTATGTGCTCAACGGAGTTTCAAAGGATTACTGTCGTGGTGAACTCTCCTTTATTGGAGGTCAGGGCAAGTCTTTAATTGACTATGCTGCTATCAATGGTGACTGGATGAACTATGTGACAAATTTTGAAATTCAAAGTAAAAACTTTTCAGCACATCTCCCATTAGTGATCTCTTTTGATGCAACCTGTGAAATACCCCAAAGACAGCCAATCTTAGTAAGAAAATTGAAATGGAGAGAAGACTTTCAAGCTCGATATAAAAGGAATCTTGATCGTGAATTAGAAGAGAGCTCAACAGCAATCTCGCAGATGCAGAGTACTGACCAACTGCTGAATCACATACAAAATGCTATAATAAAAGCAGCTCCTCAAAACCTAAATTCGAAAAAGAATGAACGGAAAAGCTTGTGGTTTGATGTAGAGTGTAGGAAGCTGAGAAAAACTTGTTTCGCGCTTTTAAATCTATTTAGAGCTACAAACTCAGATATATTTAAAACTCAGTATCTAAATAAAAATGAAAGCTATAAAAAACTGTGCAAAATGAAGAAAACCAACTTCTACAACTCGCTTGCACGCAAGCTCGAATTTTCTAAAAATCCAAAGGAATTTTGGAAAATCGTCAAGGATATAATAGATCTTCAATCGACTTCAAGTGTTCTTGTGCAAAATGAAGTGTTATCAGAGCATTTTAAAAACCTTTTAAGCATCCACACAGAACAGCTGAATTATCATTTTGCACTTCCTGATATTCAAATAGCAGAATTAGACCACACGATAACTATTCCGGAAGTTGAAAGTGCTTTGAAACAAATGAAAAATGGTAAAGCATCTGGTTCCGATGGGATACCAATAGAATTTTATAAGTTTTCAACGCACGAATTTATGGGTAAATTAACGCATTTCTACAATGAAATTTTTGAGAATGGTAATGTACCGGCGGACTTTAAGAAGGCTCTTATTTACCCTATATTCAAAAAAGGTGATAGTGCCATGCCAGAAAACTATAGAGGTATTTCGTTCCTGAATTCAATAAGAAAAATATTTACACAAGTAATGTACAATAGACTGTCGTCATGGGTTGAGTGTAATCATCTGTTGAGTAACTATCAGGCGGGTTTTCGAGCAGGGTATTCAACGATCGATCAAATATTCTTACTGCAAAGCACTGCGACGTGAAAAACTTACCGGGGGGAGCAAGATTTGTTGGTCTCACCCTGAAAGTCTTACTTTATGCCGACGACTTGGTCGTTCTGGCAGAGGAACCAAAATCTCTCCAGCTAATGATAAATAAACTGGCTGAGTACTGTAGACTGTGGGATCTCCAGATTAACACTGAAAAATCCAAGGTCATGGTGTTTGGAACCCGTAGACAAGTTGAAAATGAATTTTGGGCTCTGAACAACGAGAGACTTGAAGTTGTTCGAGATTACAAGTATTTATGAGTGACTTTTACTTCAAACCTGAGATGGAATAAACATATAGAAGCAAAATGTTCTGCAGTGAAAATTGCCATAAATACAATGTGGAAAAAATTTTATAGTAACAGCAACATTTGTATTTCTGCAAAATATAAAGTTTTTGAGGCTACAGTTAATTCATATTTGTGCTATGGTAGTGAGGTTTATGGGTGTACACCTGTAGAAGAGTTTGAGAAGCTTCAGAGATTTTTCTTTAAGCGCTTGTTTCGGCTTCCTAATACAACCCTAACGTACGTAATATATGTAGAGACCGGGTTACGAAATATCTTTTTGCGAAACTTAAAAGCCAATGCGGATTACCTTGTGAGGACAATGCAAAAGGACAACGATAGTTTGCAAAAAACGGTGATACTATCGCTGCTAAGATCTAAAAACGGGCTCTTTGAAGATTGGTTTAAGTTAGCACATGACTTCAATCACACGCTCAACTTTACGGGCAACTTTTTAGAATGGCAAGGAATCTTCTATGACTTGATTGCAGTTGTCGACGAAAAGATCTATCTGGACAACGTCTTAAAAGCATCTTCTTCGGAGACTCGTTTAATTTACAGGAACCTTAACCATCGGTTAGGGAGTGGTAATTATTTCACGGATGATTTGAGTATTGAAAATATTAGTTTTATTTTAAGGGCGAGAACAGAAATACTTAATCTCAATTTTATTCCTTACAGGGAAGATTTAACAGGAATATGTGGCCTCTGTAATCTCAACGAAATAGAGGATATTATTCACTTCCCTGGTTTATGTCCCATTCTTCAAGAGATTAGGAGACCCTATTTTGGAAAGAGTGGAATTACTACAAACGAATGTTATGGAATACTAAATGGCGAAGCGTCCTGGAAAACCCTAGCAAATTATTGTAGACATGCCTTTATATACAGAAATAGTTTCTTTTAAATATTATTTTGCATTAAATTTCAATTGTAAGCCTACTAACTAAAAGTGCGGAGAACATAAGAAGCGCCAACAACGAGCGACTAGGGGCACTCGGTGTGAATATAACCCCCATCTTGGAGTGGATTAAATCCCACTTATGCTTCGTGTGCAATCCAAGGATAAAATAAGCTAGGCTTAATATATTCTTGATTATACATATATCCCAATTTTTAATAGAGAATTTTGTATGCTTAAAATTCAATGTGAAACGATCACTCTGGCAGACGGAAATATCCATGCCATATTTATGTTATCATTATAATGAATTGTCAAACTTTTTCAACACAAATAAATAAAATAATAATAATAATAAGACTCTAAGTGAATTTTCATCCGATTGGGAGAGGGTCCATGCTTCTGCACCATATAGCAGGAACGGGATGATGAGTGTTTTATACAGTGTCACCTTGGTTCTTCTCGATAGGGCTTTACTCCTCAATTGCTTACTCAGCCCAAAGAAACAACGATTAGCAAGAGTTAGTGATTTCAGTGCTGATGTTGTTGCCTGTGTTTACAGCAGTGCCCAGGTAGACAAATTCAATGACTACCTCGAAGTTATATCTATCAATGGTTACGTTCTGACCAAGTCGGTGGTGGGATTGGACTTTTGTTGATGAAAGCATATACTACGTCTTGTCCTCGTTTATTTTCAGCCCCATTCAGCACCGGTTACTGCTCGCTTTGTTCTTCCTATCACATCAATGTCGTCAGCAAACCCAAGTAATTGTGTCGATTTATTGAAAATGGTGCCTGATGTACTGGCATGGGTGCTCCGTATTACATTTACAAGCACTATATTAAAACAGCTGCATGACAGTGCGTCACCTTGTCTTAGCCCTCTGGTGGTTTCGAAGGTATCAGTAGAGTCTCTACCAACTTGGACGGAACAGCGAGCATTCTCCAACGTCATCCTGATAAGGCGTATCAGTTTAGCAGGGATTCTAAATTTAGACATGGCACGATACAGTTCAACTCTATTAACACTGTCGTAGGCGGCTTTAAAATCGCCGAACAGGTGGTGGGTGTCGATGTTATATTCTTGGGTTTTCTCCAGGATCTGGCGTAATGTCAATGTTTGGTCGGTGGTAGATTTTCCAGGTCTGAAGCCGCATTGGTAAGGACCTATTAGGTCGTCAGCAAACGGCTTGAGACGTTCACATAAAACGCTGGACAGGATCTTATAGGCGATGTTTAAAAGGCTTATGCCTCTATAGTTGGCGCAGAGTAGGCGGTTTCCTTTTTTGTGAATCGGGCAGATGGTACTGAGATTCCACTCATCGGGCATACTTTCCTCCGACCATATTTTGCAGATGAGTTGGTGTATGCTCCTGACCAGGTCATCTCCAGCGTGCTTAAAAAGCTCCGCTTGAAGGCTATCACATCCAGATGCCTTATTCATCTTTAGCCTGGTGATGGCTACTCTGACTTCCTTTTGGTCGGGCGGGTGTAGTTCGTGGTCGTCATCTAGATTAACTGGAACAAATTGATCTTGGGCGGGATCTTGGCTGTCATAACCATTTAGCAACCGGTTAAAGTTGTCTCTCCAGATGGCTAACATCGCCTGCGTTTCCACTATGGTATTTCCATCCTGATCTTTGCAGGGCCCAGGGCGGCTTGTGAAACCGGATGTAGACTGTTTCACCCTTTTATAGAAGTTTCGTACCTCTTCTGCAAAAACATCTCTGCATCTCCTCGACTTCGCGTTGCTGGTGTTCTTTTTTCTTCCTCCTGAGAAGACGTTTCTCATCTTTCCTTCGCTCAACATTGAGATTTTTGGATGCTCTAGTATCTCTCTGGAGCCACGACTTGTATGCCTCCGTTTTGGCTTTGTTTGCCTGAGCACATTCGGAGTCGAACCAGGGGTTTCTGGGGGGGTGGATGTGAGAAGCCCAATACCTCTGACGCAGCACTTCTTATGGCTTGTTGACATAGCTGCCATTGGTCTTCCGGGTTCAAGTCATCAGTCGAAGGATTTCTCGCATGCTCAAGGGATACGCGGTCGGCATAGGCAGCGGCGGTCTCTTCCGATTGAAGACGTCCAACATTGAATTTCCTAGGTGTAGTCGGTGTTCGACTAAGAACTTCCATGGAGATCCGTACCTTAAGTTTTGCACCGACTAGGTAGTGGTCCGAATCTATGTTTGCTCCTCGGAATGTACGGACATTCATAATGCTGGAGGAGTGTCTTCCATCAATCACAACATGGTCGATTTGGTTGCAGGTTTGACCATCTCGGGATCGCCATGTGCCCTTGTGGATGTCGATACGTGGGAATCGCATGCTGCTGCTCAGCACCATGTTTTTTCCCGCTGCAAAATCGATGAGCCTGAGTCCGTTGTCGAAGGTGGTGTCGTGCAAGCTGTGTTTTCCGATCGTCATACCAAAGATGTCATCCCTCCCAATTTTGGCATTGAAGTCTCCCAAGAGAATTTTAATGTCATGTTTTGGGCACTGCTCATATGTTTTGGCGAGGAGCTCGTAGAAACATTCTTTGGTAGCGTCGTCTTTCTCTTCTGTAGGGGCATGAGCGCTAATTAGGCTTATGTGGTGGAATTTGGCTTTAATGCAGATCGTTGTCACTCTCTCGCTGACTTCGCGAAAGGTCAAGACCTTTTGCCTAAGTCTTCCTCTGACAACAAATCTGCACCCAAACAAGCGCGATCTCCCATCAAGGTGGCATTTCCCATAGTAGAAATTACAGTCCTCTGTAATTCTCAGGCCCGGTCCATCCCATCGCATCTCCTGCAGGGCAGTTATACCAGCGTTTAGACTGGCGAGGGTCTCGGGTAGCTGCTAGGCTTTACGCTGCCTGCTTAGCGTACGCATATTTCACGTGCATATTCGTAAATCGTTGTCCGTTCTTCGTTTGCGGGGGGGGGGGGGGGGGTCGTCATTATGTTTGGTTCTTTCATCCGAGCCATTTTCTGCGGTTTTCAACACAACTTCGTTACCCTTTCATGACCGGCTTGTGAGGCCTGTGCATGACGTGTAGATCGTGTTGGTGGTTGGATCTTCAGAGCGTATCTCTTTCTTCCTGCTCCTAGTTCCTGAGAAGATAACTCAGGTATCTACAACCTATGGGTCCGATGGATCCAACGTTCGTCGTTAGTTAACCTTTCGGCTATACAGCAGGCACCACTTAGAGGTGACGATACGATTTTACCCGCCACAACACCAACACAGAAGCTGACAAATATGCACCTCCAATTGTTCAAGATTTATTCCTTCGTCTACATGGTACCTGCATCTTCACCAAGCTGGATTTGGACCGAGCTTACCATCAAGTTCCGATGCATCCAGATGACATCTACAAGACTGCAATCATTACACCCTGGGGTCTCTATGAATAACTTATGATGCCATTCGGACTGAGAAACGCCACGCAAACGTTTCAAAGGTTCATGGACTCCATCTTCCGCGATCTCAATTTCGTCTTTGTCTGCATTGACGACATACTCGTCATGTCAAAAAATGAAAAACAACATCTCGAGCATCTGCAAACAGTCTTTGAACGTTTAAAACTGTATTCTTTCAGTATCAACATTAAAAAGTGCGTGTTTGGCCAGCCAAAAATAAATTTCCTAAGTTCCATCATCAACGCTCAAGGATATGCGCAAGCAAGCGATAGAGTAGACGCCATCCTTAAGTTCACCAAACCGGAAACCATCGAAGAACTTGGACGTTTCCTAGGAGTGACTAACTCTTACCGACTCTTCCCAATGCAGCACAATCCCAACTTCCGCTCAATGCTTACCTCCAACGGTCTATAAAAAACGACAAGTCTACGTAAAAGGTGAAGATAACATTGTAGCAGACGCTTTGTTACGCATCAACACTATCAGCATGCCTACAATCTTTAGTCCAGACAGAATTCGAGACGAACAACGCGATGATCAACACCTACAGGACTTAATCCAGAACCCATCATCACTTCATCTCGAAAAACTTCAGGCAGCACCAGGCATCAACATTTATTGTGACATAGCTACAGGCATAGTACCACCCTACATTCCGCTATCACTGAGAAGAACAGCGTTTGACACTATACACAACACCGCTCACCCAAGTGGAAGAAAAACATCATGCCTTCTCACGGGAAAGTTCATCTGGCCAGGGATACGAAAAGATGCCTTAAAATGGTCTCGCGAGTGCTTTGAGTGTCAAAAAGCAAAAGTACATCGCCACACAAAACTTAAACCAGACCACATTGTAGTTCCAGATGCAAGATTTAATCACCTACACATCGACATAATCTTTTTACCATTTGTTCAAGGATTCCAATACTGCCTAACAATGATTGACCGCTTTTCGAGATGGCCCGTTGCTGTTCCCATTAAGGACATGACCGCCGACACCGTAGCAACAAATCTGTTCAGTCATTGGATATCGCATTATGGCTCACCTGTCACAATAACCGCAGATCAAGGCACTCAATTTGAGTCTGCTCTGTTTCAAGCACTCACCAATCTTGTTGGAACACAAAAACTGAGGACGACACCATACCACCCACAATCCAATGGCATAGTCGAACGCATGCACAGAACACTAAAGGCAGCACTCATGTGCTCACCAAAACCTTGGGTTGATGTGCTACCAACAGTGCTACTTGGACTTCGAACATCGTTCAAGGAAGACATTCAAGCAACGCCAGCAGAGATGCTCTACGGAACATGTCTTCGAATCCCTGGAGAATTCTTCGTGTCTTCAGACCTATCAGCAGATTCACAGATGTTTACTGAGAAACACCGCGAATACATGCGTGGCATGCGTCCAACTCCAACAGCTCACCACAACAAAGCCAGAATATTCATCCTAAAGGACTTGGCCACTTTTTTTTCGACGAATGCATAACTTGCCTTATAGTACCTATAATCGCAAGTAAAAATCAGTTGCATTTTGTTTGTTAGCTTTCGTATCTACCGGAATTGCTGCAACACTGTTGGAAGGTGGAAGAACGGCACATTTAGCACTGAAGCTTCCGTTAAACTTGCAAATCAATGAAAATCCTGGTTGCAACATTTCAAAGCAATCGGCAATGGCGAAATGTAACAATATTGTAAATTGATCATATGGGATGAGTTCACAATGGCACACAAACGATCATTAGAAGCACTAGATCGCTCATTGAAAGATTTGCGCAGCAATAATCATCGCTTTGATCGCGTGTTGATACTGTTGGCGATAGACGTCTGGCAAACACTTCCTGTGATTCCGAAATAAAATGAAATAAATGGTATGAAAAACCCGACTGAAAACTTGAGGATAGGTCTAAATTCCGAGATTAAAACAGAAGAAATAAGATTTTTAAGTCCAAGACACTAGAGCTATACATATCAATAGAATTTCATAGTAGTTGGCTATACATATTCGTTTATGTGTGTATCTTTTTGATAAGTATAGATTTAATTTACAAATAAAGAAAGAGACAAAAAGCAATGAATATAATTCAAAAAATGAGGCATTGCATATTTATTAGGTAGTTCATTATAACTAAAGTTCGTATTAGAACAATGCCCATATTGGGGAAGGCTCTGGCAAGCAATATCATTCCTAACATAAACGACAAGACCATGGTGGGAAAAAAGTAGTGGCACTAAGTTATATCCAACCAAACAAAATTCTGATAAATCAGTATTCTGTCCAACCTGGGTTTCATTCAATGCCAAAACAGCTGGCCTGTATTGCACAATATTGGCGTATACAGAAAAGAAATTCTTTCTTAGCCCACGAACATTTGAATAGACAACACAAAAATCACTTACCATTTTGAAAAACTAAACACACAAAATTCAACTTTGACGAAACTTAGTTCCGCCGTGAAGTATAGGCCCATATTAATTCCAATTATAAACAAACTGTCCTAGGTGTTATCCCGATAAGACAATTTGCAAACGGGAACTAATATAAACGAAAAAACACGATTAAACTATACATCAAATGCTACTCATCGATTCAGTGCAAACCTCTTGCGATAAGCCTCACAAGAGGCTTGCATTGCATAGAAAGCAACAGTTATGGGTGGCGCGGGTGGAGAGGATGGGTATTGTTGGATGCTGTGCTGCGAATGCGAGCGAGGTTTGGTGTATTTTTTTTTTCATTTTATTTTTAATTGGCACTGGTTTATTCTATTTTTTTTCAAATTTTTGGCTGAATTTAATATATGATTCTAAATTTATAGCACTACTAGCCTTTACCCGCGGCTTCGCTCGCGTTTCAGCTGATCAAGAAGTAGACTGTATCGTAATCTAGCTTCTTCTTCTTTAATAGCTTTATAATTTAATACCTACATTTAACCGTGATAAAAAGTAGCCAATATGCTTGCTATTCCAGACTATAATCTATCTCTGTGCTAAATTTCATTCAGATCCGTTCAGCCAATCTGGTGTGATTTCAAAAATTAAAACAAATCTATCCCACGGGAACTATACATTTTACCGGGATGAAAGTAGCCAATATGCTATTTTAGACTATAATCTATCTCTGTGCTAAATTTCATTCAGATGAGTTCAGCCGTTTTTGTGTAATTTCAAAAACTAAAACAAATCTATACCACGGGAACCTTACATTTTACCGGGATGAAAAGTAGCCAATATGCTATTCCAGACTATAATCTATCACTGTGCTAAATTTCATTCAGATCCGTTCAGCCAGTCTGGTGTGATTTCAAAAATTAAAACAAATCAATCCCACGGGAACCATACATTTTACCGGGATAAAAAGTAGCCAATATGCTATTCCAGACTATAATCTATCTCTGTGCTAAATTTCATTCAGATCCGTTCAGCCAGTCTATTGTGATTTCAAAAATTAAAACAAATCTTTCCCACGGGAACCATACATTTTACCGGGATAAAAAGTAGCCAATATGCAATAGACTATAATCTATCTCTGTGCTAAATTTCATTCAGATCCGTTCATCCATTCTGGTGTGATTTCAAAAATTAAAACAAATCTATCCCACGTGAACCATACATTTAACCGGGATAAAAAGCAGCCAATATGCTATTCCAGACTATAATCTATCTCTGTGCTAAATTTCATTTAGATGAGTGCAGCCATTTTTGTGTAATTTCAAAAAACTAAAACAAATCTATACCACGGGAACCTTACATTTTACCGGGATAAAAAGTAGCCAATATGCTATTCCAGACTATAATATATCACTGTGCTAAATTTCATTCAGATCCGTTCAGCCATTCTGGTGTGATTTCAAAAATTAAAACAAATCTATCCCACGGGAACCATACATTTTACCGGGATAAAAGTAGCCAATATGCTATTCCAGACTATAATCTATCTCTGTGCTAAATTTCATTCAGATGAGTTCAACCATTTTTGTGTAATTTCAAAAACTAAAACAAATCTATACCACGGGAACCTTACATTTTACCGGGATAAAAAGTAGCCAATATGCTATTCCAGACTATAATCTATCACTGTGCTAAATTTCATTCAGATCCGTTCAGCCAGTCTGGTGTGATTTCAAAAATTAAAACAAATCTATCCCACGGGAACCATACATTTTACCGGGATAAAAAGTAGCCAATATGCTATTCCAGACTATAATCTATCTCTGTGCTAAATTTCATTCAGATCCGTTCAGCCAGTCTATTGTGATTTCAAAAATTAAAACAAATATTTCCCACGGGAACCATACATTTTACCGGGATAAAAAGTAGCCAATATGCAATTGACTATAATCTATCTCTGTGCTAAATTTCATTCAGATCCGTTCATCCATTCTGGTGTGATTTCAAAAATTAAAAAAAATCTATCCCACGGGAACCATACATTTAACCGGGATAAAGAGTAGCCAATATGCTATAATCTATCACTGTGCTAAATTTCATTCAGATCCGTTCAGCCATTCTGTTGTGATTTCAAAAATTAAAACAAATCTATCCCAGAGGAACCATACATTTTACCGGGATAAAAGTAGCCAATATGCTATTCCAGACTATTATCTATCTCTGTTCTAAATTTCATTTAGATGAGTGCAGCCATTTTTGTGTAATTTCAAAAACTAAAACAAATCTATACCACGGGAACCTTACATTTTACCGGGATAAAAAGTAGCCAATATGCTATTCCAGACTATAATCTATCACTGTGCTAAATTTCATTCAGATCCGTTCAGCCAGTCTGGTGTGATTTCAAAAATTAAAACAAATCCTTCCCACGGGAACCATACATTTTACCGGGATAAAAAGTAGCCAATATGCTATTCCAGACTATAATCTATCTCTGTGATAAATTTCATTCAGATGAGTTCAGCCATTTTTGTGTAATTTCGAAAACTAAAACACGGGAACCATACATTTTACCGGGATAAAAAGTAGCCAATATGCTATTCCAGACTATAATCTATCTCTTTGCTAAATTTCATTCAGATCCGTTCAGCCAGTCTATTGTGATTTCAAAAATTAAAACAAATCTTTCCCACGGGAACCATACATTTTACCGGGATAAAAAGTTGCCAATATGCTATTCCAGACTATAATCTATCTCCGTGCTAAATTTCATTCAGATGAGTTCAGCCATTCTTGTGTAATTTCAAGAACTAAAACAAATCTATCCCACGGGAACCATAAATTTTACCTTGATAAAAAGAAGCCAATATGCTATTCCAGACTATAATCTATCTCTGTGCTAAATTTCATTCAGATGAGTTCAGCCATTCTGGTGTGATTTCAAAAATTAAAACAAATCTATCCCACGGGAACCATACAAAATTTCATTCAGACGAGTTCAGCCATTCTGGTGATATTCCAAAAATTAAAACAAATCTATCCCACGGGAACAATACATTTTACCGGGATAAAAAATAGCCTATCTGCTATTCCAGACTATAAGCTATCTGTGTGCCAAATTTTATCCAGATCCGTTCAGCCGTTCTGGCGTGAGTTAGCAACAAACATCCAAACATCCAAACATCGTAACTTTCACATTTATAATATTAGGAAGATGAATGTGGTATGTGAATTTGGTTTTGGTTTATTTTTTTTTTTGATTATTTTTTTTTGACACACGCGCACAGAAGCAACGCGACCGCACACGACGAGTACTTGATCGACACGTCTTCAAGACGCGTTAAAGGGAATTTGTCGTTCACTATTTTGTCATTTAACTTTCTGTAGTCTACTACAACTCTCCATTTCTTTTTGTGGGCTATATTTTTCTTTGGTACTAGTAAAAGAGGTGCGTTGTAAGGGCTTTTTGAGTGCTCTATTATGCTGTCTTTGAACATTTTTTTAACTTTTTCGGATATGACTTCTAAATGTGCATGACTAAGTCTATAATTATTTATATGTGTAGGTGTTTTATCCGAAGTTTCAATTTTCTGAGTGTAAAAATTGTTTGTTGTTAATGGCTCGTTTTCTAGATAAAAAAACTTCATGATATTTTCTAAAGATGTCAATTAATTCTTTTTTGCATGATCGTCTTTGCAGTCTTTGCAGTCTTTTTTATTTTGTTCATTATTTGTTTAAAACGAACCTCATTATTTTTGAAGTGAAACTTCTTTAGAATCGTTGTGATTTCAAACCGGATGCAACGAAAAAACGACATGTAAGAGACCCAAATACAAAAATGTGTAGGATGAAGCCAGGAAAGAATGAGACAGAAATATACATACTATTTTACTGACGGAAGTAACGCTCAGTATTCCAATATGGCGGCACCGATGACTCGCATTAGCTCACCGTGTGCACGAACGAGTGAGAATATAAATACTATAATCTTACTCATTCATGCACGTGCTCCATGGCATTTGTTTGTTTTGATCATTGTAGGGATGGGCAAGTAAAAAATATATCGATATTTATCGTATCGATATTCTTTAACAGTATCGATAATTATCGGGTGAAAAAAAATCAATATATCGATATATCGTCAGTTTTCTCACAATTATTCATAAATATTACGAAAGCATTCAAAATTCGTAAAAATGAATAGACATGAAGAAAACAGTGTTTTTTTTTTAAATGTTGTTTTGGCTAAAAATACAAATAACGGACATCTCTGTTTATAAACGACTGAATTTAATAAATAAAAATGCGGAACATAGGCACAAGAGTTTGAACTTCTTTGCTTGGAAAATGTGTTATGTTTCATCGTATGCATTTTATTTTAAGTTGCATGAATGAATTAAATTGGGGAAGAACGCACTGCGACCTTAAAGATCTATTGTGCCCCTTTTAGAGCTGGATGAGGATACTCGTCCTACAGCACTTCCTCCAAATTGGTTTCTTTTAGGAAGGTTAGTATTTGAGGTATTTTTAAAGAAGGTAATCTGCCCTTATTTATCTGGTAACTACCCAGGTTTTTGAAGTGAAACTTCTTTAGAATCGTTGTGATTTCAAACCGGATGCAACGGAAAAAAAACAGGTAAGAGACACAAATACAAAAATGCATAGGATGAAGCCAGGAAAGAATGAGACAGAAATATACATACTATTTTATATTATCGGTCTCTCCTCTTTGTCCCATACTTCGTAGCGTCCCCACTCCCGTCTTCTATGCATAGTCGCCTGTAATTTGTGAGCCAGAGCGAGAGAGCGGATGTCGGTGTGTATGTATATTGCTACTGAGCTACTGTATGCGGCTGCGTATTACAGCTTTTTAGTAAGATGTCAGCGTGGTGTGTTATTATTGAAGTGAAACTTCTTTAATATCGGGGTAATTTGAAACTCGACGAAACGGAAATGCAACATGACACTTTTAAGCAAATATGTAAATCAATTAAAAAAAAAAATATATCGCAACAAGTCTGAGAGAGAACGAATGAACAAAAAATTATGACACAGTATTTTATATTCTAGCTCTCATTTTCTCCTATCATACGTTTTGCCTCTCACTCAGGTCTACTAAGCATTATGTTAAACAAAAGCGAGTGAGCAAGCGCGTTGGTACGATTAAGTTAGTATGTTAGTTAATATAGGTACGTGATTTGAATGCTGTCTAACAAGAAAAGCTTTACAAAAGGTTTCAATAAACTTAATTCAAGAAGAATGTAAAATTCAAACAAATACATAACAAAAGTATTTATAAAAAATTGACATTCAAAAAGTTATTTAAATTTTAAAAAAGTATCCTGAATTTTTGAAAATAGTCAGTTTTCGAATATTTTTTTGAATTGTTTTAAATAGTGGCGTCCTGGAGTTCATACTTTAAAAGGGAGTCAAAAGGACGCAAAGTATGTCGGTACGTCTGTATGCTTGAATATGTGTTGAAACTTTTGTATTTGTACAGATTCGTGTTGAAAGCATTTAGTCATACATAACATAAGGTTTGAAAGTAATCCGAAAACTGGTGCTGGATGGCTGAGTTTTTCATCTCATTCTCTCGTAAATTAGGTATACCAACTTCTTTGAAGTTTCACTTCAACCGAGTGTGAATTACGTACACAAATTTTTTTGTTTTCGTTTTTGTATGTCAGTATATCATAGTTATCAAGTGGTTCTGTTTGTAAGGTTACGTTGTTTAAAATTACTTCATTGTCGTTCGTGTTCGTGCAGTTTGACATGCGCCATGCCATTTTTTGGTATTTTTGTGTTGCTTATAAATACAGCTGGCGCTATTTATTTATTTGTAATAAGAGTGTCATGACTTAAATGAAGTCTTATTGGTTGAATTATTTCTGTTCTTGCAGGTATTTTGATTCTTAGTGCATGTAAGAGTTTTGATTGCATTGGCAACGTTATTGTTTTTTATATCCTATTCCATAGAATGGGTATATTGTATTTGGTGTGGAGTTTGTAATATAGAGAAATAATACCGTTAGGTATAGAAAAGTATATATATTCTGACTCAGAATCAAAAGCCTAGTCGATTTAGCCATGTCCGTCCGTCCGTCCGTATGTATACTCTCTAGAGGTCGCAATTTTTGAGCTCGAAAGCTGAATTTGGTATATATAATATTTGGTTCAAGAGTAAGGCTAAGTTCTTGAACCGGTAAAATCCGCCCACAATCGCCATTTTTGATGAACAACCTCAATTTAATAAAATTAAATTATGTTTTTTGTACAGTTACGATAAAAACATAACGCTAAAATTTTGCAAACGTAAGCTTTAGGTAAACCTTCTTCCAATCAAATAAAAATATTTCAGTTTGGGCGTGGCTGACGCCCATTTTTCATACAAAACCATCAATATTGTTTTTATAAAATAACAATTGTTATATTAAAGCGAAAAACATTAAATTTTGTGGGTATTACTGGCACATAAACATCTTGTGTATGAAATCACAATCATGAAAGAACGGAAAACGTAGTCTCAAAAATTTAAGGCACTTCCAATATTTAATTTAAACCTTTTTCCTTCCGTTCGTTATTTGAGAAATATATCTCTACATTTTCTTGTGTACATTTTTCAATACGCCCACTTCTAAAGGCGTGATTTTGATAAAATACCTTTGTTCAGGTAAGATTGTTTTAAAACTACGCGATTCAGTATTTCCATTCCAAATCTAATGTTTTAAAATTTAAGTTTTATCTTCTTTTGTTCAAATCGATCTGCAAGAATAAAATTGAATGTCACTGAGCTCATAACAATTGCCTTGGCAATAAAACGTTTTAACTTTGGGCGTGGCACACGCCTTTTTTTATTGCGTCAGCATTAATTGAACATCACACCGCACAAAATTAATGTTATTGAATTTTTTTCTGTCTGCTTAGGAAGAATTTTGTTTCTGAAACATCGGCTGTTTGCAGGAGGTAGACGCATACACACACAAAAATATGGGGAATAGGGTATCCAACAGTTCGTTGCAAACGTAATGTAGCTCTCGCTTATGTTTCTTCATCGTTTAATGATATCGTAAATGTTTCTAGTCTATTTTGCAGAGAAATTTGGTAAACAAAATCTCTACCTAAAATAACATCTGCTTCGATCGGAAATTTTTCATCTACTAATTGAAATTCATGTAGATAGATAGTTTCACATAGCTGGAGATTGAGATCGATGGTCCCCAAGGAATGTATTTCCTTATTGGTTATACCAGTAAGTTTGCAATTTTCTTCTGGGTAATATTCTTCAATCTCTATCTTACTTCTTATTTTGCAGATAGATACAGTTCTCTTCACTTGATTAGACGCACAATTATTTTTTTACATAAATTTGAGTTTTTTGTAAGTGTATATAGTGTGTATCAATTATCAAACAATTGCATTTATTAGAAAGGTTATTAAATTCTCAACAAAAAAACACAAACAAATGGTAGGTGAGTGGAAGATAACGGATATTTTTTCTCGTTCTTGCCTATGCTGTAAGAAAAAGTGCAGTTTTTTTTCGTTCACATGATTAGACGCACACCTTAAATTGGTTAGTTAGTCGTGATCTGTTATGTGGATTTGAGTTCGCTTCAAAGTTTAAGCAGTAAGGGGTATTAAATATTAATTTTAATCAAAAATGGGAAAAAAAAGTTTTAACCGTGGAAGAAAAAGGAAAAATCGACACGTCGCATTCCGAAGGGTTTTCCATGAGAAATATTGCCAAAAAAAAATAGGCCGAAGTGACCATGTCGTAAGGAGTTATACAAAAACAGTGCTTCGTACGGTTAAAATTACAAGGGACGGACAAAAACCGCTTTCACACCTCAGGACAAAAGAAAAATTCTTAGAATTGCGTCAAATTCAGCAGCTTCCACCAGCAAAATAAAAGAAAAAGCGGGGATAATTGCCAGCATTTCAACTGTTTGGCGAGCTATTTTCAGTGCAGACCATCTAAAACTAAAAAAACTAAAAAAAGCCCCACTTAACGCTGTACGAAAAGAATGTGGAATTGTTGCCATGACCACCTTATTCACCTGACCTCAATATGATTGAAAATGTTTGAGGATGGCTCACGCGTAAAATTTACGAAAGAGGTAGGCAGTATGAGACCTGTGAAGAGTTAACTTTTGGCTAATATCATTCTTGTTTTGATTGGGGTAATTTTTTGGGTAGTCCATAGCATTCGTAAGACATACACCCTTCCGATAGTAATGCTTATGTGAT
Organism: Platycheirus albimanus; assembly: GCA_916050605.2. Lineage (NCBI taxonomy): Eukaryota > Metazoa > Arthropoda > Insecta > Diptera > Syrphidae > Platycheirus > Platycheirus albimanus. The sequence continues at coordinate 191,198,237 of OU696696.1, forward strand.
TTGTCCAGGTAAGTGTTCTATTGAATGTTACCCTCAGGTTCTTTTTTGAGTCAGCGAATTGGATCGGGATGTTGTTGAGCACTATAGAGGGAAAATAAGACGTTTCTAGTATTTTTTTTTTAAATAATTAGACACTTGGTTTTGGTTTGATTCGAATAAAGTTCATTAGATTGCGACCATTGTAGAACCTTGTTAAGGTAATAATTTGTCTCGCAAGCACCATTTTCTATTTGTGCGGGTACGTTTGACCCTGAGGCGCTGGTATGTATCCTTTGCTCGACGTTGTCGACTGATTGATAAGTAATGAGACAAATGTTGTTTCGTTGTAGAGTGTTTAGGCAAAACTGATTTTTATTATTAGAAAAAAATAATAAATAAACATGAAATTAAAACTATGCTCATAGCAACAAAAAGGAAATATAATTTAAACAAATAAGATAATAACAAAGTAAATATTATAATTATGCGTTATAAATTTGGCATAAACATTCCGGCCGCCTTGCAACAGTAAAATTATGATTGCAAAATGTATTAGAACAAAATTGAAAGTTTACGTTAATTTATACATTATTATGAAAATGAAAACTATGAGAAGAAAAAATAAAAAAAAAATTATGCGAGATTGAAATTTGAAAATTAGAAGGCAACTTAAAAAAAAAGAAAGAAAGGACAACATAACTTAAGAAATATGATTAACCAGGCGGGCGTATTATAAAACAAATAGGTGCAATAGTATAAGTGTTAAATATTTAAGATTTATATAATAGGAACGAACGAAATATTTTTAAAATTTGCATCCCCTGACATTTAAATAATACGATAATGATTTAATCATTTTTTAGCAAGCATAGTTTAACAACCGGACGCGTCATAATACCGTGCTGAGATCGAACATCTGCAACGTGAACTCTATTATCAGACCCAGGATATACCTTTATAACACGACCTAATCGCCATTCGTAGGGAGGCAAATTTTCACTCCTTATGACCACCAAATCATATTTCTTGACATCCTCTTTCAGATATTTCCATTTATTGCGCCTTTGAAGATCCATTAAATACTCATTTTTTCATCTAACACAGAATTTTTGATGTTGTACCTTGAGCTTTTTCCATCTGTTTATGGCATTGAGATTCAAATCAGTCAATTCTGGTTCTGGTAGCGCAAAAAGTGGCCCACCGTGTAAGAAATGTCCTGGAGTAAGGGCAAAATATCGTCAGGCCCATTTGATAACGAAGAGATTGGCCGTGAATTTAGACAAGCTTCAATTTTGGCTAAGTGTAAAAAAGTCCTCAAATGTGTACCTATGCTCTCCTACAATCTTTCTAAAATGTTTTTTAAAACCTTTTATCCCAGCCTCCCAAAGACCACCTATATGCGGTGCACCAGGAGGAATGAATTTCCAAATCAAACCTTGTCCATTATATTGTTTGGCAATTAGAGAAGAGAGGGATCTTTTTAAAGATTTAAAATCATTTGTTAATATTTTTGAAGCCCCAACCAGATTTGTACCATTTTCGGAGAAGATGGTATTGGGCATACCATGTCGGGCTATAAAACGACTTAAGGCTGCTAGAAAGGATTCACTTGAAAGATCACTTGTTCCTTCTAAATGGATAGCCTTTTTACAAAAACATATAAACAAACAAACATATCCTTCCGTTAAGCGACAATAACGACCTGTGAATGTTTTTAAAGTAAAAGGTCCAGTAAAATATATTCCGGTGCTAGTGAAGGGCAATGAAACTTCAGTTCTTTCTATTGGCAAAGTGGCCATAATTTGCTGATGCATCTTTTTTCTATGAATAATGTAAGTTTTGCATCCTCGAATTAGCCTTTTGACTTAATTTTTTAATCTTGGAACCCAATATTCACATCGTATCAAACGCATGGGCAATTGATTTTCCCTATGTTAAGATATTCTATGATTAAAATGAAGAATGAGAAAAGTTATATGGGCATCGTATGGTAAAATTATTGGGAATTTTTCATTACAAGAAAAAGATGCGTTGGCCAGCCATTTAATCGAAGAATTTTGTTAGAATCCATCATTGGATTGAGATTTAGCAAAGAACTTTTAGATGACATATGTTCACCTTTTAAAAGTGCAGAATATTCCCTTGGGTTGTACATTATTTGCGATAGTCGTAGAACTAGATTTTTTGTGTTAACAAATTCTTTGGCAGTTAAGTTAAAAGAAGTGGCTTTGAAAGTTTTTCTTAAAACGGGATGAGTCCGATGAAAAGAGCGAAGTACACGACATCTTAAGCCTTTGTGAATGATGAATACCGTTTTATTATGGTTTCTATGTTAAAGGTACTTAAATTTGTAAAATTTGCTTTGAGTGGTCTTCTTTCAAAATCCATTTCTTTAGGACATGTGAATGACATTTGTAGCCACGATGGCACAGACTGAATAAGCCAAGAAGGACCTTTCCACAAGAGACTACTTTCTCTAAAGTTTTTTGGTGTTAAACCCCTGGTAGCAAGATCAGCTGGATTGTCAGCAGAGCGAACATGCATCCACTTATTCTCTTGTATAAGAGACACTCTATTGACGACAAATGTAGCCCATGTACACGAGGGTTTCTTTAGCCAACAGAGAACAATTGAACTGTCTGTTCAAAAAAACAAAATGTGGTTTTCAAAATCTATGTCTGAAAGAACTTAGAAAGAAGTAATGCACCACATAATTCTAATCTTGGGAGTGAAATTTGCTTTACTGGAGCTACTTTACTTCTAGCACATAAGAGATGGGTTGTACGAATTTACCTTCATCGTTTTCATTTTGTTTACGTATGTACAAAGCGGCACTGTAAGCGTTTTCAGACGCATCACAAAACCCATGAATCTGAATGGAATGCAAATATGGTGTGTACTGAACCCATCTTGGTATCTTGATGGATTCAATTTCATGAAAGTTGTCAAAAAACTCCTTCCAGCGATGACACGTTTGGGGCAAAAGACTACGGTCGCAAGACGTCCCATCCTTCCAAATTTGTTGCATAATCATTTTAGCGGTGATGATGAACGGTGATAGCCATCCTGCTGGGTCAAACAATCGAGCTATGACCGATAATACAGCTCTCTTTGTTGGTTGAAATTCGAAATTTTGAATACAAAATTGAAACGAATCCGTTTTTGCATTCCATTGCACTCCTAGCGTTGTTGTTATGCTTTTGTCTTCGAATTTTAAAAGATGATGATTGTAAAGATCTGACAATAGAAAACGAGAAATCAGGTCGCTATATTTTGCTGTCCATTTTCGAAATGAAAATCCCGCTGAACTCAGAGACTGATAAGACGTCGTCAACGTAAAAATCTTTATTAGACAGTAAAAGCATTTTCAAAAGATTCCTTCACGTCTTCAGCAAGCCTTTTAAGTATCTTAAGCGCAAGATAAGGAGCCCAATTCAACCCAAAGGTAACAGTAATAAGCTCATAATTAAGAATTGCAGTACAACAGGTCTTTCGAAATAAAATCCTTTGAAAAGAAGTATGTTCGGGATGTACCCTTATTTGGCGATACATTTTTTCAATGTCTGCATTGAAAACATATCGATAAAAACGCCATCGAAGAATAAGGGTCATAAGATCCGACTGCAATGCAGGACCTGTATGTAAAACATCGTTAAGACTTTTACCATTGCTCGTTGATTGAGAAGCATTGAAAACAACCCTTACCTTTGTGGTAATACTATCGGGTTTAACCACCGCATGGTGAGGAAGATAGTATGTGCACTGTAAACTATTTCTTATTTGTTCTTTAGGTAAAACCCTGTGCATGTGATGAAGATCCACATACTCTTGCAATACATTATTGTATTGCGAATGAAATTCTGGATTTTTTGTTAATCGTATCGTTAATCGTGTTGCGTTTATATTAATTGAGAGCCATGTCTTTAGATCGACCAAAATTTGGAATGAGTTGCTTAAACGACAGTTTAACAACATATCGACCATGGCCATCTCTACTTGTGGAAGCAGCATAAAAAGTTTCACAATATTGTTCAGAAGTCGACAGTTGTCTAGATTCTGGTACTTCCTCAATTTTCCAAAATGCAGACAGTTGTTCATTTAATGAAACCTCATTTAATTGAGACACAAAGGCTGAAAACCTCTTAATTCCATCTGACAGAAAAGGACCCGAAAGAAGCCAACCAAATGCAGTATTTTGACCAACCAGAGAACCAAAAATGTTTTTCTTTACTCCTTCTCTTAAAATTAATGGGTATAAGTCCGCACCAATAACCTTGTCAATTTGAGGGGATTTATAAAAGAAAGGATCTGCTAGGTCAAAATCTACAGGTTGAATTTCAGAAGGATGAATCTCGGATAAGGGTACTTGGCCTGGCCTGTTAGTTGTTTCACAACAAAGGCTGTTGCTGGCAATGTCTCGTCTTCGTATCTGGACCCTATTATAACTGAACATAGCTTCGATGTGGTTGCTGTTACCACATCCTTCATACAAGAAATCGATGCTTGGACTGATTCAAACGGAATATTCAACCTTCTCTGTAAATTCTCAGTGATAAAAGTAACTTCAGATGCTGGATCTATTAATGCTCGGAGAAAAAATCCTTCACCTTGATGATACAAGACGACAAGAGCAGTTGCAAGCAATATTTTGTTGTTCTTCCTTGAGACATACGATTGGATATGAACAGAATTACCAGTGCACGGTAAAGATGAATCTCTAACTTGTTGAGACGTTGGGTGAAATTCTCTTACACCAGCAGGGTTATTGTTATTCCAAGTATTGGAAATTAAAGCATCGCTTTGGTTGTTTGGTGGTGTCCTTGTAAACATTTTGTGCAGTTAAATTTACTTCGACAATCGACAACCAAGTGAGTTAGTGACAAGCAGTTTTCACAAAGCTTCATTGACTTAACCTTTGACTAAATTGTTGGTTTTTATTAGTTTGAACATGAAAAGCCCTCCGGTTTTCATGTTTGGGTCGTGAGAAATTTAAAATTTGGGGCATGTTTATATTAGGGATTTTCCCAAAACACTTTAGTCAGAAATAAATCCATGTCTTTTCATTTGGGAATCTAACATGTGCTTTGAAGAGACTGTTCCCACAAAGAAAGTGTTTTCTCCGTCAAACGACTTAAACAGAGATAAATTAAAATTGGATCCCAAGAATCAGTGGAAAATTTATGATTTCTTAAGGTGAAATCATTTAAAACAGTCATTTTAAATTGTTGTCGAAGAACAAAAGTAAATTTAGAAATTATGGCAGAAATCTTACGAAGACGTCAAAAAAAATGAAATTTGTGAAATGAAATTTGATAAGCTGCTCGCAATTTAAGATTGTCAATCAAACACAGCACGGTATGTGAAAGCGATAGGAAGATATTAAATTGATAAATATTTAAATGCCAAAATCAAATTACCAAATTCCGAATTCAACTCCTTCTCTCAATAAACACAATATCGCGATCTTAAATTTTGTCAAATAATTTGGTAATATTCTATTTATTTTACAACTAATTGTATAATTTAAACGAATTTGCACCTATTTATCTCTACTATATATAAAAGAGTAATTTTGTTTGTGTGTCAGTTTGTCTGTATATGGCAGATAAACTGACGACACACCACTTACCTCGCAATACAGTGGAATCTAAAATCTTCCCCCATTCACTGGCCAGGTTATAAGCTATTAAAATTAAAAAATAAATTGTTTTAAATAGGTTTAATTTAATAATATTTCAACTTACCTCTTAGATTTATCATGGGAAATATTTCTCAAATATTTTTGACGTTTCTCATTTTCCTTTTTTCTTATTCGCTGTTTGTACAGCGGCTGTTCTATATATAGGCCAGGAACACAATGTAGTCGCTATCCGAACGCCACATAATGCAAGCTGTAGCTGGTGGATGGATAGGTTGGTAGATGGATAGGATGGTACTCGTATATGAATAGGATGGAGGATTGTGGATGGATACGATGGCAAGTGGTAAATGGTAAATAATAAATGGCAAGTGGTAAATGGTAAATGATTAATGGTAGATGGTAGATGAATAAGGCGGCATACCATGCGTTACATATAATGCGTCAAGTGTCATTTTTATTTTATTTTTTCACAATAACATAACTTTTAAACGAGGACGGTCAATTTTTATCCGATATAATAATAGGAATATGACATTTTCAAAACAAGAAGAAGAATTTCGATTTCTATATTCTTTTTTCATATACATGACAAAATATTTGGAATTAATCAAAAATATACATAAAAAAATGACATTTAGTGTCGCACCGTTGCTGTTCTTTTTTTGGCGAAATTTTTACTTTCACGTTTACTGGAACCAGCGACTTCGTGCATGTGTAAAACTCACATCAATTAAATAACGTATAGCAGTTAAATGTAGTTCCATATAGTGCAGTAATTCTTTTATCCAAATCTTGCTTTTGTAATGAAACGACTGAGAAAGATACATTAATTAAAAGTACGCGCGTATGATAGAGAACCCCAGAATGAAGAATTTGAAGAATTCGACGAAAGAAATTCAACATTAAACGTGTTCCTTTTCTGTGATTTGTGCGGTTTACACATGAATGAATTTAAAGCAAAAAGCAAAAAGCATATGCATGTGCAAACATAAACTTACGCGTTGGTTGGGAACATGCATGAAAGTATAATAAGAGTCTGTTGCTCACCAACTTTTCAATCTCCGGTAACAGCAGTTACTAAGGTTTCGCATGTATTTAAGAAGTATGAATTTTTTCATGAACACATAAAAAGTTTGCAAGGAAAATTAAGTTTCGTGTGTAAGCCTTTACAAACGCGAACATTTTGTACTCTCACGGTTACAGGCGCTCGCCGGTGATTTTCTGCATGTGTAAGCCCGCCATTATTCCTTGCATTTCAGCTGAAGGGGCGTGTTTGGCATATGTTAGAAATAAAGTTTGTTGAGAGTTTTTAAATGAACCTATTGGAAAACTTACAAGCGCCAGTGGATGGCAAAAGTAAAAATGAACTTGCAAGTGTAAGCTCATGAAAAACTGAAAGAAAGTTGGGTGGTTCCCAAATTTTCATCCGCCTGCTATAAGAGTTGGTAGGATTTTACATTAAACTGTCATCTTTTTTATTCGCACATGTTAAGTAAGCAAGGAAGATCGAGTTTGCTATGCAAGCTTTCATTGTTGCGCAATTTGTACTTTCAAAGCTATTGTCGCCGATAGGTTAAAAACAAATTATGTGCGTTGAATAAAAGAGCAAACAGAGATGATATCGTTGGCCATTTCGGGAACCTTCAAATTTCTTACTGTGTTTTTTTTGAGGCAAACGAGGTAATTTCGTAGCAAATTTCCAAATTAGATTCGAAATTACCTCATTTCGCATACAAAATCACATTTCGAAATCATTCCATTTTGAACATCCTTAATTTCAATATGATTGATTGGAGTTTTTTCACACTGAATAAGCCAAACGTTAGCACTAAAAATCTTCAGACCTTTAAATGAAGTTCTAGAAATGGCGGGATGACATAAGGTTCACGGATATTATGTCTGTTTGAAATATGCAAAATGTCCATGGACATTATGAACAATTGGAAATAGTCATAAGTTCCATGAACGAAATAGACATAATGTCCATGGACCTTATGTCAAAATCGAAAATTTAGACATGCTAATTAGTAAATTTTGAAAAAGACATAATGTCAAAATAATGGAAACGCAAAAAAAAAAATCACAAATGCATAAAAAAGACGAATTTCTGTTTTGGAATGTAACTGTTATATATTTTTGTTGATATGGAACCACAATGCCGGTTTGAGTAATTGTTTGTCCATAGTCAAATTTCTTTGGTTCACCCATTCAATCGGTAGCGTCAAGTAAAGAAGAAAAATGCCATCGGAATCAGAGGCCCCTTATTAAAAATAGACCTAAACAAAAGCATTTGATATACATATATAAATAATTTCCATAAATAAAACTAGACTCGAAGTCCAAAATTTAAATATAGACATTATGTCCACTTTTAAATAGACATAATGTTGTTGGAACTTATGACTATTGCCTAAATGTTCAAAATGTCCATGGAAATTGTGCCTACATAATAATAAGGTCCGTGGAGCTTATGTCATCTCATCCCGCCACTTGATAAACAGCTGGCAAACAAAGAAACGACATAGCAATCAACAATCCTTGATGAGGTAATAGACTGAGAGCAAACGAAATAAAGAACCAAGTCATTTATATAATGTTGTAAGGCATATCAATAGAAAGCTTAAGGTAGTTCCACACTATCCCACAGTGTAGTACGACATGTCAAAAAAAAGTGTGAAGGAATGTGTGATGGTTTTACATTCAATCCTAAAAAAAATATTTCAGATCTAAACACATGTCAAATCATATGAGATCTGCACTGTCATATTCTGTTTCCACACTATTATACACCTGTTTCATCACACATTTTTGACATGTCGTATTACACTGTGGGATAATGTGGAACTACCTTCCGTGTGTGAATATTCGTATCGTCCGGTTGTGGTTTTTTCCGATTTTTTTACATTATGGATCAAAAACTAAAATGGGCAATTTGTGGCAAGGGTAGAGAAAAAAAATTAATAGTATTTAATGAAAATACCCTACAAAATGTGTTGAAATAAGTAAAATCCGAAAAAATTTGGTTTAAGATACAAAAACATTAAATTACCATCAAGTATAACAACAAAAAGTGTATTCCACCTACAATGCTATAAAATTTATACAGCTCTACAAAGCAAATACTTGGAGTCTGAAAATACATCTCAAATTTCTGCTAAACCGAAACTGCCCTATCTTTGAGACAGGCAATTTTTAATATCAAGAAAAGCCAACTGCACAGGATTTAATAAAAGGTGAATGCGAAATACCAGACAAATTGACTGATTTTTTAAAAATATTCGTTAGTGGGTTAACTAATAGACGCAGAGACAGCGATGTATGTGCTCGAAGGGTTGAATCCCTAGCCCAAGATTTGATTTATTCAGTCAGAAATGGAAGGGTCAAAACATCAAAACACATAAGCCTTGGGATGACGATGAAGAGCATAACCAGCAGTCGCAAGGTTGTTGATATATTGAAGGAGCAGACTATAAAAAGTTCTTCTCCAATTTGTGCTAAACCCATCATGCCGGAGCAGACTACAGAAAGTGCCTCTCCAATTTGTGCTGAACCCATCATGCCGGAGTAGACTACAGAAAGTGCCTCTCCAATTTCGGCTGAACCCATCGTGTCGGAGCAGACTTTAGAAAAGGTAAGCTCAAACAATAAATGTGTGTTTTGTGGTCAGCTCCGAATGAGATCAAAAAGGGGTCGAACAAAAAATGCTTTTTGCGGCCACAACAACAAACAAGAGCTTTATAGAAAACTAGCTTTTGCCCGCTACTTCGTACGCGTGGATTTTAGAATAAAGTAGGTATCTCAGTATATTTTTTTTTTGCACAACCGGTTCAAAGTGGGGGGGGGGGGTATGCGTGGTATGAAAGCTACAAACCTTACCAGCTCTACAGCCGTGAGGTTTTTGGCTTCTGTATAATATTATTTCAAAGTATCATAACGGTTTAAATTGCAAAGTTGGAGGGTTTAGCTCTGAAGCAATATAGCTACCTAATTGGAATGCCCTTTTCAAAACGCATGCAACGCGCCGATACTGCTATTTATGGCAGCTCCGCTTCATCAGTTTTGGGCGTAAGTATATTGCTCGTTCACCGTTCTTTATGGTTACATTATTTTTCGATGTCTGCTTTCGCTGAATGAGACATTGTCTATACGGTTGTAAATAGCGCCATCTATGATGTTTTTGATGTAACTTCTATTCAGAACTACTAACTTATTTCTATTCATTTATATGTAGGTAAAAGTGGCGCTATTTTTATGATTTCCAGCGCCATTATGTAAGTGAGACGCTAACTTCCTTAAAAACTTTTAAGTTTGCGTTAAGTTCATTGAATAACGTTCGATTGCAGCAATATTAAAAAAACAACCAGAATTATGTATTTTCCTGCGATAAAGTGTAGCCTTTATTTTAAGTTGGCGTACTACCAATAAATCTGCGAAAACCGCATTCAATTCCATGCAGTAGTTTTTGCGTGATGCGCGTACAAACATACAGACAGACAGACAAAAATTCTAAAAACGGTTGTTTTGGCTTCTGTGGGTCTAATAGAGACACCCTATATTAGTTTTGCATCTATATCTTCAATGTACAGACATCGACCCGTTACAATTTTATTATATGTATAGATGTATAGATTTGCAACATGATGCTTCTTTATTAAATGACACGAGATTGATAGCTGAAATAAATCGCATATCTATAAACCAGTCCGGCCTCCAGTATCACAGCAAATGTCGCGCTCTTTTTCATGCAAAATGCATAAGTTTTGTTGACTCCCAAAGAGATCAAACTGATTGGCATACTAACCGAAAGTACCAAACAATGGCTTACGACGAAGTGTGTGCTTATATTGATGAAAATATTATTAACAATCAAAAATGCTACTTTTTAACATTCTTAGTTCAGTGCTTTAACACTGCTCTGGTAAGAATTATGGAGGAGAATAATTATGACAGAGTTCATTGTGCTGGTATCACAGCTCAATCTTTGAAAGAAAAAAATATGAAGACGTATAAGAGTGAGATAAAAATAGTTTTGCTTCAAAATCAAAACATAGCTGCAGCCACTAGTTTAAATGTTGATGAAAATACCTTAACGTTTTTAAAAGAAACTGACAATATAAGAGAAACTGCCCTATCTTTGAGACAGGCAATTTTTAATATCAAAAAAATGTCACTTCCAGAAAAGCTAATAGACGCAGAGACAGCGATGTATGTGATCGAAGGGTTGAATCCCTAGCCCAAGATTTGATTTATTCAGTCAGAAATGGAAGAGTCAAAACATCAAAACACATAAGCCTTGGGATGACGATGAAGAGCATAACCAGTAGTGGAAAGGTTGTTGATATATTGAAGCGGTATGGGCACTGCTGCAGCTATAATACAGTGGAAGAGTTAGAGACAGAAGCAACATTTGCTTCAATAAGCGAGTCCAACATCTGCCCTCAAGGCATTACTCTTGCATCCAACTTAAGTACTGCAATCGCCTATGACAATTTCGACAGGTTTGTCGAATTTTTGTCAGGTAAGGACACACTACACGATATTGTCGGCATAATATTTCAGAAAATTAATGTCTGTCGTCAAAAAGAAACAGAATTCAATGAGGAGGCTCTTGAGGTTGTTAATCCTGAAACATTATCTGCATCTGCATCCATTAAAAAAAAAAGATCATTCCAGGCTGTCACCCCTGAACTCGTGCCATATCAAAAACCTACGAAATCAAGGATGTCAATGAGCCATTTTCAAAAAAAGTTAAAAATGTTGATGCTACCAACCTTCCACCATGTAAAACAGAGCTACGTCAGCAGTTGCTCCGAACGCAATATGTACGTTACAACAGTCTGGAGTCACACATTTGCAGATACCAACATTGCTACGACCACAAGATCATGGGTGGGTAGAACAAGATGGAAAATTAGACTTACTATGGTTTGAAGGAGACCAATCACCGCCATTGATAAATGATGTTATCATTCAACCTACACTAGCTCGAGAAAACACAGATGATACAGGTAAACATATTGTAATCTATTAATGTGTGTAGTTATTATAACAGTAATTTATTTCTTATTTTTAATGCTTGATTTCTTTAAAAACATAAACTTGCCAATAATTCTTGTTATAATATGTAAAGCTATTATATTTTCTTTGTGACACCCGTTTCAGATGATGAGTCCGATACGGATGATAGTGACTGTGATAATGACTATACTTCGGAAAATTAATAAAAAAACAATAAAATATTATTTATTTTTATTTTATATTGTTAATCTTTCTTATGTTTTGAAATCAATAAAATATTTATTTTTGTTTCACTAAAATTTTGTTCACTTCACTTTTTAACTTTACAAAAAAGTGTAGCATGACATTGTAGGAGTAGTTGTTGTTTTTTTGTATATGTTTTCTTTCCAATTTAAGTCATTTTTCCATAGAACTATAGAACTATTTTATGTCGAATTTACCCCATGTTCGTCACACCCAAATGCTGACAGACCAAATTTTTTTTGCCTTACTCCTCAAAGGCTTTTTTACTTGCGATTATGGGTACTATAAGGCAAGTTATGCATTCGTAAAAAAAAAAAAATTCTAACAATCAAACATGACATTACGATGATAGAGAATTCGAAAAAAGTGGGTCCGACAATTCTGTCTGTCTGTCTGTCTGTCTGTCTGTCTGTCTGTCTGTCTGTCTGTCCGTGTGTCTGTCTGCCTGTATAGTTACCTACAGCCTAAACGGCTGGACCGATTTGCTTCAAACTTGGTACATAGTATTATTATGACGTCCTACAGAGGGGTTTTTGGAATTAGCAACCTAGCTCCAAAACTAACGATACCTGCCATACCAATTTTTGTGAAAAATTAAATTTTCTCAAAAACGACTCCTACGATTTTGATAAAACTTTCTGAATGATGTTTTATGTGCAAACTTTATATTTTGGTTGGAATTGATTTTTCAGGAAAAGTCTTATAACGGTACCTCCCATAGGACCGGTTTTTTGAAATCCGATTTTCTCGTAAGCCGCTTGACGGATTTCGATGAAATTTTTATTGTAGAAGCCTTTTATAAACGAAATAATACAAATTCTTAATTTTTCCACAAAATGTTTTTCTGAGTTTTTAAAAAAAGTTTCAAAATTTTTTTTATAACATTTGTTTTTTCCAAAAACGGTTTAATCTGTATTTTTCTAATTTTATTTTTCTGATAAAAACTACAAAGTGCTAGAAGTTGGCATACTCAAAAAAAATTTGGAATATATTTTCGAAAAGTTTTTCAAAAAAAAACTGTTTTTTGAAAAAAACTGGTCCAACGATTTTGAAAAAAAATTTCGTCAAAATTCAAAAACGTAAAAGAAACCTGATGGCTTACTTCATTTTCTCCAAACAACGTTTTAAGTATTGATTTTAAAGTGATTTATAAAATGTCATGATTTTTTCAACGCTTTTTTCCCAAAATCTCAAGCACCCAAAACCATTTTAACACATTAGAGCAAGTTCGTACGACCCAGTCGTGCACTTTATTTTGATATGCATTACAACATTATATATGTGACTTGACATCTCATTTTTGTAAAACTTTTGTGTTGAATTTTCTCCATGTTCGTCACACCCAAATGCTGCCAGACAAACTTTTTCTTGTCTAACTCCCCAAAATCTTTCTACTGAAATGCATTAGAACATTATATATGTGACTTGACTTATCTCATTTTTGTCACACTTTTGTGTCGAGTTTTCTCCATGTTCGTCACACCCAAATGCACAGTTTTTAAAGAGACAGTCTGATTTGAAATGACCGGTTCTATAGGAATTAGATCTTAAAAAAAAAAAAAAAAAATCAAACCAAAAAATAAAATTTTCATAAATAAGACCATTATAAGTATGTAACTAGCAAAAAATACCCGGCGTTGCCCGGGAGCCCGAGGCAAGTCTTTTCATGCAATATCTTTTAAATGAAATTTAAAACCAAGAAATAATTTTTGTAAGAAAAAAGGTTTTTCATTTTAATTTTGTCAAGTTATGTTCGTTGAGATGCTATTGTTTTTAGTTTCGGGTACCTTCTGTCGAACATCCCTCCCTAATTTCAAAATGATTGTGAACATGTCTAGAGGAAAAATAAATTTGGAAATTGTTTTTTATTTCATTTCGTTAAAAACTAACGGTACATACATTTTTTAATTATAAAAAAAAAAATCCAAGGCAACGGCAGAAGTAAGCAAAACTAAACAAAAGGCAACTGCAGAAGTAGACAAAACAAAACACCAATTTGGAATTAAATCCAAGGCAACGGCAGAAGTAAACAAAAACACTTTTTTAGCTAATTTCCTTTTTTTCGTATTTGCTCTTCGATACAGCGGCTGCGTTTAAGGCAGGAATACAATATAGCGTTGCCCACAGCCAGCTACTGGCACGAAAATTGCAACACACGCATATTTTCCATTCACACACATAAACTTTATAAACAAGCTGGCTAACTGACATTTAAAGAAAAGAAAGTCTGGTAAATCAAAACGAGTGTGTCAAACAAGATCAAATTGGATTTTGTTTTTTAAAGAATTATAGAAGAGTCCACGAAACTAACTGCGCCAATAAAAGATATTCTAAAAATTATTTTAAAATACGTTTTAATACGATAAAATAAATAAAAAAATTCCTTTTTGGGTTTTTCATTTCATTTGGAAGATATTTCATAAAAAGACTTACCTCGGGTGCCCGGACAACGCCGGGTACTTTTTGCTCGTAAGTAATATGTACGCACCTGATATACTCTTCAGTATAAAATTAGTTTGAATTGGATGCATACACATAAAAATAGGCTTCAGTCTTCTGTTAATTTAGGCTTTTATTTTAGGTTTTCTGGTGTTGATATCTTGAAATTAGCAAGGTAATTTTGACAAAATTCCTTCAATTTTTTTTGCAAGTCGACAAAAATATACAAAGGAAATGGCTGCCAGGATATTGGAAGTTGATTGTAGAAATTTTTCCTTTCAAGCTGGAAGCTGGAATATGTCTTTAATTTGAGACGGAGAAATGTTCTTGAAAGCTCTTGGTTTAGGAATTTTCTGTGTCTTTAATTTAAGACGGAGAAGTATTCTCAAAAATTTTTGACTGGCACTTTCCAACGACGTAAATTCGTAAAAATCTTGATTGAGAATTGTTATAACGTAAATTCGTGAAAATCCTGATTGAGAACTGTTCATCTGGATATAAGATCAAGAAACGTGATTTCATTTATATCCGGCTCGAAGGACCAAATGTGCGGATACGTTTGACCCTGAGGCGCTGGTATGTATCCTTTGCTCGACGTTGTCGACTGAATGATAAATAATGAGACAAATGTTGTTTCGTTGTAGAGCGTTTAAGCAAACCTGATTTTTATTATTAGAAAAAATAATAAATAAACATGAAATGCCTTCGAAAAGTCTAAGAGTGTCAGGAAAGTAACATTCTTCTTACATAATGACATATCATGTCATTCTGATTCAAGTAACATCTTATCTGCGTATTCAGAATTTTTTCAAAGACTTTTGATAAGAATGGTAAAATTGCTATAGGTCGGTACTCGCTACGATTTTTTGGTATAGGGATAATTTAAGCTCGTTTCCAATTTGAATAACTCCAGTCGTTAAGATGGAATTGAAGAGGTTATTAATGGGTTTCATTGTATAAGAAAGAGTTACCTTTAAAAATACTCTATGGATACCATCAAAACCAATTGAATTAGATTTTAAAGATAAGCAGAACTTGAGAACATCCTCTCCATTAACATTGGAAAAGCTAAAATTATTTGATGATAAGCTGTTTCCTTCCGAATTCAAGAAACAAGAGATATTATTTTGTTGATAGGATGAGAGAGATATAAACTTTTCATTCAGCTCGTCACAGTTAATTTATTAATAGAATTATCTGAATTATTTATGTGTTTACCGACACCTATATCTTTTAGATATTTCCAAAGCCAGCCAAAGAGGGACTTAGTCGAGTAGAAAAATAACTTTTTTTTGATTCCATGATCTCAACTACAACTCTATTTCGTAAGTCGGTATAAGTTTTTCGAAATATTTCAATCCTAAAGCGTTTCTATGTTCTATACGCCATATTACGTTGATTGATTATTAGTTTTATGTTGTTATTAAACCATGGTTGGTCCTTACACTTAATGATTTTTGTTTTGACAGGAACATGAACATTAAAAAAGGAAATTTAAATTATCCTGAATAAATTCAGTCTGATCATCAACAGAACTCATTCTTGTGATTTGTGAAAAATCTATAGATTGTTAATCATATTCTAGGCGATTGTAATCAATGTTTTTATAATCCCTAAGGCTGTAACTTTTGCTAGAATCCAGAAGCTCACACTCAAAAATTATGTGCACCAAATCGTGATGGGAGAAATACGATGCAGTTAATTGATCAAAATGAAGAACTTTATTTAATTGGCTTACAAAAAATACATCAGGGAGGGTACTAGATTCATTTGTAAAGTGTGTTGGTTGTGATGTGTTTACAGGGCCCATACCATTGCATATATAAACTATAGTATTCTTACTTGAGGTGCGCCATCTATTGACAAAAAACTAAGCTCTAGAATACCATGGGAAGCAACAACAACAATTTCCACCATTTTAATTGTTGTTGTAGCTTCCCATGGTATTCTAGAGCTTAGTTTTTGTCGATAGATGGCGCACCTCAAGTGGTAGTACTATATATAAACAATACCCATACTAAGAGCTTTCATGTCTACAGCGAAAGTGGATTTCAAAAGCAGATTGCTATTGAAAATCCCTCCTAATATAATATATGGTGACACATACATAAGTCAACTCATCTATCTTTGCCAGTAATGATGTGGTATTAACATTTTAATTAGGTCTCTTTGCACATCCTAATACAATTTTGTTGTTCTTGCAAGTAATTTTTATGAATACAAAATTAACATCATCACTAGGTAAGGAATCACATACAAATTCTGGCTTCAGCCCAAATCGCACATAAATAGTTACTCCACCCCCAATTCTACTTACTCTGTCTCGTCTGAGCAATTGTAAGCCCCTTTAATCATAAAAAGGATCATTTATTTCCGACCGAAAACATGTTTCAGATTTCAGTCACATAAACAACATCGACCTTAGAATCTGCAAACAAATACCTAAATTCGTCGATTTTCGGAGTAAACTTTGGGCGTTTATACAACACACCTGAAGATCAGTACGTTGACCACACAAAACGTTAATCATGTTGCGAGAGATGTCATTATTAACAACAGCTGTGTAGTTCCCATTATTATTGTTTACTATACATTAGGGCCAACTATTAATAGAAACTAATAACAATTGGCGGCTGATAAAGCACACCTTCAGACAACTAACATAGACTGCATCAGCGATAGTTAGACTCGACCTGACATAAAATATGGGCTGAGATTCATAGAAAAACAAAAAACAAAATTTAAATAAAGGATTATGTAAGGCTACAAAAAGTTTCATTATTTAATGAATTACAGTTTTAAACAGACATAATTAAAAAAATCAATAAAATAAAGAAAGAATTATAATGCAAAACAGTTTGGATTTAAGATAAGAGAAAAAAAAAGTTATTACAAAAATGTCAGCTGATGATATTTTATTGTTTTATCTTCTTAATCTTCATAATCAGTTTCATTTGTTGTCGTCAGGTCAGCAACAAAAGCAGCCTAATCCTCAGCATTAGCCATTAACATTGGTTTCGAATTTTTGTTTTTTTTTATATGGACTTATCCATCGTAAAAACGGAGAATAGCGGTTTTTCACCGCTATTCATGAATGAAAACCACACAGTCGTTGTTATTGTCATCGAACCCAAGATCTCGAAGCCGCAGTGGTTGGTGCGATGTCATTCGGTAATTAGCAATGGATCGAAGAATAGCGCTTTTGTCGGCCGGGGTCAAGAATTTGATATCAATTGGTGCGTGTGTATAGTTGCTATTTTGTTTTCTTAAACGGAAAATACTTTTAAGCGAAGGCGCTTCAAACCTGGCAATTTGTACGCACAAGTGATTAATCATCGACTTTAAATTTTCGTTGGGTAAATAAGGAACACCTTGAAGCAGCGCGACGCTACTTATTTCATTTTGCTGTTATTTTTCTTCGGTTTGATCCAAACGTGTTAAAATATTATTAATATTTTCGCAATGTTGTTTTAGTTGTTGCTTTAGTAGATCATTTTTTCTTTTAATAGTGTCTATGTCATTCAATTTTGTTTCAATTATTTCAACTCTCGATCCAACCTTCAATTGATGTTTTAAGAGCAGTGATGTCATCATCAATTTTTTTGGATAACCTTTCTTGTGACTCGGAAATTTGTAAGGTAAGAGAAGAAGTAATGAACTCACTTTGTTTATAAATTGCATTCTCCAATCAGTGAGTTCTCTGGGGATTCAAATAGTTTAAAAAGATTTTTGGAAATCGTCAGCGTGCAAGCACCAATAGCTTCAAGTAAAACTCCAGCCCAAGACAAGACTTATAATGCAGATTTGCTTAAATCTAAAATATTTGGTCACGCTTATGATGTGACTTTTAAAATCAAAGAATTTGCAGATTGGGATGAACTTTCTACATGCTTAAAGCAAAACTTCCAAAGGCTTCACCCTTTGCAGACGGTACAAGGAGAGCTATTCTACACGTATCAATCACCTAATGAAAATGTGCTTAATTTTGCAAGCATGTTAAATAATTTGTTAGAGGAGTTGAATGAGTTGAGATGTAGAAAGTAATGAAATAAAAAAATTAAATGAAATCACCGCGATTAATAATTTCAAGAGAGGATTACGCAGTCCTCTGAAATTAACTGTTAGAACGCAGCAACACGATACTCCAAGATGCAATTAATTTCGCACTCTCAGAAGAATCATTGATGAACGCTGAAAATAAAACTTACCCTTCTGCACATCAAAATAATTTTCGATCGCAAAATTTCAATTATAAGCAACAAAATAATATTAGGCCTAACGTTCAAACGAACCAAAAGCCTTTCTATAATAATTTTTCTGCCCTGAATTGCTCAAGACCTCCTTTTCCGCCTAGAAATTCCTTTAACAATAATAATTATTCAATTGGTACTGAAATAAAAATTTGTTCTTATTATAAAAAACAAGGAAATTTAATCAATGCATGTCGAAAGAGAGCATATAATAATTCTAATAATAATAACAAATAAGGTATACACGTCAGGGAAACTTCCAAGTTACTGGGTTGGATGATTCCCCAACTCAGTTGAGTGAAGCTTAAAAGGAATTCCAAATATTCATCGAAAACTAAACCAAAATATAAATCTGAACTCTAACAAAAATCTAAATCAAATTCAAACTCAAAATCTAAATCTTAGTCTAAATCCAAATCTAGATCAAAATCTCAATCGAATTTAAAACCATAATCAAGATGAAAGTCAGAGACAAAACCTTTATCATAACCTCAAACGAAATCATATTTCAAGATCAGGTTTTCACAATCAAAAAAATAGTATTCTCAACAATTTGACATAGATTAAAACCCAGATTTATCTGTAGATATATCCCAGAATCTTATTTCAAACCATGGTCAAAAATAGAGTTCAAAATTTCGCAAGGGAAACAAAATACAAATTCTTTTCTTATTGACATAGGAGCTTCCATCAGTTTAATAAAAAGAGGTTGTTTAAAAACTAATACTCTAGTGTATAATCACAAAAATGTTCTTATATTTAGAGGAATTTCCCCAGAAAAAATTCCCACGTTAGAAGTCACAATACTTCAAATAAAAATCTCAGATAACGAAATAATTAATCAAGAATTTCACATAGTGAACGACCATTTTAATATTGATTGCGATGGTATAAAAGGTGAAGATTTCCTAAACAAAACTAACGCAACGATTAACTACAAATCCAAAATAATATCCCTTGAAAAAGACGGAAAGTTATATCATATTCAGACGACAAGCAATTAATAAAAATTCCGCCCAGAATGGAGCAATATATTAAGTTTGGTCCTTTGTTAGAAAACAATGAAGTCATTGTTTTACCTAAAAGAAATTCTTCCACATGTAATACATAGCTAGTTCGATTGCAAAAGTTGAAAATGGTTTTATCAACATTTCAATTCTTAACACATCAGAAGAAGAGATAGCTATTCCCAGCATTTAGAAGTGCATATTGCAAGCTCTGAAAATTTTCATGTATATCACATTAAAAATTATAAGAATATGAACGAAAGAAATAATAGACTTCAAAACTAAGAGAGGTGCTTGAAATAGATAACCTCAACAAAGAAGAAAAAGATTCTATTCTCGAAATCTGTAGAGAGTTTAATGATATATTTCACTTAGAAGGTGACAAGCTCACTTATACCAACGGTGTTCAACATAATATTCCTGTAGATAGAAATCAGAGACCTATCAATACACGCCCTTATAGACTACCAGAATATCAGAAGTCCGAAATCCGTAGGCAGGTTCAAGACATGTTGTAAGACGAAATCATCAGAGAACGTCCTTGGAACTCCCCATTATTGGTAGTTCCAAAAAAGAAGACTCAAAAGGAAATAAGCAATGGCGCTTGGTAGTCGATTTCCGGAAATTGAATGAGGTTACCTTGGCCGATTCGTTTCCTTTACCGAATATCGAAGATATCCTTAATCAACTCGGAGACTCTTAATATTTTTCGATTTTAGACCTCTCGCTAGTGGTTTCCACCAAATTCAAGTTGAAGAAGAGGATAGACAAAAAACTGAATTCAGTACAGCTTTTGGGGATTATGAGTTCAATAGAATGCCTTTTGGGTTGCGAAATGCACCTCCCACCTGGCAGCGTTTAATGAATGTAGTTATTGCAGGTCTCCAGGGCAAACGATGTTTTTTATACTCAGATGACATTGTTGTATACGGTAGGAACCCTCACGACCATAATAAAAAAATAATTGATATATTTAATTGTCTTCGGAAATTTTATATAAAATTGCAACCTCAAAAATGTTAATTCTTACGTAAGGAAGCCTCTTACCTGGGACAGATAATAACAAAAAATGGTGTAAAACCTAATCATGAAAAAATTATTGCAATAACCAATATACAAATTCCAAAAACTATCAAACAGTTAAAATCTTTTCTAAGATTGATCGGTTATTATAGGAAACTTATAGCAAACTTTTTTAAAATTGCAGATCCTTTAAATAAGTTATTACGTAAAGACAACTATTTTATCTGGACCGCATTTTGCGATGAAGCGTTTTCTCTTTTAAAAGAATCTCTCACCAATTCACCTATTTTACAATAGCCATCATATGATAGGCCCTTCTTAATAACTACCGACGCGAGTAACTGTGTTATTGGAGCAGTCCTTTCTCAATCGAATAATTCACTCCAAATTCCATACTTACTTATATCAATTCCCTTACTCATCCAAATTCCATACCTACTTTAGTCCAATCCCTAATCACTTAAATACTGAGATTTTTGTTATCTAAATCGTCAATCTAACATCCGTTGTAGCATTAAAGAATAAACATAAGAATCAATTCTCATTGATCATCACATTTTTCTTACGCATACAACCATCACACTTATTAATAAAGAACACAGTTTATGCTGTTTCAGCCAAATCTCACAAGAGTTCAAAAGTAAAACAACGATAGATTCCAATCGATCGTTCTGCACATATAAAATAAGACCACAGTTATGCTGTGTCAACTAAATCTTTGAATCGACACACAAGTATCGTAAGCAATCCCATCATCTTCCTCCCGTTCCCATTCATCCCTTATCTTTTCTTTATTTGAGATACGAAAATGCACGAGTGATTCAGCTGAGAGATGTTTAAACTTATGTTAGATATAATTAAGATCTCAGCTAGGACAGTCTTCTTTTCTTTGACGGGCGTAACTGAAAAGTGCGCAACATAATACATAAAATAAAGTTTGTAACATAAAATTGTCTTTTTCTTTTAACTGGCGTAACTGAAAAGAGCGCAACCAAAAATGAAGTGCGCAACATAAAATAAAGTGTTCAACAACCTAACAAATATACAATGCCTTATACTTTGAATTATATTCATTGCTATTTGTCTCTTTCTTTATATGTTAATTAAATCTATACTTATATAATACATACACACATAAACGAATTTATATACCCAGCAACTATTTTAATTTTAAAGAGCTTTTCATAAGCCAAGTTAATATTTTCTTAAGTCAGTTGATATTTATAACTTTAACGAATTGGACTAATAAATCTTATTTCTTTTGGTTTAATCTCATACTTTTGATCTATCCTCAAGTTTTCAGTCAGGGTTTTTATATTGTTTATTTTATGGTGCCGAAACCTGGGATCGAAAGTCGTACAGAGGAAAAGAAATTTAACGCACAAGATTCCAAAAGTAAAATAATTTCCCCCCTCAATCGTGTTTCATTTAATGGAGATCTCTGCTCGTTCTGCCTGCAGAACACAAGCTACAAAACTTGTACAGTCTGCCACTGAATACTTAGATTCCCAACAGTCCCAAATAAAAGACGAGTATAAATTCGATGACATCGAAGAAGAATTGATTTCATTTATCCAGCGCTTGTCAGCAGCCCACGAAAGTCTTCTTACTTTGAATCAGGAGGTTAAAAGCAGGAACCTCGTCAAAGAAAAAGATATGGATAGGGAATGCGAAAGGGTTGCAGAGTACCAAGACTCGGCCATAGGAACACAAGAAGAATCAGAACATGGCTTAACTTAAGAAGATGCAGACACCTAGAACCATAAACCTTAACGAAATAACTGGTGTAACGCATAGACCAGTAAAGTTGCCGGTGTTACCGTTAAAAAAGTTTGATGGAAATTTTCAGGAATAATTGCCATTTTGGGAGCAATTCCGTACGAAACATCACGAAAATACCGGTTTGACATCTTCTGCGGTTATCTCGCTTTTAACGGAACAGTTTGGTGACACTGAGCGCTTAGTCGACACATATATGCAACAACTTATTGCCCTTCGACCGGTAAATTCTCCAACTAATGTTGCTGGATAACGTCATCTCTATTATTCAATCACCGCATGCAATCGCACTCTTACTGATTTACAAATACCATCATATCAGTACTTCGTCATGCTGAAGTCCATTTTACTTCGATGTCTACCAGTGGAGCTCAGTGTTGACTACCACCGTACTGTCCAAGAAACAATGATCATGAAAAACAAGAAGAATCAGAACAATCAAAAGCAAGTAGTTCTCTTCCGAAAATTGACTACAAACAGGTGCAAGGTATTAAGCGATTTTTGAAGCGAGAGGTGGAATCACTAGAAAGAAGTCGCGTTGGCTCTGTTTCTACAAATGCAAAAATTTCATCTTCCGCAACAGCGACAGCAACAAGTTTAGTTTCGCTAAAGGAACAATTAAAATAAAACTCACAAATTAAAAATGTTGCGTAACCATAAAATAGTAACAAAAAGTAAGTCACTTGAACCAGTTTTTTTCTTTTTCACCTATAACTGTATTTTTGTATTTCAAAGACTAAAAATAAATAACCCCTAAAGAAGCCAGAAAATACCTGTGCGAAACGTAGGATGAAAATATGAATTACTTTTTTTTAATTAATTGCATAATCCACCCACTGATCATTAAGCTCAATCTAATCATCTCAATGCATATATTTATATGATAAAATTACCATACAAAAAGACCTATGTTTCTTTTGTGCATCGAACAATCATAGCATGAAAGACTGCGATAGCAATAAGTCCATAGCAGAAAAAAAGGATTTGCTTCGTAAAAACAATCGTTGTTTTCGCTGTACAAAAGCTGGACATTCATTCAGAAATTGCAAATGTTCGAGGTGGGTTTCTTGCAAGGAATGTAAAGGAAAACATTTAAAGTCATTGGTGGAGGCTACCGACTGCTAGATATTGTTGAATAATAATAAAAGCCAAATGCAGTCTTTGTTTTTTAGTCGATGTTTATTTAATATTTGCCGACGTTTCGATTCTGGTTAGAATCTTCTTCAGGGCCTGGAACAATAGAGTGGATTCATAACAATAACATTTATACATATATATACATATCAATTTTCACTTGAACAAAATTATAATGTTAGCACTTACTGTATAAGTAATATCGACTGTGTCTGTAAAGATACTTTCTCAACAACAGCCATATAAACAATATTTTTTAACAAAAATTATGTAAATAGCTAGCATTGATACGTAAAATTATTATAAATTAATAAATAAAAAGGCGAAAATCTTAAGCAAACTTAATCAGCAAAACGTAAACAATTATTTGAAGTGAAGGAAATGTCAGACTTTTCCATATGAAATTGACAAGCTTCAGTTAGTGGATCGTATACAGGGTGATTCAAATTTTACAAACAGATAGGTACTTTAAATATTTTGGATATTTTAAGATATTTTAAGACAATTATGAAAATTTTTTAAAAAGGTTCATATAAATATCACTAACATTTTTTGATTCTACACTTTTAGAATTTACACAATTTTTACAAGCTTTTATGTGTATTTCTTCTAAAATCATACGTTTTCGGTAGAATTTCTCACGTTCGAGTATTTGAACCTTTTCAAAATTGAAATTATGTTTGTAAGTGGCAGCATGCTTGGCCAGGGCACTCCTTGCTATCCGATTGTTGGTGACGTCTGATTCATGTTGATTCATGCGTTCTTTTACTTTTTGCGAGGTAGTACCAATGTAACATTTATTACAGCCATTGCATGGTACACGATATACAACATTTACCAAGTCACCGACGAGCTGCTTTTGTTTTAACTTCGAATAAAGTCGGCCTACATTGTTCGAATTTTTGAAAGAAATACAAACGTTGTCACAAGTTTTGGTGATGGATCTTGCAATAGATTGTGATACGTTTGGAACGAACTGTAAGGAGTGTCGACTTATAATGTTGTTATCAGTAGCTGCTATTATTGTAAGTGATCGTGATTGCGAATTGTTTCGTATGTTATAACGGTTGATTAAACGGTTTACAAGCCTTAATGGATAATCGTTTTTTACAAGCATTTCAATCAATAGCTTCTTGTTGTCCTTTGAGAAACGTGCGTGACTAAGGCGATTGACACGATCGATGAGTCCGTACGCTGTGCTTATTTTTTGGTTCATTGGGTGTATTGATTTGTAGTTCAACAAACGTCCTGATGAGACAGGCTTCCGATACCATTTTGTAAAAAATGTTTTTTCTTTTTCATCACGGAATACTGTCATATCTAAAAACGGAATACTATTCGAAAATTCACGTTCGACAGTAAATTGAATTCTATCATCAATACAATTGAATAAAAACAAAATTTCATCAATCGAATATCTGGGAAGCAACAAAAACATATCATCAACATATTTTTTCAAGATCTTAATTCTCTTGGAGTGCTCTTCCATTATTGCTTGCATTTTGTCCAAAATATCATCCAATAATAACTCCACTAGAATCGGTGATATTGGAGCGCCCATTGGGGTGCCGTAGCCCTGTTTGTAGCACTGTCCGTTAAATGAAAAATAACTGTTTGAAGTACAAATCTTTATCATTTCAATAAATTCATTCATATCAAGATTGGTATGACATGCGATTTCGTCCCATCGTTTTTCTAAGATATCGATGATTTTGTTGACTGGTGCATTAGTAAACAACGATACTACATCGAATGAAACCATCTCTTCACCATCTTCAAATTTCGTCTTATTAATGAACTCACAGAATTCGTAAGAATTTTTAATATGATAAGATGACTTCGTTAGTTTGTTAAGGATTCCTACAGCGTGCTCGGATAAACTTCTAGTTGGACCGTTCAAATCAGCTGAAATCGGACGAAGTGGCATATTTTGTTTGTGATGTTTTGGCAAAAAGTACATAAGTGGTGGTGTGGCGTGATGCGATGATAGTTTATATTTAGTACCAGTATCGATTTTGCCACCATCAAATAATTTCTTAACGAATGCATTGTTAACTTTTTTGATTCGAACCGTGGGGTCAGAAATTTTTTGATAGGTGGTGTTATCACTCAACATTTCTTCAGCCTTCGCTATGTATTCTGTTTTATGCATGAAGACAGTCTTCGCACCCTTATCCGAGCGAACGCAAAGAATGTCTTTATGTTGTTTAAAGAAATTCGCACAAACTTTTCTTTTCTCCAGCAAGAAATTATCCAACGGCGAATGATGATTGCTTGTAATGGCTTTTCTCAGTAAATTAGTGGTGTTAACGTCATTGTGTGACCCCTCATTTGCTTAACAAAAGTAGGCGTGGCACCTGTTGTAACAAAGACAATATCTGAAGGTCAAAGCGCAATGAGCTTGTGTGCCAATTCTATATTGGAAAATTCTAGTGTTTTCTGAATATCTACCATACCATTTGGAAGCAAAGAACAGTGTCCATTTCAATTTCGTGATAAAGTGCGACTTTCGATTCTTAGTCAGTTCAGCCACATCTAGAGGCAGTTGTGGTTTCCGAAATTTTTATCGACATCGTCCCAGCACCTGAAACTTCTTACCCCTCATTTCAAGGAATCCAGTTAGCGGACACACAGTATGTTTCCATGGATTCAAAAGAAGGTTTGAGTGTGCTTATTGGTTCAGACTTTTGCTGGGCCATAGTAACTGGAAAACAAAGGCGCATTTCCTCCTGTTTAGGTTAGGTTAGGTTAAAGTGGCTGTTGGCTGAAAAGACCAACACACTTAGTCCATAAGAGGACCGTTGCGATACCACGAGTTTGGGGTGTTTCCCCCTAGTAACTCAGAACCAGTTTGTGCTTCTAATGAATTTTAAAAGAGAGTTAGTGTCCACGTTAGACAGATCACTACTATCGTTGAAGAAGTATGCTCCCAGATGGAGTTTCCTTTTGTGAGCTAGTGCAGGGCATGTACAAAGAAGATGGCAATTGTCTCTTCCTCCTTTTCGTCCATACAACTTCTACAAAAGTCGTTTGCGAACACGCTAAGTCTTATGGCGTGTCTACCTATGAGGCAGTGTCCTGTAATGACACCTATAATGGAGCTAATCTGCCGATTAGTTCTATCCATAGCTTCTTGCCTTAGCAAGAGTTTACATGTAGCGATGGGAATACCCAGGTAACTGTGTTCAGTTAATATAGGTAGTGTTGTTCCTTTTTTGGCAAGGTCGTCGGCCTTACAGTTCCCTGGAATATCTCTGTGCCCTGGCACCCAGCAGAGGTGAATGTTAAACTGTTCCGTCATCTCTCTAAGAGATGATCGACAGTCGAGAGCTATTTTAGAGTTATAGGAGATGGAATCCAGGGACCTCAGCGCGGCTTGACTATCAGAGAAAATGATGATATCCTTAGAAGATATCACGTTTTCTTTAAGCCAAGATAAAACCTCCTTAATTGCCATTAGTTCCGCCTGGAACACGCTACAATGGTTTGGTAGACGGAAGGAGAGACTAAGATTTAGTCTATTGGAGTATACACCTCCCCCACCCCATCATTTGTTTTCGACCCATCGGTAAAAAACTGAATTTGATCGTCGTCCTGGAAGGCATTTTCCTCCCAGAGTGATCTAGAGGGTATGCTTACCTGGAAGTTTTTATCAAAATGAAGTTGGGATGTGGAGTAGTCTATGTTACTTTGGGGGATACTGAAGGTGTTCAGTATGTTAGCATGGCCATAATTATTATTTTTCCATATACAGATCGCCTTCAGGCGAATTGCTGAGCAAGCAGCGATTTGCTTGCTGAAAATATCTAGGGTTAGCAGGTTGAATAGTATTTCTAGCGCTGCAGAGGGAGTAGTGCGCAGCACACCGCCTATACACAGGCAGGCGGTGCGTTGGACTTTACTGAGCTTAGCACTATTCGACGCTGTGTCTAGGGCAGGCCACCAGACGACCACCCCGTAAGTGAGAATCGGTCTTATCACCGATGTGTAGAGCCAATGCATAACATGGGGCTCTAAACCCCATTTATTGCCGATGGCTTTTTTGCAAGAGAAAAGGGCTACTGTGGCTTTCCTTACTCTTTCTTGTATATTGGGTTTCCAGCTTAATTTCTTGTCCAAAATAAGACAAAAGTATTTTGCTTCGTCAGAGAATATAAGACTTATACCATTAATAGATGGAGGGTCGACGTGTGGAATTTTATATTTCCTTGAAAAGAGGACAAGTTCAGTTTTGTGGGGGTTAACACCTAGTCCACAACGACTTGCCCAATTCGTGAGCTTATTGAGTGCAGATTGAAGAAGTTCACATAAGGTGCTGAGATGCTTTCCTGAAACGGCTATTGCAATGTCATCCGCATAGGCAATCACATTGAATCCCCCCTTCTCCAGTATTATTAACAGTTCATTTAACACTAAATTCCAAAGGAGTGGAGATAAGCGTACCTCTACTAACAGATCGTCTTGCGGATGTTACACCCAGTTTTGAGTTGATCACCCTACTTGTCAGCATTTGGTCGATCAGTTTACCAAGTGAGCCATCTACGTTCAGACCTGAGAGTGCATTAGCGATTGCAGATGTGTTGACGTTGTTAAAAGCGCCTTCTATATCGAGGAAAGCCACCATTGTGTATTCCTTGTGATGGAGGGAGTATTCGATAGTGCGGACAAGTGAATGTATCGCAGTTTCTACCGATTTCCCCTTGCAGTAATCATGTTGAGACATCGACAAAAGTTTAGTATCAATGTTATTGCGTAAATATATATCAATCAGACGTTCTAAGGTTTTCAGAAGGAATGATGATAGGCTTATGGGTCTTAGATCTTTAGGGTTGGTTTGGGAGCTTTTTCCCGCTTTTGGTATGAACACTACTTTAACTTCTCTCCATGACCGGGGAATGTGAACCAGTTTCAAACAGCTTCTCATAATATTTTCCAACACAGGCAGAATAATATCTGAAGACTTCTGTAGTTCAGCGGGTATTATGCCATCTGGCCCAGCAGACTTGGTTCAGGGACCAAAGCAGTTTGTCCCTGTTGATCAGACCTTCAGGGATATTTTGAATATTTGACCTATTAGAGTGAATATTACTGATATCAGAGGAACTACCAGGAAAGTGGGTATCTAGCAGAGATTAAAACGAGTCGAGTACTGTTCACGATCAACGAATACTTGCTCGAAAAAAGCGAGTTTGAACAAACAGAGTCAACCTATCAAACTATGCTTACAAGTATTTTTGTTCATGAGTATGATGACCCGTGAATAACAACACATTTCAAACGAATAAGATCGAGTATACCTTCCAACCGAGTATGAACGAGTTTGAACAAAACGAATAAAGTGCTCATGATCAAAATGTTCACGATCAATGTGCTCATGATCAAAATGTTCACGATCAGTGCGATCGATCGCGATCGTTCGACTACTCGCTGTGTAAAATGTGTATTCGGGGTTGGTATTTTAAGGATTCTGTTTCTTGTGTTATTGGGGTTGGTTTTTGTATTTAAGATAATTTTATCATTAGGGGCAGATCGGTGTTGGTTGATTTTGCTTCATGATTCAATATACTTAGTTTGCGTATGCAAATAAGGCATTATTATTAGGAAAAAGTGCAGTAAATAATGTTATAAGTCACAATGATTTTTATTTTTATTAACTTGAAAAAAAAAACAGTAAATTAAATAAGTAATTAAAACTACTGACCTAATAAAATTACTAACAAAGAAAAGAGTACCTGTTTCGGTTAATTTTAACCTGCACCTTCAATAAAAGAAAAAATTGACTTCACTTAAATACATACACCAACCGCGAATGTTGGCCATCTTTTGTTTTATAATTACATCATTTGCCTACTTATCCACCTACCTATTCATAAATCTTTCCAAAATAAGAAACCCTTTTTCTTCTGCTCTATTTTCTGCGAATACAAAACATTACCCTTAAAATTCAACGGATACAGAAGATAATAAATCAGGTAGCGCCAGCAGTTTCCTTTGTTCACGCATTGCTTGTGACTTTGTTCACGATCAGAACGATCAAAACGATCAAAACGATCAGTAGGTCATTTTTCGAGTACCCGAAACTGGTTACAACTGTTTGCGAATAATTTTGTTCTTGGGTATGAAAGTCAGAAGATACTCATGAGTTCGATCAGTTCGTTTGTCTTTATTCGTGATTCTTTTTATTCATGACCAAAATGACTTATGAGCATGGAAGCAAAACGATCGGGTATGAGCGATCAAATAGAAAAAATCGCAGTGTTCGAACTTATTCGAACATACTCATTTTAATCTCTGGTATCTAGTAGTAAATTGAGCGATTCCTCGCTTGATGTCGTCCAGGAGCCATCAGGTTTTTTCATAAAACTTGGTACTACTGGGTTTGTTGAGAGAACTTTCCTAAGCCTTGATGCTTCAGAGACATTTTCGATTTTACCACAAAAATTTCTCCAAGACATTCTTTTAGATTTCCTAAGTTCTTTTTTGTATTTTTGAAGGGACTTCTTGTATGATTCCCAGTCCGATTCATTTCTTGAGCTTTTGGCTTTGTTAAACAGTTTACGACTGTTTCTCCTTAGCGGTTCTAGTTCTGTATTCCACCAGTAAGGCTTCTTCTTGCCTCTTGGTGTTATGAGAGGACAAGAGGTTGCCAGAGCATTGTTGAGGGCCAATGTAAGATCATCAACCTTCTTGTCAAGCTCCTGGGTATTACATGGGGGTATTGAGAGATTACAATCTATCAGGTTTTTGAGTGTATCTCTGTACTTTAGCCAGTTAGTTTTCCTGTGATTTCTGAAAGCTACCTGGCAAGGGGGATCATCTTCTAATTTGAATTGGATGTAACGGTGATCAGAGAACGAATGGTCTGGTGACACCCTCCAATCCTTGATACTTGAATAGATGAAATCGGAGACAAGAGTAATATCAAGTACCTCTCGTCTGGTTTTAGTAACAAACGTAGATTCGTTGCCTATATTGCTTACAATAAGGTTAGTGCTTAAGATGAAATCAAAAAGTTACTCACCTCTACTGTTTATATCGGAACTGCCCCACACTGTATGATGGGCGTTGACATCACTACCGATGATGAGAGCAGTGTTTGTTGCTTCAGCTTCCTTGACCAGCCTATCTAGCTTATCACCCGGTATAGGTAGGTCGTGGGCAAGATATGCCGATGCCAGCCAGTAATGGTCTTTAGCCGTCTCTAGCCTTACGACAGTCATATCTTGGTTGCTGAAATTATTGAGTAAAAATACTTTAATGCTACTTTTCACCATAATGCATGACCTCAAGTTACCTATGTCTGATGCATACAGTGTGTATCCCGGAGTCCTGAGTCCACGGACCTGGTTGTTGTGTATCCATGGTTCCTGGATCAGGACTATGTCCTCCCCAGTGTTAGTCAGCCGAAGGAGGAGTGAGGCCGAAGCCTTTTTGGAGTGCTGGAGGTTAATCTGAACTAACTGCAGCATTGTTGCTACAATCAGGCAGAGAAGCCTCCACCACTCCTCCTGTTTGCGAGCAATAGAATCCATATTTGGGTATGCAATCCAAGGCCCACATAACGCCTCTGGTAAGGATATTGTTTCAAATACTGACGTGTGCCTCTTCTTTTTTAAGCACAAGTTTAACTCTGCCTGCTTTGGAAGACAGTGACAATACTGTGTTCTGGTCACTTGAATCCATTGGCATTCGTAGCGAAGATGTAGAAAACTGACAGCTAGCAGATGATTTCATCTCTTCGTACATCAATCGAAAAGGTACTCGCTACATAGCAACTTTACCGTGGAAAGATTCACAAGTGCGCGGCGAGAGCAACAGAAACCAAGCTTGCCTTCTTTACCTTTCAACACGTTTGTCGTGGTCACCAGATTGCTTTAAAGAATATGACAGTGCCATACGTCAGATGGTAGTTGATGGCATCGCAGAATCAGTCCCCGCAAGCAGTTTTGAGGTTCACAAACGAGTGTGATTTCTACCTCATCGACCTATCTACAAAGAGGAAAGCCTCACAACAAAGATGCGAGTTGTATCTGATGCCTCGGCTCGCTCAGATGATAATTCATCTCTTAATGACATGCTAGATGTGGAAGCGAACCTGCTTCCTGACGTCTTAAAAATTCTACTTAATTTTAGGCTTGGTCGAATTGGAATAGTTGCTGATGTGGAAAAGGCTTTATTACAAATTTTGCTTAGCGAGGAGGACCGAGACAGCCTTCGTGTCATTTGGTTGTATAATAAAAAGGCATCAGATGGGATGCCAAATTTTAAAGAGCTGAGGATGTCTAGGGTGACCGTCGGAGTAAACTGTAGTCCATTTCTACTAACAGCAACGCTGCGTCATCACTTTTCCAAAGAGAAGCCTCATTTTATTTGGAGGATTTGGTGATAAGCTTCACAAATTATGAGTAATGCAAGTATGCATTTGGGAAAGTGGAACACGAATGATTCTCTGGTTCGTGAAAGATTTGGATCCGTTGATGTGCCACCAGTGCAGGAGGTTTCGGGACTCACCTTGTTCGTCTTCAGAGAAAGCTGTATCTTTCGCAGCAGTGGAAAGTTTGCTTACCCCCAACTTACCAAAAGCCCCGAAACGCATTGTGCTCCAAACCATAGCAAGAACTTTCGATCCTTTAGGAATGCTTGCTATAACCGTTATTAAAGTGAAAATTCTATTTCAAGAGGTGTGGAGAAAGAAAGTGTCTTGGGATGAAGCTCTACCGTCTGGCTTGTTAGCTCATTGGGGCGAGTGTGTCAGAAATTCGTTGCAGCTTAAGAATGTAACTATACCAAGGACCGTTGCAGCGTTCGCATCTACAAACAAAGTACACATTCATATTTTTGCAGACGCCAGCATAAAGGCTAATGGTACGATGGCCTTCGTAAAGAACATCAACTCCAAAAACGAATGCAATGTTTGTTTCTTGTGCGCGAAGAGCAGAGTCGCGCCATTGAAAAAAGATGGAACAAAAGAACTAACGTTACCCAAGCAAGAGCTTACCGCTACCTAGATAGCATCTTGTTTGTGTTGCTATCTTAAGAAGTCGCTAAAAATACATAGTGAACGGGTTCACATGTGGACCGACTCCTTAATTGCACTTAATGAGATACAGGGAGAAAAAGACCGCTGGAAACCTTATGTACAAAGTCATGTTTCCGAGATGCATCGTCACACAAGTTCTTCGGAGTGGAGCCATTGCTCTGGAAAAGAAAATCCTGGTGATCTCCTAACAAGAGGAGTTGCTGCTGAACACTTACGTTCATCTTCTCTGTGGGCCCAGGGCCAGCTTGGATGACTATTGTCGAACTGATGACATCTGTAACACTCTTACGACTTTTGTTCCATTGCTGTTGCTTGAAACTGTTTCCGGATGTATAAAACGTGAACCTGTTTTGTGCTTTGAAGACTTCAGTATCTGGAATCATTTGATACGTGTTACTTGTTTTATATATCGCATTGCAAACTATCGCAATACCAATATGAGGAGTTACATTTGACTACAGATGAGTTCATAGTAGCGGAATCCTATTGGATCAGGTGCATACAGTTCAATAAATTTACCAATGAAATTTGTTCCTTACAGAAATCGAAATCTGTACCAGGGTCATGCGTTTTGGGTGGGCGATTTCGATCTTTAAAAGAGTCAGTTGATTTCAAATACCCTATCATACTACCAACGGAGTATCATATCACGGACTTTATTATTATTGACTGCCATTACCGATCTCTCCAAAGCGGGGTCAATACTGTTCTTTTTGAACTGCGGACCCGTTTTTGGATTCCAAAAGGACGACAATTAGTGAAGAAGCTGCTCCAAAAATATGTCGTTTGCAAAAAGTTATGGGCCAAACTAGACTCGCAATCATTTGCTCCTCTGCGCATTGAACGACTTATATTGTCGAAACCATTTGATACTGTTGGTATTGACTTTGCGGATCCTCTTTATATATTCAAAAACGCTGCTGGTGTTTGCATGCACTGCTATACGCGTTGTCCACTTGGAATTTACAACAATTATGTCAACCGAAAGTTGTTTGATGGGTCTTCGTCGTTTCATTGCCAGGAGAGGCATACCATCAGTCATTTATTCCGATAATGCCCAGTCTTTCTGACACGCTGCTTTGGAACTCAACAATTTTGTTTTCGATGATAAATCCAACCGTGACTATGTGGCAAATATGCGTATTAATTGAAAATTTATAGTAGAACGTGCGCCATGGTGGAGTGGACGTTGCCAATTGCGAGAATCCCCTCTCACACCATACAAACAATATTTTCACTCTAAATTTGACCATCAGTGCCTTGGTCAAAGTCCGAATCTCATAATTTCGTTTCGGACTTTGACCGACCTAGGTTTGACTAAAAACTCATCGGTCAAAGCCCGAAACTAAAGTATCAATCGGGATTTGACCAACGCTGCTGGTCAATGTTGAGCATTGACTAGTCAAACCTAGGCTTGACTAGAGATCGGGCTTTGACCGTGACATACATATACATAATATAAAGTAATTGTGAAAAATTCGTGAGAAATTTTTTTTTCTTAAATATAAAGTATAACATAATAATAATAAGTATACTTACATGTTCGGAGTAAGCAAAATGAATAATTAAGAATTGCTTATAGCCACAAGATACTGGGACAACATATTTTACTAGCACGAACTGTTTGCAAAGAAAATGAGCTTGTAACTTAGCAACATGAATACAACAACTCTGATGGAATCTTCAAAACTTAGGTTGGAGTGAAGTTATTTCCCACTTAAAGTGGGAAATAAATCACCAACAAAAGTGAAATTATTTCCCACAAAAAAGTTAAGTTATTTCCCACTCAAAGTGTGAAATAACTTCACATCAAAAAGTGAAGTTATTTCCCACTGGTGGTGAAGTTATTTCCCATGTGAAATTATTTCCCAGTGAAGTTATTTCCCTGCACCAACTTTCATTTCCTGTGGCTCAAATTCATTGTCCGCAAGAATATCATTCATTACTGTTTTCATTACAGGAGTCCGAGTATTGACAGCATGTCTACTTGTAATGAGTTAGATGCTTTGTCAGATTCAATTTTCCGAATTGTTTCCCATCGTCCTCACACTGAAGTCGTGATTACGGGCGACTTCAATGTACACAATTCAAGTTGGCTCCGCTATTCTGGCCAGACAACACTCGAAGGAAGCAGGTATACCGAGATCTTTGCTGAGTATAACCATCTTACCCAGCTTGTCGATGAGCCTACTAATATACCAGATGTTGATAGGCATTCCGCCCATACTCTTGACTTGTTCTCACTTTTCATCCTGATAAATATACTACTAAACTATCTTCTCCATTTGGTATCTGGGACCATTGCGTCATTTCAGCTAACTTCTCGATCTCCAACCATCCACTTAAAAAAAAATTCCCATTAGAACCGTTTATCAATATGACAAAAGGTATCAAACCAAACGAAAAGTCTTGGTTTACTGAAGAGTGTAAAGAAGCTATCAGATTGAAAGGAGAAAGCTTCCGATCCTACAAAGCCAACTCAATTGAGGAAAATCGGAAGAATCACAAACATGTCAGGAACTTGTGCAACTCCACGAAATTTTTACATGACCAAAAGTTACGTCAAAAAATTCTGCAATGTTCCAAAGGCAGTAAAAACTTCTCATCTTTTGTAAAAACGGCAAGAACTCAACGCCATCACCAGTTTCAACGCTCATCGTTGACAATAAACCAATTGTCAGCTCTTCAGAGAAGACGAGTATGCTCGCAACTCATTTTGCTGCAAGTTCTACTCTACCTGCAAGCAACAATGCCCCTCCTGTACTTGTGAACGTTCATTTTTCTATGGGACAGATATTTTTTCGCACTCGTACAGAAGCAACAGTTCTACAAGTTCTCGATGTACACAAATCCGCTGGCCAAGATGGTATACCCCCAATTCTTCTGAAGAGGTGTTCTTAATCACTGGCAAAACCACTGCGTAAGCTTTTCCATCGCTCCTATCATTCAGAAATCTTTCCTAATAGATGGAAAACAGCATTTTTCCAGCCCGTCCCAAAAAAAGGTGACTCCTCCTCCCACTTCTCCTACCGACCAATTGCGCTTACGTCCCCTCTTTCCAAAGTCATTTAAACGCTGATAAATCGTCAGCTCAAGAAATATCTCGAAGATCGGGAGCTTTTAAATGACCGGCAATACGGCTTTCGCAAGATAAAACAAACATTCGCTTCTCCATACCACCACCAAACTTTAGGTGCCCTTGAAAGAAATCATCGGACACTAAATGCATTCTTATTCTCAAATGTCAATGATAATGAATGGGACAAATGGGTTAGATATTTAACATTTGCATACAATACAACACCACATATAGACACTGGGTATTCACCTTACGAACTCATTTATGGTAAAGTACCCTGCTTACCGACAGATACGTTAAATAATAAAACAAAAATTTATGACTACGATAGTTATGCCAATGAGTTGAAAATCAGGTTACATTATGCACTCAGTAAGGGGCTAGTTATAGCGAAACGGAAAACCAAACCGAAAAAAATTTCAAATGGAAAATTTTGTATGTTCTGATCCGATTTTTAAGACAAATGCTACACTGATCGATGGCAATCAATGCAGAGAATATTTTGTGTTCATAATAATTTTAATTGAACAAATACTTTTTATTAAAAATGTAATTTTTTATTTTTCTTTTATACTTATAACAGAAAAATGAATAAATATATTTTTAACAAGAAAGTAGAAGTTCAATTCAAATTTTTATTTGAAAAATAAATTCTCTGAGTTGGTTGCCATCGATCAGTGTAGCATTTGTGTTTTAAATCTGATTATATTATACCAAATTTCCCTTTTGAAAATATTTTCGGTTTGGTTTTCCGTATCGCTATAAAAATTTTCAAATAGAAAATTTAGTATGTTTTGGTTCGATTGAAAACTCAAATGCTACAATAATCGATGGCAACCAACTTATAGAATTTATTTTGGAAATAAAAATTTGAATTGAACTTGTACTTTTTGGCAAAAACGAAATTTTTTAGTTTTCTTTTATACGTATAACAGAAAAATAAATAAATACATTTTTAACAAAAAGCATTTGTTGAATTAAAATTATTATGAACAAACCACATTCTCTAAATTGATTGCCATCGATCAGTGCAAATTTTCCATCTGAAAATTTTTTCGGTTTGGTTTCCCGTATCGCTATAACTGGCCCCTAAGGCCTAAGAAATGACAATAAAAATAAAAGAAAAAAGAATAGCTTCAGAAAATAGAGCATAAAACAATATGTTAGGTTTAGATGTAGGCGATTTAGTATTGTTAAAAGTAGGAAACAGAAAGAAAAATCAGGCACCATACATTGGCCCCTTTAAAATAAAAGAAAGAAAAGGATTAAATTCAGTTATTAATCAGAATGAAATAAGTAAAGAAATACATAATAACCTTCTTAAACCTTATATGCCAAATTATGAATTATAAAAAAAATCTGAATCTTATAATGTAAATACAAATAGCTTAACAAATAAAAAAATTTTACTTACTTACTTACTTAAGGTGGTGCAGACAGTCCATTGTGGACCACGGCCTCAACCAACAATCCTCGCCAGAGTTACATGCAGACACAATCAGCATGTCTACAACGATTTTACACTTTGTATTATAAAGTGCTTGTAGGAATCATAAATTGTTCCACTGTTTAACTAACCACCGCAACCGAGTACTTTCGATGGATGATGAGAGTACTAACGGTAAGGTGTAAGATTAAGAAGATTTTGCTCTCTCGCATGTATTGACGAGAACAACTGTTTTTTGTATTTACACCACCAACATGGGTATATGGATCATGAAGAAAGAAGATAACGCTGGATTCATTATCGTCTGAACCGTGTGTAGAGTCGCTTCATATTTAATGAACCACATATGTAAATGTAAAAAATATTTATTTGTTAATTAAAGGAAAAATCAATAAAATAAAAGTTTTTTATTTAAACCTATAACTACAGCTAGGCCGGTCCCTAGCCAGTGGCCTCCAGTTGCGCACACCAAGTTGGTTGAGGTCTTTTACCACTTGATCGCGCCACCTAAGATGGGGTCTTCCAGAACTGCGTCGGCCCTCCGGGTTGGAATTGAAGACTCGTCGGGCAGGAGTGTTTTCGTCCATACGCTCCACATGGCCCAGCCATCTAAGCCGCTGAATTTTCAGCTTCTTAACCAAGTCAATGTCGCTTTATAGCCCGTACAGCTCATCATTGAATCTTCTCCTCCATACTCCATTGATACATACAGGCCCGAATATCACCCGAAGAATCTTTCGCTCAAAGCACCCCAGCCTGTATTCATCCGATTGTGTCAGTGTCCACGCTTCTGCCCTATACAGCAGCACTGGGATGATAAGGGTCTTGTATAGTGTCTCCTTGGTCCTTTGAGAGAGGGCTTTACTACTAAGATGCCTTCTTAGCCCGAGGAAACAGCGATTGGCAAGAGCGATTCTTCGACTGATCTCTTCACTGATGTTGTTCTGAGGTTATAGTGGAACCCAAATAGACAAAGTCCTTGACAACCTCAAAGTTATATCTGTCCATTGTGACGTTTTGTCCGAGCCTACGGTGATGATCTGCTTTACCCGAGGACAGCATATACTTTGTTTTATCTTTATTTACAGCCAGACCCATTCGAGACACTTCCACTTCAATACTTGCGAATGCTCCACTGACAGCGCGCTTCGTTCTTCCAATAATATCAATATGATCAGGATAGCCAAGTAATTGAACGGATCTAAAAAAAATCGTACCGCTGGTGTTGACATGCGAGTTGCGTACGATTGCCTCAAGAATGATGTAAAAGAGGTAACATGACAGCGCGTCACCCTGTCGTAAGCCTTTCTCGACATTAAATGAGTCGGTGGTGTTCTTACCAACCTTGACGGAGCAGCGCGAGTTCTCCATAGTCATCCTGCACAATCGAACGAGTTTGGCAGGGATGCCAAGAAGTGACATGGCTCTGTATAGCTCGTTCCTGTTTACGCTGTCATAGGCGACTTTAAAATCGATAAAGAGGTGGTCAGTATCGATCTGGAATTCTTGGGTCTTTTCCAAAATCTGCCGAAGTGTGAAAATTTGGTCAACGGTTGACTAACCGGGCCTGAAACCACACTGATAGAGGCCAATCAGTTCACGTGCGAAAGGGTTCAGACGTTCACACAGAATAGCCGACAAGATTTTATAGACGACATTTTAGAACCTTATACCTCTGTAGTTGGTGCAGCTTAGAGTATCTCCTTTCTGTTGGATAGGGCACACAATGCTGAGGTTCCATTCGTCATGGAATACTTTCATCCAACCAGATTGTACAGATGAGTTGGTGTATGCTCCTCACCAAGTCATCTCCCACTGCTTTGAAAAGTTCAGCCGTAAGGCCATCAGCTCCAGCAGCCTTGTTGGACTTTAGTTAAGATATTGCTATCCGAACTTCTTCTTGGTCGGGAGGACGGAAATTTTGTTCTTCATCGTCCAAATCGAATGGATCATTCTGCCTGACAGCGATTAGTTGGTTGTCTTCGCCGTTTAACAGTCTGCAGAAGTGTTCTTTCCAAATTCTCAGCACCGACTGTGTATCTACAACGACATTCCCACCCTCGTCTCTACATGCTTCCGCTCGGGCTTTGTAACCCTTGGATGCTTTACCCTTTGGTAGAACTTTCGAACATTGCTTCTGCGGTAGCACCCCTCAATAGATTCAACCATTCGTTTTTCCAGTTCTCTTTTTTTTTCTTCTGAAAAGCCGATGTTCCTCTTTCCTCTTTTGCTAGTAAACCGCACGGGAAGCGCTCTTGGCAGCTCTAGTTCTGGCATTCAGAACTGCATGATAGGCTTCGTCTTTGGCCAAGTGTGCGAGCCTGCACTCATCATCAAACCAGGTGTTTCGTTGTGGTCGCCTAATGAAACCCAAAACATCCGTGGCAGCGGTTTTGATGGCCATTTTGCAATGTTGCCACTGGGCCTCTGGGTTTGGTGCAGGCGCCGGGCTTGTCAAGAGATAAGAGGAGACATGATTGGCAAAGGTTGTGGCGGTCTCTTGCGATTGTAACTTCGTAACATCAAACTTTCTCACAGTGGATGTTCGATTATGCGGTCTGGTGGAGATTCGCATTCGCACTTTAGCTACAACAATGTAGTGGTCCGAGTATATGTTGGCCCCTCGGAAAGTGCGGACATCCATGACACTGGACGCATGTCTGCTATCAATCACAATATGATCAATTTGGTTGACGGTTTTTTGATCAGGAGACCGCCAGGTCCCCTTGTGTATATTGAGGTGT
Organism: Platycheirus albimanus; assembly: GCA_916050605.2. Lineage (NCBI taxonomy): Eukaryota > Metazoa > Arthropoda > Insecta > Diptera > Syrphidae > Platycheirus > Platycheirus albimanus. Next base: position 191,238,060 of record OU696696.1, read on the forward strand.
GGGAAGTTTGTGCTAGCTAAGATGACACTTCGCCCCGCAGCAAAGTCGATTAGCCTGTGTCCGTTACCGGAATTGTTGTCGTGCAGGCTATGCTTTCCGACTGTCGAGCAAAAGTTACCCTCCTTTCCGATTTTGGTGTTGGAGTCACCAAGAATAAACTTAGTGTCGTACTTCGGGCATTCATCATACGTCTTCTCGAGAAGATCGTAGAATTCTTCTTTGGTCGTGTCATCTTTTTCCTCCGTGGGGGCGTGGACACAGATCAGCGAGATGTTGCTGAATTTGGATTTAATGCGGATTGTGACAATGCGTTCGCTTATACCACGAAACCCCAAGACTTCTTGCCTAAGCCTTCCTTTTATCACAAATCCGCATCCAAATGTTATATAATATTATTGATGGTTGTCGACCTGATGACTACGTATGAGCAAGACAGTGTGAATCTTTTGTTTGACTTTTTTTTCTCTACCTATCTATTCGCGGGGAGTTCCAGATTTATAAAGCCCTGGCAGCTGATACTCTTTAGTCTTAAGGCCTTCTTATGGGTCTAAGGAGACCCTTGTTCTTTGTACCTAATGGAAAGGAAGAGAGAGAAAATATTCCCTTGGCCTTTTTGTATTTTACCTTTGGTCTTCGTGGTTACTTCTTGGTTTTTCCTTTGGATTATTTAACTTTGTATTTCCTGGTTACTTCTTGGTTTTTTCCTTTGGATTATTTAACTTTGTATGGAGACAAAAGAAACAATTTTTGTTAAACGGTACTTTATTTAATATTTTGGGGCTGTATTTATACTACAAACCCCACTCCTTAACATTAACATTTTCAATAATAATAACCTACTTACAATATTTAGTAATACCTACAAATCTGCTTATTCTACTATTCTGTTACAATGTTTGATAATAGTAACCTACTCAATTATATTAAATAATAATAACCTACTTAATAATATTTAATACTAAAACTGCAGCACTCGCACTTTCAGTTGCTACCGGGTTCATCAACGGTCATATTTTTCCAATTGTCATCAATTCTGACAATATATCAATTCTTTTCTCCATTCGTTCTTTTTGGGGTCTTCGGTTTTTTATCCAGTATCAGGGCAGCAGTATCTTGGGTAGGTATGCCCTGATACTGTATTCGTCATGTTAGGCCTTGCCTCCAATTATTATTCTGTGGTTAATGTTTTGGTTTACCACAATGCACTGCCCACCTTTGGGTTGTGGCTTAATGCATTCTTCGATGCATAATTTAATGCATACTTTAAGGCATATTTTCCGTTGCCTATTGCAGTACATGACACTTTCCCCCCTTAAGAAATGCACATTTTTTTTTGGAGAGACAAAATTATGGTGCCGGCGGTGTCTTTGAAATTTTTTTTTTTGATTGTTGGCTTTCTTCTTCCCGTTTGACCTTGACCTCCTTCTGGTAGTTGGTTGTTCTGTTGGATTGTTTCAGAATTTTAATGATTTGTTTGTTCGCTGGGTGATGGTGCGTGTGCGATGTTTGGTGGGAGAATCTGCGTCTCATCTGGTCGTCGTCTACTTGGTTGAATCCGTTTGCTGGAGTTTAGGCGGTGTGTAGGGTGTGGTGCTACAGTTTTCAAGATATTTTAAATTCTAATATATCTACAAGATTTACTAAGAGGTTATAAATATTTGAAAAATGAAATTACTAGTGAGGTGTACATAAGTTTATTTATTGATATTTACGATTACAAAAGGTCTATTATATATTTTTTTAAATAAATTTGAATTACAAAAGATAGGAAAAATATTAATTTCAAAACTCTACGTTCTTGTATACAATTTTAATCCGTGTTTAGTTTTAATTTTTTTTTTGTTTTCTATTTTTTAAAAATTGCTAACTTATATTCCACTTATTTCTATACAAAAATTCAAATATCTTTTCATAACTGAGTATCTGTTCAAAATTTACATTATCAAAATTAATAACCTTTCATTAATAAACATTTTTTTTTTTTTTATTTTACATAATTATTATTAACAAACAAAACAATTTTTTCATATTCTGCATATTTTTGTTTATAATATTAACATATATTATCAAAGAAATTAAAATTTTAATGTGGATTATTAAGTTTAGATACTTAAAAAAATTTTTTCATAAATTTGTTCATAATGTTAACATAATATTGTCAAAGGAATTAAAATCTTAATGTTGTTTATTAAATTAAAATTTTTTTTCATAAATGTAAAACTTTTTTTTTTGTGTTTTAATATCTAATACAAAAAAAACAAATAACAATTTAACATTTTCGCTTTTATTTGAAGTATTATTTTCTTTTTTTATCTTAAATTATTTATTTTATTTATCTATTAGCAAAAATTTTTTTTTTATTATTTCTAGAGTGGCTGATTTTGAATTGTATTTTGTGTGGCGTTTGTGTTTCTTTGTAAGAAATGTATTTTTTTTAAACTTTAAGTGTGTTTTTAAGTATGTATGTATTGTTGTTGTGAAGTGATTTTTTGTTTTTATATATTTGTGTTGTGTTTAAGTGATAGTTTTGGGGAACTTACTTGTTTTTAATTTTTTTTTTGAAATTCCATGTCCCTCTTTTCTGATTTGGGGCTCTATCTCCCTCTTTTCTTATTTATTATTTTTATTTGGGGCTCTATCTCCCTCTTTTGTTTTTTATTATTTTTTTTATTATTTTTATTTTTGGGGCTCTATCTCCCGCTTTTCTTTTTTATTATTTTTATTTGGGGAACTTACTTGTTTTAATTTTTTTTTTTTTGAAATTCCATGTCCCTCTTTTCTGATTTGGGGCTATTGGCCGACAAGATTTTATAGGCGACATTTTAGAACCTTATACCTCTGTAGTTGGTGCAGCTTAGAGTATCTCCTTTCTGTTGGATAGGGCACACAATGCTGAGGTTCCATTCGTCATGGAATACTTTCATCCAACCAGATTGTACAGATGAGTTGGTGTATGCTCCTCACCAAGTGATCTCCCACTGCTTTGAAAAGTTCAGCCGTAAGGCCATCAGCTCCAGCAGCCTTGTTGGACTTTAGTTAAGATATTGCTATCCGAACTTCTTCTTGGTCGGGAGGACGGAAATTTTGTTCTTCATCGTCCAAATCGAATGGATCATTCTGCCTGACAGCGATTAGTTGGTTGTCTTCGCCGTTTAACAGTCTGCAGAAGTGTTCTTTCCAAATTCTCAGCACCGACTGTGTATCTACAACGACATTCCCACCCTCGTCTCTACATGCTTCCGCTCGGGCTCTGTAACCCTTGGACGAATGCTTTACCCTTTGGTAGAACTTTCGAACATTGCTTCTACCGTAGCACCCCTCAATAGATTCAACCATTGGTTTTTCCAGTTCTCTTTTTTTTTCTTCTGAAATGCCGATGTTCCTCTTTCCTCTTTTGCTGGTAAACCGCACGGGAAGCGCTCTTGGCAGCTCTAGTTCTGGCATTCAGAACTGCATGATAGGCTTCGTCTTTGGCCAAGTGTGCGAGCCTGCACTCATCATCAAACCAGGTGTTTCGTTGTGGTCGCCTAATGAAACCCAAAACATCCGTGGCAGCGGTTTTGATGGCCATTTTGCAATGTTGCCACTGGGCCTCTGGGTTTGGTGCAGGCGCCGGGCTTGTCAAGAGATAAGAGGAGACATGATTGGCAAAGGTTGTGGCGGTCTTTTGCGATTGTAACTTCGTAACATCAAACTTTCTCACAGTGGATGTTCGATTATGCGGTCTGGTGGAGATTCGCATTCGCACTTTAGCTACAACAATGTAGTGGTCCGAGTATATGTTGGCCCCTCGGAAAGTGCGGACATCCATGACACTGGACGCATGTCTGCTATCAATCACAATATGATCAATTTGGTTGACGGTTTTTTGATCAGGAGACCGCCAGGTCCCCTTGTGTATATTGAGGTGTGGGAAGTTTGTGCTAGCTAAGATGACACTTCGCCCCGCAGCAAAGTCGATTAGCCTGTGTCCGTTACCGGAATTGTTGTCGTGCAGGCTATGCTTTCCGACTGTCGAGCAAAAGTTACCCTCCTTTCCGATTTTGGCGTTGGAGTCACCAAGAATAAACTTAGTGTCGTACTTCGGGCATTCATCATACGTCTTCTCGAGAAGATCGTAGAATTCTTCTTTGGTCGTGTCATCTTTTTCCTCCGTGGGGGCGTGGACACAGATCAGCGAGATGTTGCTGAATTTGGATTTAATGCGGATTGTGACAATGCGTTCGCTTATACCACGAAACCCCAAGACTTCTTGCCTAAGCCTTAATCTTATCACAAATCCGCATCCAAATGTTATATAATATTATTGATGGTTGTCGACCTGATGACTACGTATGAGCAAGACAGTGTGAATCTTTTGTTTGACTTTTTTTTCTCTACCTATCTATTCGCGGGGAGTTCCAGATTTATAAAGCCCTGGCAGCTGATACTCTTTAGTCTTAAGGCCTTCTTATGGGTCTAAGGAGACCCTTGTTCTTTGTACCTAATGGAAAGGAAGAGAGAGAAAATATTCCCTTGGCCTTTTTGTATTTTACCTTTGGTCTTCGTGGTTACTTCTTGGTTTTTCCTTTGGATTATTTAACTTTGTATTTCCTGGTTACTTCTTGGTTTTTTCCTTTGGATTATTTAACTTTGTATGGAGACAAAAGAAACAACTTTTTGTTAAACGGTACTTTATTTAATATTTTGGGGCTGTATTTATACTACAAACCCCACTCCTTAACATTAACATTTTCAATAATAATAACCTACTTACAATATTTAGTAATACCTACAAATCTGCTTATTCTACTATTCTGTTACAATGTTTGATAATAGTAACCTACTCAATTATATTAAATAATAATAACCTACTTAATAATATTTAATACTAAAACTGCAGCACTCGCACTTTCAGTTGCTACCGGGTTCATCAACGGTCATATTTTTCCAATTGTCATCAATTCTGACAATATATCAATTCTTTTCTCCATTCGTTCTTTTTGGGGTCTTCGGTTTTTTATCCAGTATCAGGGCAGCAGTATCTTGGGTAGGTATGCCCTGATACTGTATTCGTCATGTTAGGCCTTGCCTCCAATTATTATTCTGTGGTTTATGTTTTGGTTTACCACAATGCACTGCCCACCTTTGGGTTGTGGCTTAATGCATTCTTCGATGCATAATTTAATGCATACTTTAAGGCATATTTTCCGTTGCCTATTGCAGTACATGACACTTTCCCCCCTTAAGAAATGCACATTTTTTTTGGAGAGACAAAATTATGGTGCCGGCGGTGTCTTTGAAATTTTTTTTTTTTGATTGTTGGCTTTCTTCTTCCCGTTTGACCTTGACCTCCTTCTGGTAGTTGGTTGTTCTGTTGGATTGTTTCAGAATTTTAATGATTTGTTTGTTCGCTGGGTGATGGTGCGTGTGCGATGTTTGGTGGGAGAATCTGCGTCTCATCTGGTCGTCGTCTACTTGGTTGAATCCGTTTGCTGGAGTTTAGGCGGTGTGTAGGGTGTGGTGCTACAGTTTTCAAGATATTTTAAATTCTAATATATCTACAAGATTTACTAAGAGGTTATAAATATTTGAAAAATGAAATTACTAGTGAGGTGTACATAAGTTTATTTATTGATATTTACGATTACAAAAGGTCTATTATATATTTTTTTAAATAAATTTGAATTACAAAAAGAAATTTCTAAATTAAGATAGGAAAAATATTAATTTCAAAACTCTACGTTCTTGTATACAATTTTAATCCGTGTTTAGTTTTAATTTTTTTTTTTTCTATTTTTTAAAAATTGTTAACTTATATTCCACTTATTTCTATACAAAAATTCAAGTATCTTTTCATAACTGAGTATCTGTTCAAAATTTACATTATCAAAATTAATAACCTTTCATTAATAAACATTTTGTTTTTTTTTTTATTTTACATAATTATTATTAACAAACTAAACAATTTTTTCATATTCTGCATATTTTTGTTTATAATATTAACATATATTATCAAAGAAATTAAAATTTTAATGTGGATTATTAAGTTTAGATACTTAAAAAAATTTTTTAATAAATTTGTTTATAATGTTAACATAATATTGTCAAAGGAATTAAAATCTTAATGTTGTTTATTAAATTAAAATTTTTTTTCATAAATGTAAAACTTTTTTTTTTTTGTGTTTTAATATCTAATACAAAAAAAACAAATAACAATTTAACATTTTCGCTTTTATTTGAAGTATGATTTTCTTTTTTTATCTTAAATTATTTATTTTATTTATCTATTAGCAAAAATTTTTTTTTTATTATTTCTAGAGTGGCTGATTTTGAATTGTATTTTGTGTGGCGTTTGTGTTTCTTTGTAAGAAATGTATTTTTTTTAAACTTTAAGTGTGTTTTTAAGTATGTATGTATTGTTGTTGTGAAGTGATTTTTTGTTTTTATATATTTGTGTTGTGTTTAAGTGATAGTTTTGGGGAACTTACTTGTTTTTAATTTTTTTTTTGAAATTCCATGTCCCTCTTTTCTGATTTGGGGCTCTATCTCCCTCTTTTCTTATTTATTATTTTTATTTGGGGCTCTATCTCCCTCTTTTGTTTTTTATTATTTTTTTTATTATTTTTATTTTTGGGGCTCTATCTCCCGCTTTTCTTTTTTATTATTTTTATTTGGGGAACTTACTTGTTTTAATTTTTTTTTTTTTTAAATTCCATGTCCCTCTTTTCTGATTTGGGGCTCTATCCCCCTCTTTCCTAATTTAATACATTCTTTTCTCGTCATCCTTTTTTTTTCTTTTTGACTGTTAAAAAAGAGGAAAAATAATAAACTCATTGGGAATTCATAAATTTTGATATAAATTTCGAATGATTTTATTTATTAATAATTGAAGCTACGTATTTCCAGGTTTCGTATTTTTTTTTTGGTGTGATTTGCACTAAGCGTTCGTTGCCTGTTGAATTTGTTTTTGTTTTCTTCAACACACTTTTCATTCAACTCATTTGACCTAAAATACTTTTAATATGATATAGTACCGTATTGAATTGGGTTTTTGGGTTTTCTTCGGTAATATCAACTTTGTAATTGCAAGGTCAAGGTGAATGGTTTCTATATTGTTAACAGGTGTACAGATAACGTACTTGTTAAGTAGGAAATTTGATTTATAAAGAAAAAAAATGTTTTGTGTTGGATTGATTGTATGCTATTTGCGTCAATAAAAGAGTCAGATTTGCGAAATGCATTGGAGGAAAGAAAAAAAAAATTATTCATTAATGGTATATCCCAAAATAATGAATAAAACTGAGTATAGTACGAATATAAAATGGCAAGGCCAAGGTGTTTGATTACCATATGTTTAACAATTGAAATTTTGATGGCTATTAAAAAAGAATGAAGATAATTCGATCTTATATGGTTTACAACATGTTCAAAAAGAAAAATAAATAGATTTATGAGTCGTAATAATGTTTTAAACGGTCATTGTGTATAGTTACATGTTTTTTCCTTATTAAAATAACGCTGTTTGTTTCGTTGGGGATCTCAACGATAGTATAAATGGTCCTGTCCATATTTCGGATAATTTATGTTGGCGGTGTTCATTTTAAACCAGTATTTTATCTCCAACGTGAAATGTCCTCGTTTTAACTCCTTGATCATAATAATTCTTAGAATTCTTTTTTCTGTTAATCAAATTTCTCCTAGCAATAGCATGTTTTTTGGAGTTTGTGTCGTAGAATGAAATAGTAGTTTTCGTGATCGTAAACCGGTTCTGGTTCTCTTTTTAGTTTTGAGGTTAAATCAGCAGAAAAACCAAAGAGACAGTCCATAGGGGTGAATTTCGTTCCTTCGTGAACATAATTGTTGTACACGAATGCTGCTGTCCTTTAATATTGATCCCAAGACTGCGGATTATCGTCACAAATGGTTCTAAGGTACTCTACTAAGGGTCAGTGTGTTCTTTCTAAAGCACCGTTTGATTGAGGGTGATATGCTGTAGTCTGTAATTTTTCTATTTTCAATAATTTGCAAATTTGTTTGAATAATTTACTGAGGAAGTTTGTTCCTTGGTCAGTTACTAATTGCTTTGGTATTCTATATCTAGTTATTATCTGCTCGTAAAATACGTGGGCGACTGTTTCTGCCTCTTGGTTCGGTAGTGCGTAGAAGTCTACGAATTTTGTCAAGTTGTCTTGGAATGTTAGTATATATTTATTCCCCATATATGAGTCCTACTATGTCTAGGTCCTACTATGTCTAGATATACCTTGTCAAATGGAGTTTGGCAAGTATCTGTTAACACCATTGGCATTTTTGTTTCTGGGCTTGATTTAATTTTTTGGCATTTGGAACATCGTTTAATATATTTAGATATGTCTCTAAACATATTAGGCCTTCTATATTTCTTTTTTATTCGTTTGTATGTATTTATGACCCCTTGGTGACCACCGAATGGTGAATCATGGTAGTATTTAAGTATAGTCTGTATATCGTCTACGTTAGTAATGTTTTCTGGACTGTCAGTTACTTTAGTTAGTGCGCATTGTTCTACATCTTTGTTAGTATGTGGTTCTTTGGATAGATTAGTATTGGTGTCATCTTTTTCTAAACTTTTGTTAATTGTTTCCTGTGCCCTCTGTACTCTTGTGACTGTTAAGCAAGTTGTATTTTTTAACTGAGCTTTCGTTGATATCTTATTTTGTGTTCGATCTAAGTTTTCTGTCACGTCTATAGGAATTCTACTCAAGGCGTCCGCATTATTATTTTTTCTCCCGGGTTTATACTTAAGGATACAATCGTATTCGGATAGTTTATGGTGGAACGATAAGTCTAGATGTCGGGTCTCTTGTTCTAAAATTGCCGGTTAACGGTTCGTGGTCCGTATATACGGTGAATTTCCGTCCTAGTAGATAACATCTATAATTTTTAACAGCCCAAACAATAGCTAACATTTCCTTTTCGATTGTAGAGTAATTGCGTTCAGCTTTATTAAGTGTGCGACTTGCGTACGCAATTGGTTTGTCTTTTCCCACTTCACATTGCGAAAGTATATCTCCTATTGCTTCGTCACTGGCATCAGTCGTTAGAATAAAAGGTTCGTTAAAATCGGGATAAATTAATAATGGGGGTGATACTAAAATATTTTTTATTGTTTGAAAAGCTTCTTGACATTTGTCTGTCCATTTGAATCTGACATCTTTTCGGGTTAGATTGGTTAATGGTTTTACAATTTTTGAAAAAACTGGAATGAATTTTCTATAGTAATTGGCTAATGCCAAAAAAGATTGCGTTTGCTTTACCGTTCGAGGAACAGGGAAGTCTTGTACACATTTAGTTTTTCCTGGGTCGGGTTGTGCTCCTTCAGCGGAACACTTACATATGTCCCAAATACACGACTTCTCGACGGAGGAATTGACACTTTTCAACGTTCAGTTTAAGGTTATGATCACGCAATCTGTCAAAGACTTGTTGCAACTTTCTATTATGGTCTTTTGTATATTTGCCATATACTACAATATCGTCTAGATATAAAAAACATTCCAAACCTTGTAGTCCAGTCAGGATATAATTCATTAAACGTTGGAAGGTTGCCGGGGCTCCTTTGAGTCCAAATGGCATACGTTTAAATTCGTAATATCCGTAAGCTGTGCTGAAGGCTGTTTTTTCTCTATCTTTTGGATCTACCAGAACTTGGTGGTATCCGCTAGCTAAATCTAATGTGGTGAAATACCTTGCATGACCTAGTTGATCTAGAATATCTTCGATTCGGGGTAAAGGGAAAGCGTCGCCGACTGTAAATTCATTAAACTTTCGGAAATCTACTACAACCCTCCATCGTATTTCGCCATCGGGACCTGCCTTTTTTGGCACCACCAAAAGTGGCGAATTCCAGGGGCTTTTACTAGGCTGTACAATATCGTTTTCCAACATTTCGGCGAGCTGTTCGTTAATGATGTCCCTTTGTTTTTCGGGAAGTCTATACATCTTAGTGTTAATGGGAGCCTGGTCTTGTTTAATCGGTATTTCGTGTTGCATGGTCATTGCGTGAGTCAGTTGGTCCCCGGGCAGGAAAAATATGTCATTGTATTGTGTACAAAGGCTCGTGATAGCATAACGTTCTTCGTCGTTGAGGGTGTCATCTTTGTTAAGTTGTTCTTCTAAGATTCTAATTCTGTCGTTTCTGTAATTATTAGTGTCAGTTCTAGTGTGATAAAATGTTTGAGGAGTTAGGTGATTTGTTGGTTCTATGCTATGTGTTGTATACTGGTTCGACGGTACGACCTCTATACTTATGTTTTTGATTGGAATATTATGTTGGCGGGTATTTATGAAAGGTACTTGGATATCTTGCCCTACTGCTAGAAGGCAGTTTCCAAGGAATTCTCCTTTTTGTATTTCCTTGGCTTTGTTTAACATTTCTTCTTCATATTTGATTGGTATTTTCATTACCATTTTGGACCTTGGTGGTTCGTGTATTGTTTCGGGAAGCTTTATCTTAAACGTTTTATCATTTCTTAGTCTCAAATTATTCTGTGAAAAATTATCGATTTTAATTTCGCCACTACGGGTCCATGATATTCCAGCTATCCACAGTATTTGTTTGATTCGTTGAACCACTGTGGGTTGTTAATTTACTTTTATTTTTGTATTTTCTTGATTTTTTCGTTGAGAGGGCTGTGCTCTTAATAATATTTTTATTTTTTGCTGTATCAGAGCCGCTGTGGGATGATATTTCTTGATTCTTCAATTTGTTTTTGAGACCGCTACGGGTTTGCATTTTTTTATTTGTTTTATCAAGCCCGCTGTGGGATGATATTTCTTGATTTTTAATTTTGATATTGTGACCGCTCCGGGCATACATTGATTCAGTTGTAATTTTATTGTTAATATTTTCTATAGCTTGTCTTGAAGTTGAGGGTGAGTTAACCATTTCTGAAGATGTGTGAGAATCACTTCATAGTTTATCACAATTTGCTTCAGGTTTTGACTCCCTCTTTAAACAAATATTCCGATTTCGGTACATATCTATTGTCTCTTTGTTTGGATGGTCCATATTGCAATGTGATCCGAAAGAGTAACTTCCATTAAATGTATTTGGCAATTGATATTCCCCTTTTTTTAATAGTGGAGTCGTGTATTCTTGTGCGGTGTCACAGATAAATTTAAGGACTTTATTTGGACCTTCCACATTACAGTGTGGTCCAATAAAATTATATCCCAATATTCCATCGTCTGGAATGTTTAAATTATCTTCTATAACCTGAAATTCACAAGTAGGCTCCCATGGAATATCGAATTTTTTAATACACTGTCCACGTGTGGTACCTGAACCAAATGGAGTATTAATGGACACGATTTTCTGTTTATCGATTTTAGTGTTTGGTTTTAACACTTTACTTTTGATAAGACTGACTTCAGAACCTGTGTCCACCAATAGTCGAACCGTTTCCTTTTTAGTTATGTTATTTCGAATTTCAACAGCCGGCAAGGAATATTTTTCCTCCGTTTGCTGTTGAACTGTGTACCCTTGCATATGTTCGTTATATTTTATAGTCGAGCCGGGGTTTTTGCGGTCGACTATGAGGCGTTTCCCGAGTTCCTGCTCTCCCATCGTTGTTTCAGACTACATTGATCTAATGTGTGGGAGTTCCTTCCGCAGAAGTCACATTCTGATCCCATCTGAAAAACTCTGGCTCCAGGTTTAAGATCAGGTCCGGTTCTGTTTGAGAGATTATGGTTATTATCCCTAAACGGATTGGATCAGTTTTGTTCCCGGGAATTTTGAGATTGGAACGTATTTTGCGGGTTACCCCTTTGGAATGTGGGAGGTCTGTCACCAAAGTTGTTTTGGTGGTTAACTCTACCAAAGGGTTGACTATTTCTTGGGAGGTTAAATTCGTTTTGAGAATTCCTCCTTTCATAAGACGAGTTGCCTCTATACGAATTTGTTGGGATATCCTTGTTAAGGATCTGATGATTTCCCCTTTGATTTCCGTATATATTGTTTTGACTGTTTTAACGTTGGTTACATGTTGACGCTTCATGACCGTTTTTTATTACACATTTGGCAGACGGGAGTGTTTTGTCGCTTTAAGCATTCACTGTATGTATGTCCTTTAATCTTGCAAAAACTACAAATTATCTTGCTTTTTGCGGGAGTCTCGGCCACTGGGTTATTGGTTGTTTGAGCTATTTGCGGAATGGCATAAAAACCAGGATTCCTTGTATGGGCTATGTTTAAATAGGCTTGAGGGGGTGAGAAGGTTTCTACGGAAAAATACGTCTTACTTGTTTGGTGGTTGTCAGAAAAGAGATCGAGTTTATTATACAATAATTGGTATTAAAAGAACATGGCATGTAAAACTGTTAATCTTTATGTACATGATATAGAATTAAATGATAAAAGGAAATGTGTGATAAACAATATTGGAAAGTGAGTAAATTTTTGATGCTGATGAATACGAGTATATTACATTTTAACACTCCCACTTTCATCTGCATTAATTATAATAATAATTCAAATAGATTACGTTACGTTAGTATTTCGAAAAAAAAATTATTTTGACTTCAATTCAATTATTCCCATCTTTTCTCTTAATAATTCAAATCTAGGTTTCGGTAATGGCTTGGTTAGGATGTCAGCTGCCTGGTCATCAGTTGAGACATACGTAAGTTCGAAACAGCCTTCAGTGAACTTTTCTCTTATGAAGTGGAATTTAACTTCTATATGCTTGCTTCTCTTGTGGAACTCTGGATTACGAACAAGCCGGACAGCACTTTGATTGTCTATGAGAAGAGTTGGCTTTCCACATCCCTCAGCTAAAAGCTCATTGAATAACCACTTAAGCCAAACTATTTCCTTTGCTGCATGGGCTGCTGCAATATACTCGGCCTCCATGGTTGAGAGTGATACACATGTTTGCCGTTGTGACATCCAAGAGATTGGAGATGTACCAAACAAAAATACATAGCCACTGGTAGATCGCCTTGTTTTTGTGTCGCCTGCATAGTCTGCATCGCTAAAACAAAGAATTTTAAGTTCAAAATTATTTTCAAAAATATTACCAAACATCTTGGTTCCTTTGATGTATCGGATGATACGTTTAACAGCAGTTATATCTTCAAAGGTTGGATTTTCCATATGACGACTTGCAACTCCAATTTCATAACTTATATCGGGCCTTGTTCCAGTTGCAAGGTACATAAGAGACCCCACTGCTTCACGATATGGAAAAGTACCTGGTTTTGAAATACTTATGACGCTGCTCCTCGAAACATCTGTAGGTGTCGAAACAGGGTTAGCCTCGATCATTCCAAAACGCTCTAAGATTCGATCCACATATCCACGTTGTGAAATAGAACCATCACTTCTCCCATCGATCTCCATACCAAGAAAAAATTTTGCCGCATATACTTTGACATCGAAAACTCGTTTCAAATGCAAAATCAATTGCTCAATGTCCTGCTCCTGCTCCCCAGCAATCAATCCGTCATCAACGTATACAGCAACAATAATTATGTCGCCTATGAATACGCATGGATCCGCTTCAGAAGACACAAGATGAAACTCACGAAGAAACTTCGTAAATTTCACGTTCCAGCATCTGGATGCTTGCTTAAGTCAATAAAGGCTCTTTTTCAGCTTACAAATTCGGCCACTCCCATCATTGAAACCTTTTGGCTGATGCATATAAACAACTTCGTTAAGTTCCCCGTTGAGAAAAGCTGTCTTGATGTTTATTTGTTTCAAATGCATCCTTTTCTTTGCAGCTACAGCTAGAATAGCCCTTATAGAACTAAACCGAGCCACAGGACTAAAGATTTCATCGAAATCAACACCGGCCTCTTGAGCGAAACGACGAGCCTCGCCTTATAATGCTTGGGTTCATTATTTGCAGTGTCCTTTATCTTTAAAAACCCACCTGTTGTCAATGATTTTTCTCTGATGTTGTGGTGGCAATACCAGTTCGCAAGATCCATTCTTGTTTAGAGCCTCAATTTCTTCTTGCATTGTGACTTTCCATTTTTCAGAATCATGTGATCTGAAGTACATACCCAGTTGCAATAAAAGCTTCACACTCTGCAAATGGTTCCAGACATGTTTCTCTTTCTCCGCCAGTGCTTCTTAGTCGCTCTTTAATGGATGCAGTTTACTCACCGACAGCTGAAGGTTTCACCGCTTTTATACCTATTTTTTCCGGAAATGATTTGATCGTCATCATCAGAAAAATCTATTACTTGCTCATGCTTTAAAAACTGGTCGTCTTCTTCACTCCTTAATGTGCCCAATTGTTGAGATTCTTTGAAAACAAACTCACTGCTCTGGTCTGAAAATAGATGATTTTTAAACTTGACATCACGGCTTACCTCCACTTTATTAACTATAGGGAAATAAATTCTGTACCCCTTTGAGTTCTCGGAGTACCCAATAAAAATCCCAGCACGTGACTAAGCATCCCATTTTTGACGTTTTACAGCCGGGATATGTGCATAACATTCAACCCCAAATGTCTGCATAGTATTGTAATCCATTTTTTCTGGCGGTGTCTTAAACCACAGATGAATCGGACACTTACCATCTATACCAGTTGGTGATGTACGATTAAACACGTAGACAGCCATACTAACGGCTTCAGCCCACAACTTCAATGGCAAATTTCTCGCATGTATCATTGTTCTTGCTGCTTCTACGATGGTCCTCATTTCTCTCTCTGCTCTGCCGTTCTGTTGGGGGGAATATGGAACCGACGTCTGATGAAAAACACCTTCCTCGTCCAGTAAAAGTTTTAGTTTGGCATTCACAAACTCGAGTCCGTTGTCAGTGCGAATCGTTTGAAGCAACAAACCGGTTTCATTTTTTACCTTCCTTAAGAAATGTTTAAAACATTCAAAGACGTCGTCTTTAGATTTAATGAAAAATACAGTTCTGTAACGAGAGAAATCATCTTTTAGAAGGAGAAAATACTTTGAAATTGCCATTGAATTCTGCTGCTAGGCCCACAGAGATCCCCATGCACTAGCTCTGCAGCACTTGATGCCCTGCTGGTACTCCTTTGAAAAGGCAACCGATGAGATTTACCAATGGCACATGGATCACAAAAGAAACTGTTGTCATCTAAGAACTTTATGTTTTGTTTATTTAAAAATCTACGAACTTAGCTTACACCTTGATGAGCAAAACGCTCGTGCCACGTTTTAATTGAGTCGCCTTTCACACTGAAATTCGCAGTTGCAGATGGTTCAATTTTGAAAAGCATTCTAAACAAAGAACCTGCTCGAACTCCCACTGCCACAGTACAACCTTTTTGCAAAAGTTCACATTTGTTCCTGTCAGATACGAGGTTAAGATTTCTATCAAGAGCCTTATTTGAAGAAAACAAATTAATGTGGATCTCTGGTACAAGCAAAACGTTTGACAGAAGCTTCGGTATCCAGCCTTTGTTATCGAAAGCTAGTATATTGATGTCACCACATCCAAGAGCTCTAATAGTTTTTCCATCTCCGATCCGAACATATTGCGGAAAGTCAAAATTTTTGTAATCGACAAACCAATCGCGTCTGAGGTCATGTGGTAACTGGCACCCAAGTCCAAAAACCAATCATCTCGACTTGTAATTTTGTGGGCGACCACGGCACAAGTAAACGCTTCACGAAAAACTCCGCATTGCGTCACATTCGCTTCTCTCGTTGGACAATTTTTCTTCCAGTGATCAGGTTTCTTACATGCAAAGCATCTCCCTGGTTTTCCCTTTTTGTGACTTGAATTGCTTTGGCTCGTGTTTCTCTTCGCTACCAAAGCACTTGAAGATTCACCGTTACCGTTACCCACCGCCAGCTTTTCTTGTTCCTGCTGCGAAAATAAACGTGACTCCTCCATCACCAGACGTGCACTCAATTTTTTCAAGAGTTTTCTCAGACGCTGCTGTCGATTCCCATGCTGTAAAAAAATGATTAAAATCGGGAGGCAGAGTCATCAGAATCTTTGTTATCAACATATTGTCTGATATGGTTTCTCCACACTCTTTTAATTGATGAACGAGTGCTTCTATTTTTGAAATGTGTAGAGCGACAACTTCGTGAGGATCTTTGGAAAATTTGTAAAAATTTTCTTGCCAATGATGTATGTTGGTAAGCGCTTTTTGTTCATATATAGCTTCTAACTTGGTCCACATCTGATTTGACGTCGTGGAATTCATTATATGAACAAGTGGTTGAGCACCCACACTCATGACGATTACCTTCTGGGCCTTTCTGTCTTTTTTAGTCCACTGCAATTCCTTTGAATTATCTGCCCCCGTGGCCACCGGCTTCTCACATTCCCCAATTACAACCTCGAAGATATCACATGCACTCAACATAACCCGTACCTGGAACTTCCATACACTCCATTGCTCTGGTGAGTTAAGTTTTTCAACCCGAAATAGATCCCCTTCCGTCCTAGCAGCAACAGCAAACAACAAACCACCAAACACCCAGCAAATATAAATCTATAAATCTAATTGCAATCAAATTGGCAAAAGTTTTTTTTTATATTATACTTTTATCCGCCAAAAAAAAATTAAAATTAAATCCTATTTGATTAATTAATTACCGCAGTATAGACTTGGGTCTGGGCCCATAACCTGTGGAAAAACACGTCTTACTTGTTTGGTGGTTGTCAGAAAAGAGATCGAGTTTATTATACAATAATTGGTATTAAAAGAACATTGCATGTAAAACTGTTAATCTTTATGTACATGATATAGAATTAAATGATAAAAGGAAATGTGTGATAAACAATATTGGAAAGTACAGTGAGTAAATTGTTGATGCTGATGAATACGAGAATATTACATTTTAACAGTTTCCCCTCTTTGTGAACGTTTTTCCATATTTAAGGCTGTTCTGATTGAATCTTCGAGACTAGATGTCTGGAGGGTGAACAGCAGTGCCGGATTAACCACGTAGCAAGAGTAGCAATTGCTACGGGCCCCGCGCGAAAGGGGGCCCCGCATATTTAAATCCACTCATCTCTGCCTGAGCGTAATTTTTTTGAGTGAAACTTATTAAGATGTGGTACCTACATATATTGAATTTTTTTGATGTCACAAGAACGTGAAACGTTACAACTTTTCCTATTAAGACAATCCACGTCAGACACTCGGTACCCGACTATTTCCTTGGCGTAAATAAATCACCGAATTTCATTCGGTAAACGCACAAGTTCTAAAAAAAGTTGCTTGCATAAATGTGTAGAATCTCTGTCGGGCTGATAATCAGCTCTACAAAAAGTCTGACGTATGCAAGCACTCTTACCCGACACTTAGTGTGGATGTGTAGCAGAATTAAAATGGCTCGATTTTAATTGTTAAAATTATCTCTTTATTTGTAAGATTAACAGACTACATTATTTTTAGTATAATTAAGTAACCATATACCAAAAATCTACTTTCTAGAATATAAGTATATTGGGTTATAGAAGTTATGACTAAAAAAAAATATTTTATTACTTAAGTAATAATTTGGTGTAAAATATTAATTATAATATATTAATTACTAATATTAATCTTAAAAGAGAGATTTCCTAAAATTGAATTTTCCATAACCATTTCGTAATCCTGATATAGTAAGATCATTACCAAATGCATAAAGAGCAATGCATTCAATAAACTATTTCCAGAACCAAAGAAGTTTAAATTCTAGACGCGAGAGTCTCACGCGTGTTTTTTTTTTAACTAATGATAGGTATCCTATCCCTTATCGCTACAATGGGCACTCAGCCAATGCAAATTAATTGTGATCGAAGTTGATAACACTGAAAAATTAACCGGGGATTCCCTGACATTGCCATCGAGTATCGTAACAAACTATCCGCCAATTAAAATAAAGCACACCTCATATTTATCTAAAACAACATGCGAAGAATTTATCAAATTGATTGCATCAAGCATGCTAAATCAAATTATTTGCGAAATTAAGAGATCCAAGTATCAAAAAGAAATAAATATAAGTATGCAGAATGCATTCCCTGTCTTGCACATTCATTAAATTTAGTTGCTAAATGCGCTGCAGACTGCTGTGCATTAATTTTTTTCGATTTTATTGAAAATCTTTATAATTTTTTTTTCCGCTTCTACACATCGTTGGGGTCTTCTTACGGAAGCTCTTACTTCGAAAATTCCGATTTTGAAAAGGTTGTCAGATACTAGGTGGTCCGCCAGAGCTGATGCTACGAAGGCACTTTTATGTGGTTTTACCACTATCAAGCAAGTTTTGGATGCCATTTCCAATAATATAGATCAAAAGGCAGAGTGTCGGAATCAAGCTTACGGACTTGTTTCAAAGATGAATAAGTTGGAAACGGGAATAATTACAATTACGTGGAATGGAATACTAGAACGCATGCAAGCAACTAGTGCGTCGCTGCAATCGTCTAAAATAGACCTTAATACGAGATACAGCCTTTATGAATCATTACATGGATATGTCCAAGCAATGCGATCTACATTTTCAAATATTGAAGCACAAGCCAAAGAGCTGACAAGCTGTCATGAATATCAGCAACAGACTTCAAGACGACGCAAGCGGAACACAAAGTACGACGATTTTAGCGGTTCTAGTACACTTGACGAATTTGTTGAGAAAGAAACACTTGGTAAAAAGTTTGAAATTGAGGTGTTTGTTGTCATTATTGATAACACACTATCTGCTTTAGACAAACGCATGAAAGCATATCAAAAACTAACTAATGTTTTTAGAATATTTCGAAAGTTAAAATCTATTACAGCAGACGAGATTTAAAAAAAAAACACCAATTATAGTCAGTGCTTATGAAAATGATTTGGAAGACAGCCTAGACAACGAATTAGTGCAGTTTGCCGAGCTGCTCAAAACGGATGTGGCTAGTGCGATTGACAGTACGAAAAACGAAGCTCTGGAAATTCAATATTATAAATTCCTATTGGACAATTCATTAGAATCATGTTTCCCCAATTTAGAAATTGCTTTGCGCATTTATTTATCTCTCATGATCACTAACTGCAGTGGCGAACGTTCATTTTCGATATTAAAGCACATAAAAAATGAGTTAAGGAACACTATGAGTCAAGAACGTCTGAATTATCTCGCTTTGATGAATATAGAATATGATTTGCTCAGAAAAATTGATACGAATAGTATTATTTCTAAATTTGCCCACATGAAATCTAGAAAAGTTACTTTGTAAAAGTTTAAAAAATAATAAGGGAACAGATAAATAAATATAAAATATAAACATTATTTAAAGTTTACCATTGATAAAATATAACATTAGCTATTCCTAAAAATATAATATACTTTGTATTAAATTTAAAATTTGAAATATGTATTGAAAAAAATAATTTGTGTAGTATCTTCAGTTTTCAATTGTTAGTTTCCTATCAAAATTATTCTAAATTGCCAGGAAATCTCATCTCAGGCTGTTTGTACTTGTCAGAGCCTAACAGCGCCTATAGTAATTTACTACACTATTAATTACCCACAAAATTGTAACCTATAGATAGCAAATAAACGTATTGAGTATTGAGTATTGAATTGTTTTTTTACCACTTTATACTTAAGAACCTATAGTAGATCGAGGTTCGAGGGCCATTTGAAAGAATTTGCTACGGGCCCCGCACTTGCTTAATCCGGCACTGGTGAACAGATATTGCCCAAGTTGTTTGTTGGATTTAGGAAAGTCCTCTAATTGAGTTTTAACAACTTCAGATTTGTCCCCATATTTGATGTCCGCGGCCTCTCGACATATAGCTAAACTATGTCGTAACCGACTCGCAAATGCATTCAAAGTCTAGAAAGTACTTTGACGACTTGTGATCAGACAATTTACCAGATCGTTGTAATCTTCAAGAGGCAAATATGTGCGACTCAACAGCTCTTCGAATTCCTTGAAAGTCGCTGGTTTTGATGCGTCCATCAAATCTAGAGCATCCTCTCTCAATCTTGTATTGAGAATTTTTATGAACATGGCTTCATCAGTCTTATTTTCCTTAATATGATCTATGATTGGGCGTACACAAGAAAGGAAAGCTTGGTGCTTTTGTGCCATTTTAGGATCGTTCCCCCCTGAAAATTCGGGGACATTGTGTGACAGTTGTAACAATTTTTCGAATCCTAAAGCCATTTTAACTTCTTGTTTACAAGTGTGAACTGCTTGAGATTCGTCTGGAGGTGAGTCGGATTGAACAGAGGTTTGAGTGTTTATTGATTTACGAAAAGTTGTCTTTTTTCGTTTTTTTGCTCGCGACTTTTTAAATTTTCCAGTCCACTTAAAAACTCTTTCTCCTTGCTGTTGTAGAAGCTTTGCTTACGCTTAACTTCTTCTTCTCTAGCCTCGATAGTTCAGTTAGTTCTGAAATTTTTGCTTCAGCTTGACTGTTAGTTTTGTCCGCTGCCTTTTGGCGTGTGTCAAGTTTGACTCGAGTTTTTTGGTGATTTTCTAGTTCACACTCTAGGTCTTGAATATCTTTTTCGAGTTTCTCTTGTCGGGATTTCACTGCTTCTATATACTCGTAGAGTATAGCATCAGTCGTTTCCGACCTAGTGAATTGTCCCCACTGAGAACTTATTTGATTGTACTTCAATCCAAAGACTTCTTTACCTACAAGAACTTTTAGCTCTGCTAGTAGGGTATTGTTGAAATATTTTATTTCTTGCCCTTGCTCTTGCTTTTCCTTAGATAATTGACGTATTTGTTTGGTCAATTCTTCAAGCTCAAATGTCGCCATAAAGTGTTCACCAAGAATATAGGAAACTAATTTTCTATGGCTTGCCCAAAAAGAAAACTTCTAGGTTTTGTTTAATGACGGTGATTTTCATTAACAAAAGAAAATTCCCAAAGCTTGGACAAACGTATCAGGTAGAACACCATCAACTCTCTTGTTCGTAAGATAGTGTTTTTGAAGCCAGAAGAGGAACTTCAGATTTATAGATTTATTTTTCTTCTGAATCTAACACTATCCTACCGGCTGCGCCAATGTTATATAATATTATTGATGGTTGTCGACCTGATGACTACGTATGAGCAAGACAGTGTGAATCTTTTGTTTGACTTTTTTTCTCTACCTATCTATTCGCGGGGAGTTCCAGATTTATAAAGCCCTGGCAGCTGATACTCTTTAGCCTTAAGGCCTTCTAATGGGTCTAAGGAGACCCTTGTTCTTTGTACCTAATGGAAAGGAAGAGAGAGAAAATATTCCCTTGGTCTTTTTGTATTTTACCTTTGGTCTTCCTGGTTACTTCTTGATTTTTTCCTTTGGATTATTTAACTTTGTATTTCCTGGTTACTTCTTGGTTCTTTCCTTTAGATTATTTAACTTTGTATGGAGACAAAAGAAACAACTTGTATATACTTTGCTTGATTTTGTTAAACGGTACTTTATTTAATATTTTGGGGCTGTATTTATACTACAAACCACACTCCTTAACATTAACATTTTCAATAATAATAACCTACTTACAATATTTAGTAATACCTACAAATCTGCTTATTCTACTATTCTGTTACTACAATGTTTGATTATAATAACCTACTCAATTATATTTAATAATAATAACCTACTTAATAATATTTAATACTAAAACTGCAGCACTCGCACTTTCAGTTGCTACCGGGTTCATCAACGGTCATATTTTTCCAATTGTCATCAATTCTGGCAGTATGTCAATTCTTTTCTCCATTCGTTCTTTTTGGGGTCTTCGGTTTTTTATCCAGTATCAGGGCAGCAGTATTTTTAGTAGGTATGCCCTGATACTGTATTCGTCATGTTAGGCCTTGCCTCCAATTATTATTCTGTGGTTTATGTTTTGGTTTACCACAATGCACTGCCCACGTTTGGGTTGTGGCTTAATGCATTCTTCGATGCATAATTTAATGCATACTTTAAGGCACATTTTCCGTTGCCTATTGCAGTACATGACACAAAAAGCCGCTGTTTTCTTGTCCTGTAGCACTTGCCGTAGTAGATGTCACAGTTTTTCATCCTCCTTGTGCCTTCACCATCCCATCGCACTCCTTGGATGGCTGTGATGTCGGCTTTGATACCATCTAGGGCCTCCACTAATTGTTCGGCGGCACGTGGCCTGTTAAGGGTCCGGACATTCCACATGCAGAACCGAAATTCGTTGTCCTTGTTTCGTTTGCTAGGGTCGTCATCAGTAGGGTCATCCATATCCGAGGCAGTTGGTTGTTTCGGAACAAGAGGTTTTTTACGTGGTAGGGAAGTTACCCCGACGCACAACCCCCAACCTGGGGGACCAGGCCCTATGCTGCTCTCCTTGGACAAAAGGAGCTGGAGAAATCCAGAGTCAGTAACCCACTACGGGAATGTGAGAGCTACCGTTGGTCCTATATGGGCTCATCCACCACCTTCTCTATTTCACTACCCTGACTAATAGTAGTGAAAGGACCCAAAGACCTGAGCTCCGAATATGTCGAAGAAGCTCAATGGGGTGCCTACCATATTGTCTGTAAGCGTCGCCGTTGGTTCACTTAATTGGAAGCTCATCCGCCGCTCGCTTGCTTTCTGAGGGGTTCGTACGGAATAAACTGCTACCCAACAAGAGAAACAGAGGAGCTTTATGGCAGGGCAATTATAGTGTTGCTATTTTTCTGTGATCAACACTCGCGCTTATAAGTTCAGCAAGTCAATTCCGGGTGGACAAGACCATTACCCGATGGCTACCACTTGGAGGTAAAATAAGCACAATTGATGCGTATGAGACAGTTGCAACGCTGGGCATCGCCATGTTGATACCAATCAGGGTATACCCTATTCATACAGCACCCAGCCATCAAAAAACAAATTTTAGATTGTAAAAATAAATTTTTCAAATTATTTCAAGTTTAATAATTTTCAAAATTCAATTTTACCACCAAAAATTTTTCTTAAGGGCGAGGGTGTTGTGTATCCACATATGCGCTGTCACTACCCATTTAACAAATGAGTAACAAAACATGTAAAGCGGAATCGAGTATGTTAGTCATAGCATAACATCAGCATTCCACTCGATTGCATTGATTCACACTCAATAGTAATAAGATCCTTGTTAAGATATTGTAGAAAATAGGAAAATAGAATAATTTTGAATGTGAAATTGAATGAATAAAAGTAAGATAGAAAATAATTATAACAGTTATACAAATTAATATATAAGGAATACTTAAAATTAATGAAATCAGACTTGTGTTTTGAACACTGAAGCTAAACGTTTTCATTTGTTTCAATTTTGCGGCGAGTAATCGCTTTAACCAATACAGCGTGGTACGCTTTTATACCGATAGCGTGGTACGTTTAAATTACCAAAAGTAGAGATAAAACACCACATAGTATTATTATTATTATTATTATTATTAGGGTCAGTTGGGGTATATGGAAACATGGGGTAAATGGAAATGTCAGCTTTTTTGCCGATAAAATCATAATTTAAATTCAAGAAACATAATAGCCAAACATTTTGAATTTTCGTGCAACTGGTGCATTATACCTCAGGTTCCTTACTATTAGTTTTTAGTTCAAATTTCTGTTTAAAAGTCAACGTGTCTCAAAAAAGTAAAATTCAATAAATTAAGTACTTTATAATTTTTGTTTTATAGTGTGTTTAATGAAAGATGTGAGTAATATTGTATTTTTTTCAAGTGTAGTGTATAGCAATAATCCAATCTGTGTAAACAGTTTCTCGTTATAAGTAGTAAGTTTTATATTAAAAGTATGTTCTCATTTACCCCAGCAGAATTAACGTCGGGGGTAAATGAAAACATGAATTTAGGCTAAATGAGAACAGTTTCTTAAATGATGCTGTCAGCAAAAAAAAAATCACATGTATACTATCATATTCCAAAAACTGGTTATTTTTAGCAGAATAAAAGGCCAAAACGCACCTCTCATTACAATAAGATCAGAGCGAAAACCTGCCATTGCTAAAGAAATTGAAGATGAACGTTTTTTGGACAGTTTTTGCAATTTCAAAGACATCGAAATTTAAAATTAAAATCGAAATTTAAAATTAAAAAAAAATGAGTTACAAGCAGTTTTGAACTTCCTAAAGTGTTAAACCTTAAAAAATAATGAGAATAGTTCATTATCTAAGGGCTTAGTCTTGTTATCATGAATATTAAGTGCAATACCTTGATGTTTTCATTTACCTCTAATTTTAAATTAAAATGAGGTAGATGGGAACATTGTGGGGGAAATGAAAACATCAAAGTATTGCACTTAATATTGATCTTAACGTAACTTAGCCATTAGAAAATGAACTCTTCTCATTATTTTATGAATTTAACATTTTTAGAAGTTCAAAACTGATTGTAATTAATTGTTTTTTTTTTTAATTTTAGATTTTGATGTTTTTGAAATTGCAAAAACTGTCCCCAATTACCCCAACTGACCCT
>OU696696.1:191262944-191414540 GCA_916050605.2 Platycheirus albimanus
TAACAGGAATGCCCACTTGCAAAACGATGTTACGCGCGGAGAGAAATAGAGTAAAGTAAATCTAAATATAGATTGTTTAAGTTGTTATAAATGTTTACAAAATATTAAATTTAATCAAATTCGAGTTTTGACAAATCTTTTAATAGATTTATTTTGATTACCCTCTCGCCTTCTTTTTTTCTGATAAAAAGGAATGATTCAGTAACCCAGACAAATGTATACTTGTTCTTGTGTTTTAACTCTTTTGCCTTTTTCAGTAAAGATCTCGAGTAGGCGGAAAGACAGTCATTAATGTCGATAAAGCTTCTGCTGTTTTTGTTGTTGTTGGTGCTGCTGCCGCCAACACCTTCCTTGTCTTAGCTGCGTTTTGTCCCAAGAAAATCAGCAGAAATATTTATGCGGTTCTCCTCAAACTTCCTCATAAGAGATTTCTTGAATGCAAGTGTAGAAAGTTTGACATAATGTAAGGTTAGAAGCATGTTTTTGATTGCTTTTGTTCTTTGCCTTAATATCCTTTACAAAGCTTTACTCAATCACGGTGTCAGAAATTTATCCACCCATTATAGTTGTAAGAACTGAGTTTAATTTCTCATTACCGTTTTGATTGCTTACACTGGGAATGACAACAATGTCAATTGTCAACTGCACATTGTTTCTCACGTTGTTCAAGTGCATTTAACTTCATCTCAAATAAATCAACTCTCTTGTTGATAGTGTTATTACTTTCTTCAATTTTTTTTATTTTATTCCTCTGTATTGATCAACTTTAACTGTATTGTTTCATTCTATATAATGTCCAATGATATAGATCAATGACGATGATGAGTATTGTTTTTAGTATCATGATCACCAGAGGTATAGGATCTGTCAGAGGCGGGGCTGGTATAAATTGAAGATAATCCAGTGCCAGAGATATAATTGGAGTTATTCTGAAAACTTTTACTAGCACTTGTTTGTTCAATATGTTGGGTGGCAATGGTACAGTGGATGAAGTGCTTGGTTGCTAACCTAAGAGTTGTGGGTTCGAGCCCCAGCCTGGGTAGCAACTTTTCAATATTCCCCCAGCTTCAACTGGACGCCACCCGTGGGATTTTCATGAGATAAATATCACCTATTTCTCAATCCATTGTACCAACAAAAAATCTTTCCTATCTTTCTATTCCTTCTAACTATTGCCGTGCAGTTTGCATTCAAAAGACCTTGGGTCTTACAGGCATATAGTTAAAATTATTATTATTATTATTATTATTAGTAAGAGAGTTAGGGGAGAGTTATTGGGATTGGGAGCATGTTTTGTAATTGTTATTTCCGTTGAAGGCAACTAATACATTTAAAATCATTATTTAGTTCAAATCGTTCGAATTTTCTTTTATCCAGTTTCGCGCACTCTACGTGACAGAATTAGTTGCAAATTGTGCATTTTAATTTCAGTTCCTCATTCATTATTAAATGGCATAAGCCACACTTGATTTTGCCATTATTTTTAAGGTTTTTATCTTCTAATAATTTGCTTTTCAACAAAGAAACCAAATACTTAAATTATAGACTTTAAATACGAAAAATGTGATAATTTTGTAAGAAGTGAATGCGTCACCATCAACTTCTCTCCATATTACGCGACTTCTTTTCAAAGAGCAATCTTCCACTGACGATGGCAAAATTAAGAAGATTTACCTCAAGCAGTATTCTATCAAACATCGGCAGTTCATCATTTGAAAACAAACAAAAATGATGCAGAATAATTTGTCTGATGACAGACTTATCGAAATCTTCAACTTTTCTTTTTTGCCAGACTGTTTTTTTCGTTTTTGGTAAAGGCCACAACTACCTTTGGTGTTGTTTTCGTTGAGAGGCCAGTAAACTGTTTGTTAAGAAAACGAAAAAAAAGAAACAAGCAAGAGCTACAGTACGTTTGCAACGAACTGTTGGATACCCTATTCCCTATATTTTTGCATGTAAATGCGTTCGCCTCCCGCAGCCAGCCGATGTTCCAGTTTCAGAAACAAAAATCTTCTTAAATAGACAGAAACAAATTCAGTAACATTTATTTTGTGTGGTGTGATGTTCAATTAGTGTTGGCACAGTAAAAAAAGGCGTGTGCCACGCCCAAAGTTAAGACTTTTTATTGCCAAGGCAATAAGTATGAGCTCAGTGACATTCAATTTTATTCTGGAAGGTCGATTTGAACAAAACAAGACAAATCTAAAATTTTTCAAAATTAGATTTTGAATGGAAATAGCGATTATATGTGTTTTTAACAATTCTTGAATCAAACTTTGCTACGTTACCAAGGAATTTATATCTAAGTTTTCATCTTCTTACTTCAAAACTGCGACCGATACCTAGTTAAAAACGTTAAAAAATTAATGCATTATACGACTTTTGACGAAAACGCCCCTTAAAAGTGGGTGTGTCTTAAAAATTTTAAGCACTAACTGAGCTTGTCATAAGCCAGTATTTAAGCATATGTGTAAGACTACAGCTGAGTCGAGTAGTTTTTAAAAGATCTTACCTGAACAAATTAACCTTATCAAAATCCCGCCTTTAAATGTGGGCGTATTGAAAAAATGTTACACTAGAAAATGAAGAGATATATTTTTCATAAAACGAACGGAAGGGAAAAGGTTCAAATTGAATATTGGTAGTACCATAAATTTTTAAAACTAAGTTTTTCATTCTTTCATGAAAAGTGGGCAAAAGCCACGCCCAAAATTCAAAAATTTCTTTTCATACACAAACGATTTAGTTCCTAATAAGATACACAAAATTTTGGCTTGTGGATTCATTATAAATACCGTTTATTTGCAAAAACAATTTTCTTATAGTTTCTAGTGAAAAGTGGGCGTCAGCCACAGCCAAAATCAATTTTTTTGATTTCACACACAAGATATTTATGTGCAAGTAACACCCACAAAATTTAATGTTTAATGTGTTTATTGAAATTTTTTATTTAATTGGAAGAAGGTTTACCTAGAGCTCACGTGTGCAAAATTTTAGCTTTATGCTTCTATCGTAACTGGGCAAAATCGTATCGTCACCTCCAAGTGGTGCCTGCTGGATAACCGAAAGGTGAACTAACGACGAACTTTGGATCCATCGGATCCATAGGTTGTAGATACCTGAGTTATCTTCTCAGGAACTAGGAGCAGGAAGAAAGAGATACGCTCTGAAGATCCAACCACCACAAAGATCTATATGTCATGCACAGGCCTCACAAGCCGGTCATGAAAGGAAAACTCTATTTGATGAAAATTGCAGAAAATGCCTCGGATGAAAGAACCAAAAATGTTGACGACCCCCCCGCAAACGAAAAACGGACAACGATTTACGCATATGCACGTGGAATGTGCGTACGCTAAAAAGGCCGCGTAAAGCCGAGCAGCTAGCCGAGACCCTCGCCAGTCTCAACGCTGATATAACAGCCCTGCAGGAGATACGATGGGATGAACCGGGCCTGAGAATTACAGAGGACTGTAATTTTTATTATGGGAAATGCCACCTTGATGGGCGATCGCGCTTGTTTGGGTGCGGATTCGCTGTCAGAGGAAGACTTAGGCAAAAGGTATTGAGCTTTCGCGAAGTCAGCGAGAGACTGACAACGATCCGCATTAAGTCCAAATTCCACCACATAAGCCTAATCAGCGCCCATGCCCCTACAGAACAGAAAGACGACGCTACCAAAGAATGTTTCTACGAGCTCCTCGCCAAAACATATGTGCAGTGCCCAAAACATGATATTAAAATTCTCTTGGGAGATTTCAATGCCAAAATTGGGAGGGAGGACATCTTTGGTATGACGATCGGAAAACACAGCCTGCACGACACCACCTTCGACAACGGACTCAGGCTCATCGATTTTGCAGCGGGAAAAAACATGGTGCTGAGCAGCACGCGATTCCCACGTCCCGACATCCACAAGGGCACATGGCGATCCCCAGATGGTCGAACCTGCAACCAAATCGACCATGTTGTGATTGATGGAAGACACTCCTCCAGCATTATGAATGTCCGTACATTCCGAGGAGCAAACATCGGACCACTACCTAGTCGGTGCAAAACTTATGGTACGAATCTCCATGGAAGTTCTTAGGCGAACACCGACTACAACTAGGAAATTCAATGTTGGACGTCTTCAATCGGAAGAGACCGCCGCTGCCTATGCCGACGACGTATTCCTTGAGCTTGCGAGAAATCCTTCCACTGATGACATGAACCAGGAAGACCAATGGCAGCTATGTCAACAAGCCATAAGAAGTGCTGCGTCAGAGGTATTGGGCTTCTCACATCCACCCCCCAGAAATCCCTGGTTCGACTCCAAATGTGCTCAGGCAAACAAAGCCAAATCAGGATGGAAATACCATAGTGGAAATGCAGGCGATGTTAGCCATCTGGTGAGACTACTTTAACCGGTTGCTTAATGGCGATGACAGCCAAGATCCCGCCCAAGATCAACTTGTTCCAGTTAATCTAGATGACGACCACGAACTACACCCACCCGACCAAAATGAAATCAAAGTAGCCATCACCAGACTAAAGATGAATAAGGCAGCTGGATGTGATGGCCTTCAAGCGGAGCTTTTTAAACACGCTGGAGATGACCTGGTCAGGAGCATGCACCAACTCATCTGCAAAATATAGTCGGAGGAAAGTATGGCCGATGAGTGGAATCTCAGTACCATCTGCCCGATTCACAAAAAACTAGACCGCCTACTCTGCGCCAACTAAAGAGGCATAGGCCTTTTAAACATTGCCTATAAGATCCTGTCCAGCGTTTTATGTGAACGTCTCAAGCCGTTTGCTGACAACCTGATAGGTCCTTACCAATGCGGCTTCAAACCTGGAAAATCTACAACCGACCAAATATTGACATTATGCCAGATCCTGGAGAAAACCCAAGAATATAACATCGACACCCACCACCTGTTCGCCGATTTTAAAGCCGCCTACGACAGTGTTAATAGAGTTGAACTGTATCGTGCCATGTCTAACTTTAGAATCTCTGCTAAACTGATACGCCTTATCAGGATGACGTTGGAGAATGCTCGCTGTTCCGTCCAAGTTGGTAGAGACTCTACTGAAACCTTCGAAACCACCAGAGGGCTAAGACAAGGTGACGCACTGTCATGCAGCTGTTTTAATATTGTGCTTGAAAATGTAATACGGAGCACCCATGCCAGTACATCAGGCACCATTTTCAATAAATCGACACAATTACTTGGGTTTGCTGACGACATTGACGTGAAAGGAAGAACAAAGCGAGCAGTAACCGGTGCTTTCACTACTATGGAGTCAGCAGTAAGAAGAATGGGGCTGAAAATAAACGAGGACAAGACAAAGTATATGCTTTCATCAACAAAAGTCCAATCCCACCAACGACTTGGTAAGAACGTAACCATTGATAGGTATGACTTCGAGGTAGTCAGTGAATTTGTCTACCTGGGCACTACTGTAACACAGGCAACAACATCAGCGCTGAAATCAAACGCAGACTAACTCTTGCTAATCGCTGTTTCTTTGGGCTGAGTAAGCAATTGAGGAGTAAAGCCCTATCGAGAAGAACCAAGGTGACACTGTATAAAACACTCATCATCCCGCTCCTGCTATATGGTGCGGAAGCATGGACCCTCTCCCAATCGGATGAAAATTCACTTGTAGTCTTCCAGAGAAAAGTTCTGCGTACGATCTATGATCCTGTCTGCGTAAATTGCGAAAACAACATTTGGAGAAGAAGATATAACAGCGAATTATGCAAGCTGTACAGCGACATAAGCCTAGCCAGAAAAATTCGAATCCAAAGACTAAGATGGCTGGGCCATGTAGAGCGAATGGACATCGACGCTCGAGCTCGTAAAGTCTCCAACGCCAAACCCGAGGGAGTCAGAAACAAAGGTAGACCTCATCTTCGATGGAGCGACCAGGTAGAGGGAGACATCCCTCAACTTGGAGTACGAAATTGGGGAAAGCAGGCTAGAGATCGAGCCGGGTGGAGGGGCATTTTCAGCAAGGCCCAGGAGTACCACGCTCCATTGGCGCCAACATAAGTAAGTAAGTAAGTAAGCTTTTATCGTAACTGCACAAAAAACATAATTTAATTTTATAAAATTGAGGTTGTTCATCGAAAATGGCGATTGTGGGTGTGTTTGTTTGCGTTTACCGGTTCAAGAACTTAGCCTTACTCTTGAACCAAAGATTATATATACCAAATTTCAGGTTTCTAGCTCAAAAATTGCGACCTCTAGGGAGTATACACACGGATGGATGGACAAACATACATGGCTAAATCGACTAGGCTTTTGATTCTTAGTCAGAATGTATATACTTTTCTATACCTAACAGTATTATTTCTCTATGTTACAAACTCCACACTAAATACAATATAAAAATTGATACTATACTCTGTTACACATTAATTCGGCAGTACACATGTTAAGAGGAAGCTTTTCTTTTATCAGTAGCGTGCTATATTTTTGCACCTCACTAAATTGAAGGAAACTCCATACAAATTGTTCACCCACCACTGAATTTACAATTGCATCTGACGTGAATCCTACGTCTTATTCAGAGCATATCTAAATGTGCACTAATTTTCTGTGGCTGCTGCTATTTAAAATTTAACCTCTTTTTAATTGATGTGCATTCAGAGTTACCAGTGTTCTTTTGGTAACTCGTTCAGCTTTCTTTCCTTGGGTTTCTGCTGATGAGCTTTTGGTTTTAGAGCTTTAACATTTTTTTTAGATTGTTGCTTATTTGAAATGCTTAGTACGGAAACCAAGAGCTTTTATATGAAACGCATTTACGGAAAACAAAAGAGTGCGAATGAAAGACAAACATCCCTATCTTCCCTGTACCGCCGATTTATGTGTAACATAGTATAGCTTCACAGCTTCGATTTTATTTTTATCTTATAATAGATTTTTTGTCGCCTCAACTATTAAATTTAAATTCTTTTTCCGAACTTAAGCATATTCAAATTCGGAGTTATTTGCATTTACGCTAAGAGATTAGAGGGGGCGCTAATCGGTTGTCACGCAGGAAAAACCATAATTTCCCAATACAATTCGTTCGGAAAAGATGGAGAACATGATAATGCAATGTTTTATTGCTATCTTCGTTTTGTTTGCACGAATCCTTTAATCGCAAGTAAAAATTGTGTCTTTTAATAAGAAAATATTATCTTGTCTTCTTTTACTTTTGTTTTCGCCTTAAGACTTGTACTAGGTTTTTAATTTTATGTTAATAAGAAAATAATATCTTGTCTTCTGTTAATTTTGCCTTAAGACTTGAACTAGATTTTTACTTTTAGATGGAATAGAAAAGCGGAACCAAAATATTTTAAAACATAGCAACCGCATGAGATGGATAAAATATACTTTGGCCGAATGTTGTCAGTGCATGAGTGTCGGCAACCTAGCAAATCAATTCATCGAAAAATATTGCCAAGATGACAAAAAAAGGTTTCTGGGAGTTGAAACAATGCGTCAGATCCTAAACAACATAATAAATGAGCAACGCAAATCGTTATTAGATTTGGTCAGAGAGCAAATGTCTTTCGAAAAAAGTTTGAACAGTTCTGCAAATCTTTACCGTATCTCTCACAATGAGCGAAAGGTTATGGTGGACACATGGAGAACGGCTGTTTGTGAAATGAATCAAAGAGAGCAGTTCACACTTCAGGCTGAAGCCGAATTCGAAGGCTTTTTCAGAAGATACATTAAAAAAAAGCATGAACTTTATGCTCAAGAAAGCATATTAAATAAAATGATAGCTACAAATTTAAAATTAGAAATAAGAGAAGCAAAGTTCAAAGAAATAAAGTCCTACTTGGAGGAGAAGTTGCAGACTCTTCTAGATTTGATCGTATTACGAGACACTGAAGTGAGTATGTTTCCAAGTACGCATACGTTTTTTTAAACATTTATTTGACGTTTTTAAGTTTGACATCCTGCGGAAGGAACAACAGGGTTTTGTCAATGGGGTTCAGCAGCAGCGGCAGAAAAATCAACAAGATATCAAATGCAAATCAAAGAAAAAACTTATTTTGTCACAATTCTTTGAACTAAATAATAAACTCAAGAAAAGCAGCGAGCACATTGATAACAAGAAACGTAGTGCCCCGGAACGTCTTCTGGTTCTCAAAAAGATGATTGAATCTGAAGAACGCGCTAGAGAAAGGCACTCTCAACAAACGAAACACATGAACAATCTCTTCTACCGAACACAGCAACATTTAAGGAAGTTCAAAAAAGACAGAAAAACCTTGGAAGTATGTGCACATTCGCCTTATTTTTTTTAATATCGACCTTTCCTTTAAGGTTGGACATAGGGGTCTTCGTATAAGCATCACTGCTATGGACAAATGCATCAAGGGTACCAAAAAACACTCAAATGATCAAACAGAGTCACATTACGATATGGTGGGTTGATCTGCTGAATATTTTAATATGAAAAGGAATTTAAAATTAATGAAAATTTTTCAGTCGTTAACAGCAGTCCTTTTAGGGAGACGTGCTGCGAAAATGAAAGGAACTCTAGTTGACTCACAGCAAGAAAAACAAATAGTAATTGAACTTTCTAAATTGGAACCACAATTTGAAAAGATTTTAAGAAATTTGGAGGCCCTCCATTCTGAAAGTTCAAAATTAGAAACCGAAATGCTTAAATTAACTATCTGCTCCAAAAATGACGTGAATGAAATCGAGGCTATGGTGAGTTAGGGAAAAGTTTATTTAAGGATGAATTCCTGTGGACATCATGAGGTGAACAATGGTTTCTTTATTTGCATTGATAAATATGTTAATAAATGTTTACTATTATTCACTTATAATAATTACTGTTACATTTATCTCTACTATATATAAAAGAGTAATTTTGTTTGTGTGTCAGTTTGTCTGTATATGGCAGATAAACTGACGACACACCACTTACCTCGCAATGCAGTTTATCCCAAGATCTTCCCCCATTCACTGGCCAGGTTATATGCTATTTAAACTAAAAAAAAAATTATTTTAAATAGGTTTAATTTAATAATATTTGAACTTACCTCTTAGATTTATCATGAGAAATTTTATATTTCTCAAATATTTTTGACGTTTCTCCTTTTCCTTTTTTTCTTATTCGCTGTTTGTTTATTGTGTCTTTGTTTACTTCTGCCGTTGCCTTGGATTTATTTCCAAATTGTTGTTTTGGTTTGTTTACTTCTGTAGTTGCCTTTTGTTTAGTTTTGCTTACTTCTGCCGTTGACTTGGATTTATTTCCAAATTGTTGTTTTGGTTTGTTTACTTCTGCAGTTGCCTTTTAGTTTGGTTTTGCTTACTTCTGTCTTTGCCTTGGATTTATTTCCAAATTGTTGTTTTGTTTACTTCTGCAGTTGCCTTTTGTTTAGTTTTGCTTACTTCTGCGTTGCCTTGGATTTATTTCCAAATTGTTGTTTTGGTTTGTTTACTTCTGCAGTTGCCTTTTGTTTAGTTTTGCTTAATTCTGCCGTGTTCCTTTTCTGTGATTCGTGCGGTTAACACATGAATGAATTTATAAGCAAAAAGCAAAAAGCATGTGTAAACATACACTTACGCGTTGGTTGGGAACATGCATGAAAGTATAATAAGAGTCTGTTGCTCACCAACTTTTCATGCGCCGGTAACAGCAGTTGCTAAGGTTTCGCATGTATTTGAAGTATGAATTTTTGCATGCACACATGGAAAGTTTGCAAGGAGAATTAAGTTTCGTGTGTAAGCTTTCACCAACGCGAAAATTTTGTACTCTCACGGTTACAGGCGCTCGCCGGTGAATTTATGCATTATTATTATGCCATTATTCCTTGCATTTCAGCTGAAGGGGCGTGTTTGGCATATGTTAGAAATAAATAGTTTGTTGAGAGTTTTGAAATGAACCTATTGGAAAACTTACAAAAGTAAAAATGAACTTGCAAGTGTAAGCTCATGAGAAACTGAAACAAAGTTTGGTGGTTCCCAACTTTTCATCCGCCTGCTATAAGACTTGGTAGGATTTTACATTTAACTGCCATCTTTTTTATTCGCTCATGTTAAGTAAGCAAGGAAAATCGAGTTTGCTATGCAAGCTTTCACAGTTGCGCAATTTGTACTTTCAAAGCTATTGTCGCCGATAGGTTAAAAACAAATTATGTGCGTTGAATAAAAAAGCAAACAGAGATGATATCGTTGGCCATTTCGGGAACCTTCAAATCTTTTTGGAAATAGTCATAAGGTCCATGCACGAAATACACATAATGTATATGGACCTCATGGCGAAATCGAAAATTAAGACATGTCTAATTAGTATATTTTGAAATAGACATAATGTCAAGGTAATGGAAACGCCAAAAAAAATCACAAATGCATAAAAAAGACGAATTTCTGTTTTGGAACGTAACTGATATATATTTTTGTGGATATGGAACCACAATGCCGGTTTGAGTAATTGTTTGCCCATAGTCAAATTTCTTTAGTTGACTCATTCAATCGGTAGCGTCAAGAAAAATGCCATCGGAATCAGAGGCCCATTATACAAAATAGACCTAAACAAAAGCATTTGATATATATAAATAATTTCCATAAATAAAACTAGACTTGAAGTCCAAAATTTCAATATAGACATTATGTCCACTTTTAAATAGACATAATGTTCATGGACCTTATGACTATTCCCTAATTGTTCAAAATGCCCATGGAAATTGTGCCTATCTGAAGCAGACATAATAATAAGGTCCGTGGAGCTTATGTCATCTCATCCCGACACTTGATAAAAAGCTGGAAAACAAACAAACGACATAGCAATCAACAATCCTTGATGAGGTAGAGCCAAAGAGAAATATCTGGTTGCAGTTGAAGTATATTGCTGCACACAATGAAATATGGAGGACAGTTTTTGCCCCATTTGTTGCCCGTTTTTTAATAAGCATGTGAATCTAGAAATTTGTATAGTCTTTGTCAGGAA
Organism: Platycheirus albimanus; assembly: GCA_916050605.2. Lineage (NCBI taxonomy): Eukaryota > Metazoa > Arthropoda > Insecta > Diptera > Syrphidae > Platycheirus > Platycheirus albimanus. The sequence continues at coordinate 191,273,895 of OU696696.1, forward strand.
AAGAAAGTTTAAAGAAAGATCAAATATTCAAAAATAAAAAAAGTTTTTTTTTATAAAAACAACTTTATATTTTGTTTAGAAACGAGTTTCCACATTAAAGATTTCATTTGAATCCGCCCAGTTTTTAAAGAGACAGTCTGATTTGAAATGACCGGTTCTATAGGGAGTATACCGTAATGAGATCTTCAAAAAAAAAAAAAAAATCAAACCAAAAAAAAAATTCATAAATATCACTATTATAAGTAATATGGCAGGTACCGTTAGTGTAAGAGCTGGAATGCCAATTCAAAATATTTTCCCAATTGTAGGACGTCGTAAGAATACTGTGTACCCAGTTTGACAGATAAACGGGCAGACAGACAGGCAGAATTGTCTGACCCACCTTTATCGACTTCTCTATCAACGAAAAGCCATGTTTGATTGTGAATTTTGTTTAAGGAAGTACAAAATGTATACCGTAATTAGATCTTCAAAAAAAAATCTAACCAAAAAAAAAAAAATTCATAAATAACACCATTATAAGTAACTAGCAAAAAGTGCCCGGCGTTGTCCGGGCACCCGAGGTAAGTCTTTTCATTCAATATCTTCCAAATGAAATGAAAAACCCAGAAAAGCATTTTTGTATTTATTTTATCGTATTAAAACGTATTTTTAAATAATTTTTAGAATCTCTTTTATTGGCGCAGTTAGTTTGGTGGACTCTTCTATAATTCACACCCGTTTTGAATTACCAGACTTTCTTTTCTTTTTCTGCCAGTTAGCCGGCATGTTTATAAAGTTTGTGTCAGTGAATGGAAAATATGCGTGTGTTGCAATTTTCGTGCCAGTAGCTGGCTTTGGGAAACGCTATATTGTATTCCTGCCCTAATCGCAGCCGCTGTATCGAAGAACAAATACGAAAAAAAGGAAATTAGCTAAAAAAGTGTTTTTGGTTACTTCTGCCGTTGCCTTGGACTTGTTTCCAAATTGGTGTTTTGTTTTGTTTACTTCTGCAGTTGCCTTTTGTTTAGTTTTGCTTACTTCTGCCGTTGCCTAGGATTTATTTCCAAATTGACTTTTCCTCTAGACATGTTCACAATCATTTTGAAATTAGGGATGTTCAATTTCGGTTGCAAACTAGTTTCATCCAAATTTTGTGGAAATGAGAAAATTTCGAAATGTGTTTTTGTATAGGAAATGAGGTAGCTTCGAATCTTATTTGGAAATATGCTACGAAATTACATCATTTACCAGAACGAAACTACAGTATAAAATTTGAAGGTACCCGAAATTAAAACAATAGCATAATTTTACAAAATACAAATGAAAAACCCTTTTTCTTACAAAAATTATTTCTTGGTTTTAATTTCATTTAAAAGATATTGCATGAAAAGACTTGCCTCGGGTGCCCGGGCAACGCCGGGTACTTTTTGCAAGTATTAAATAATTAACTTCTCTAACAACTACACAGCATAAAGTTTAACTGACAAGTAACATTTCCAACAAATATAACATGAAAAAATTATTTAAACATATTGCACAGAGATCGTATTGCAGGGCTTTTTCTTTTCCTCTTCTCCCCCAAGTGTTTGTAGTTTGGCTGACGTCTTCGATATCATTTCTCCTGTTCATCGTGTTATCAGCATTGATAATATGGAGCCTCTTGATTATTAGCCTTTTGTTTTGGTATTATTTTCGCTGCATTATTTTTACGTTGTCATGGTTGGACGAGTGGTTGAAAGTTATGAAATGCGATGCGGTCTTCTGGAGTTTTTGTTCAGTTTGCCCTATGTAGACTTGGGTACATTCTTTGTCTGAGCGCCCGTTACAATTAAATTTGTAGATTATATTTGAATGTTCCATTTTGTCTTTTTTTGTTCGAGTAGAGTTGTGAAGTTGTAGGTTTAGGTTCAGGTTTAGGTTCATTTTATTCAAACATAATTTTAGGCATAGTTTTTATTGTACATATTATGAATAAAGAATAAAATAAATAGTGTTGGCTGTGGCTGTGCCGTTCATTCGAAAATGAGCTAATCTTATTTTTCTGTAAAAGGGGCAGATTGATAAAAAATGAAAACAGTCTTCTTTTGATTTAAGGTTACACAAGGTACATAGGTTAAGTAGATGTCGATTTCCTGTACGGTGAGCCATTTATATTCAAAAGATCACATCTTACTCTACATATAAGGGATATTGCTCTAGGACTATATTTATCGTTTAAATAATTTTCAGAAAAAACATACGGAAGTTCTGGGTACAATATTCGATTAACAGAAGATACTGCTTTTTGTATGGCTTCATTTCTTTGATATAAATCAACTGCTTCCAGAAGCTTATAAAGTTGTTTCTCCAATAAAATGATGTCATCAAATTGGACTTCTAGATAAACATCACACATTTCTGCCCATTTTTGCCATTCCTTTATCCACTCCACTTTTTTCTCGAAGGTGTATCTTGCAAGTTTTCGTGGTATTCGGTGTGATGGGTGTGCCAGTACCTTCAGGATGTAGTCAAAGTGTAGTTTGAGGGTATGTATAAAAAGGGTTGGGAGCCCAGTTTCGATTTGCAAAACGTAGTTTGGTGTTGTATAAGATTTTAAAAAAAATGGTGTAGCTTATCGACTTCCTCATATGATGAATATCCCCATGATTGACAGCTATAACACATAACAGAACGCATTATAGCATCAAACACTCTATATTTGGCTGATGTTGGGATTTCAATGCGGAAAACACCACTTTTCCAAGAGACGTTTATCATTGTTTTAGCTGCGACCAGTTTTTTCTCAAGATGGTATGACATCTTCATATTTGGTTGAAGAAGAACTCCAAGAACTTCAATCGTTTCTCCATTAAAAAACCATTTCTCACATTTTTGGGGTTTTATTTGCCTTTTTTGTATGATCATTATTTTTGATTTTTCTACATTAATGTTTCATGATTCCATGTTTTACAGAAATCTGATAGTCTGTTTATCATTAGATGCAGGCTTTGAGAGGATTCTACTAATGGCAGTATATCGTCTGCATAAAGAAGGACTTTAAATATCATGTCCTCGATTTAAACTCCAGCAGGAAGGTGAATAGTAATGTCATCTATAAAGATGGAAAACAATACAGCGCTTAACAAACATCCTTGTTTAACTCAAGACTTAGTCTGAACTAATCCGAAGTATTTTGTCCATCCCATACTGCTTGGCGAGTGTTTTTATACATATTTTTTTAGGATTTTTAGAAGCTTTGTTGACATACCCTTTTGGGAGCGCTTGTAAAACAAGGCATGTCGATCTATAGAGTCAAATGCGGCTCTAAAGTCAACAAAAACACAAACAGTTTTCTGTTTTGTCTCAGGAAATATTGGGATATTGAAGTTAATATAAAGATATTATTTATAGTGGAATAACCCTTCTGAAGACCAGATTGATATTCGCTTACAATTTTTAATTCATAGATTTATACGCTCTAGCAAAATGGATGCGAAGATTTTCGCGATTGCATTTGATAAGCAGAGTGAAATAAAACCAGAATAATCCTTATATGCTTAACGTTTAATGACAGAAAGGTCGATTTTGGTTTTATTTCACTCTGCTTATCAGGTTATGGGCCCAGAGAGTTTTTAAAATTTTTTAAAAAGTACTTGATTGTGTTTTTTTTTTAAATTAAATTTTTTGTTTGATCGTGGTAATCGTTGGTATAATTTTTTTTGGGCGAAGTATTAAAGAATCAGAGTAAATAGGCATCGCAAAAATTCCTTTTTTTTGTAATATCATTCGATGTCGATAATACATAAAGGTTAACGGGCAGAACAGTTTCATTCTTACATAAAGATTAACGGACTGAACAGTTTTCATCTTACGGTACTTTTTTCTTTGCTTGTAAATAGAAATTTTAAGCGTTGTTACAACGAGTACACATACAAAAATTTATTTAGTTTTTTTATATAAAAAAGCATGGAGAACGAGTCTTTGTTTAAGATTGACAAGCTTCTAGATGCAAGTCAATGGTCGGTTTGGAAATTCCAGATGCGAATTTTGCTGAGCGCAAGCGATTAATATGATACGGCTTCTGGAATCACAACGAAGCCAACCGATGAATCCAAACAGCCAGCATGGGAGAAAGCAGATGTTTTGGCGCAAAAGCAAATTATTTCAACTATTGGACATCAGCCCATGTTGCATATTATCAATTGTGTTTATTATTATCCATAACGGTAGCTGAGGATCTTATTCTCCGACAGTTCGATATAAAAACGGCTTTCCTTTATGGTGAACTACAAGAAGAAATTTTTATGAAACAAACTGAAGGGTATGAGGACGTAAGTGGTAAGGTTTGTACTCTCCTTAGAAGCCTCTATGGGCTTAAACAAGCATCTCGATGCTGGAATAAAAAATTCACTTATTTCATAAAATAATTTGATTTTCAAGCTTCGCAAGCAGATCTATGTGTTTTTGTTTATCGGAAAGGTAACGATAAAATGTATCTAGCAGTGTACATAGACGATGGACTGATTGCAACAAGCTCTGAGGATTTACTTAAGCCACTCGTTGATTATTTGAGCAAGGAGTTCGATGTAAAATGGTGCGATGCGGAGTGTTTTTTGGAGTTGGAGATAAGTCGTTACTCTGATGAAGCGTGTACGAACAAAAATCAGACTCCTGTATACATATGCTACAACAACGTTTATATGGTTTCTCTAAAAGCCCTGGTGATCATATGGCGTGTCACATTTCCAAATTGTGCAACAGCTCAAGGATTTAGGTGAACCCATATCAGATTCGATGGTTATAACAAAAGTATAAATGACACAAAGAGCGTACATAAGATAACCTCATTTCACGTCTAATGATTGAAGAGACCCGAATGTCAACACAGAAGGAATCAGACCCGAGCGAAGCACTAGTTGCTAACAAGTGCAGACGTATTAAGAGCAACTGCAACAAACAAGAGAACAGTTATAAATCTTCCACTTAACCTGGAAAATGTTTTCTATGTAATGAAAAGGGTCATTGGGAGCGTGATTGCCCAAGAAAGAAGGTTAATTCAAATAAATCGAAAAAAAACGAGTGAAGCTTTTGTCAGTGAGGCTATGTTATCTGAATGTGTTGATGAAAACGCATGGTATCTTGACTCTGGAGCTAGCGACCACATGTCAGACAAGAGGTGTTGGTTAAGTCATTATGAGGATTTAGACGAAGGTATTCCTGTAAGAGTGGGAGATGGTAATATTATCCATGCACATGGTAGGGGTACCATTGATATATTGGGTTTTGATGTGCCAGAAATCCGACTGAATCTTTTTTCAGCTGGGTGCGCATTAGACAAGGGTTTCGACTGTGTCTCAAACAAAAATCAATGTGAGCATAAAATGGGCAATCGGACGGCTGCAGTGGGAGTCCGCAAAACCAAATTCTTTAAAATTATGTTCAAGGTTATTTCAAAAAAGTAGAAAAAAGAACATGGCGGTGATGATGTTGATATGATTCGGAATGATGCTAAACAGGTATGTGATGCTAATATTGCTTCTCGTCAGTTGTTGAGGCTATGGCATGAGCGTCTGGGACAACAGTGTGCGGCACATGTGAGAAGTTTTCTGGGCGCTGCAAAAATCGAGCGTCTGGGACACCAGTGTGCGGCACATGTGAGAGCTTACTTACTTACTTACTTAAGGTGGCGCAGATAGTCCATCGTGGACCACGGCCTCAACCAACAATCCTCGCCAGCTAGGCCGGTCCCTAGCCAGTGGCCTCCAGTTGCGCACACCAAGTTGGTTGAGGTCGTTTACCTTTTGATCGGTCTTCCAGAATTGCGTCGGCCCTCCGGGTTGGAATTGAAGACTCGTCGGGCAGGAGCGTTTTCGTCCATACGCTCCACATGGCCCAGCCATCTAAGCCGCTGAATTTTCAGCTTCTTAACCAAGTCAATGTCGCTGTATAGCCCGTACAGTTCGTCATTGAATCTTCTCCTCCATACTCCATTGATACATACAGGCCCGAATATCACCCGAAGAATCTTTCTCTCAAAGCACCCCAGCCTGTATTCATCCGATTGTGTCAGTGTCCACGCTTCTACCCCATACAGCAGGACTGGGATGATAAGGGTCTTGTCTAGTGTCTCCTTGGTCCTTTGAGAGAGGGCTTTACTACTAAGATGCCTTCTAAGCCCGAAGAAACAGCGATTGGCAAGAGTGATTCTTCGACTGATCTCTTCACTGATGTTGTTCTGAGAGGTTATAGTGGAACCCAAATAGACAAAGTCCTTGACAACCTCAAAGTTATATCTGTCCATTGTGACGTTTTGTCCGAGCCTACGGTGATGATCTACTTCACCCGAGGACAGCATATACTTTGTTTTATCTTCATTTACAGCCAGGCCCATTCCTGCTGCTTCCACTTCAATACTTGCGAATGCTCCACTGACAGCGCGCTTCGTTCTTCCAATAATGTTAATATCATCAGCATAGCCAAGTAATTGAACGGATCTAAAAAAAATTGTACCGCTGGTGTTGACATGCGAGTTGCGTACGATTGCCTCAAGAATGAAATTGAAGAGGTTACATGACAGCGCGTCACCCTGTCGTAAGCCTTTCTCGACATTAAATGAGTCGGTGGTGTTCTTACCAACCTTCACGGAGCAGCGCGAGTTCTCCATAGTCATCCTGCACAATCGAACGAGTTTGGCAGGGATGCCAAGAAGTGACATGGCTCTGTATAGCTCGTTCCTGTTTACGCTGTCATAGGCGACTTTAAAATCGATAAAGAGGTGGTGAGTATCGATCTGGAATTCTTGGGTCTTTTCCAAAATCTGCCGAAGTGTGAAAATTTGGTCAACGGTTGACTTACCGGGCCTGAAACCACACTGATAGGGGCCAATCAGTTCACGTGCGAAAGGGTTCAGACGTTCACACAGAATGGTCGACAAGATTTTATAGGCGACATTTAGGAGACTTATACCTCTGTAGTTGGCGCAGCTTAGAGTATCTCCTTTCTTGTGGATAGGGCACACAATGCTGAGGTTCCATTCATCAGGCATACTTTCATCCGACCAGATTGTACAGATGAGTTGGTGTATGCTCCTCACCAAGTCATCTCCCGCTGCTTTGAACAGTTCAGCCGTAAGGCCATCAGCTCCAGCAGCCTTGTTGGAATTTAGTTTAGATATTGCTATCCGAACTTCTTCTTGGTCGGGAGGACGGAAATTTTGTTCTTCATCATCCAAATCGAATGGATAATTCTGCCTGACAGCGATTAGTTGGTTGTCTTCGCCGTTTAACAGTCTGCAGAAGTGTTCTTTCCAAATTCTCAGCACCGACTGTGTATCTACAACGACATTCCCACCCTCGTCTCTACATGCTTCCGCTCGGGCTTTGTAACCCTTGGACGAATGCTTTACCCTTTGGTAGAACTTTCGAACATTGCTTTTGCCGTAGCACCCCTCAATAGATTCAACCATTCGTTTTTCCAGTTCCCTTTTTTTGTTGTTCTGAATAATTTCTTTCGCAACTTTAACTGGTCATTATGCTTCCTCGATAATGACATTGATGCCAGGGCTGAAATGATTACAGAAGTTATTTTTCTTGGAATGAGAACTTTTGTCCCTCACAGAACAAAATGTATCAAACCAAAAGAAAAGTCTTGGTTTACCGAAGAGTGTAAAGAAGCTATCAGGTTGAAAGAAGTAAGCTTCCGATCCTACAAAGCCAACCCAACTGAGGAAAATTGGAAGAAACACAAACAAGTTAGGAACTCGTACAACTCCGTTATACACAAAACGAAATTTTTACATGACCAGAAGTTACGGCAAAAAATTCTGCAATGTCCCAAAGGCAGTAAAAACTTCTGGTCATTTGTAAAAAACGTTAAGAACTCAACGTCATCATCAGTTCCAACGCTCATCGTCGACAATAAACCAATTGTCAGCTCTTCAGAGAAGGCGAATATGCTCGCAGCTCATTTTGCTGCAAGTTCTACGTTGCCTGCAAGCAACAATGCCCCTCCTGTACTTGAGAACGTTAATTCTTCTATGGGACAGGTATTTTTCCGCACTCGTACAGTAGCAAGAGTTCTTCAAGATCTTGATATACACAAATCCGCTGGCCCGGATGGTATACCCCCTATTCTTCTGAAGAAGTGTTCTTCATCGCTGGCAAAACCACTGCGTAAGCTTTTTCATCGCTCCTGTCGTTCAGGAATCTTTCCTAGTAGATGGAAAACAGCATTTGTCCAGCCCGTCCCAAAGAAAGGTGACTCCTCCTCCCCCTCCTCCTACCGACCAATTCACTTACTTCCCTTCTTTCCAAGGTCATGGAAACGCTGATAAATCGTCAGCTCAAGAAATATCTCGAAGATCGGGAGCTTTTAAATGACCGGCAATACGGCTTTCGCAGCAATCGTTCCACTGGTGATCTAATGGCATATCTCACCGAACAGTGGAACAAATCTTTGCATCGCTTTGGCGAAAGCAAGATTATTGCGCTTGATATTTCAAAGGCATTTGATAGAGTTTGGCATGAAGCTCTTTTATCGAAAATGCGTGCATTTGGAATCGATGATACTCTTATTCGTTGGATTAGAAGCTATCTTCTGGACCGTTCAATACAAGTTGTATTAGACGGTTTCAAGTCTGATCTCCACAAAATAAATGCTGGTGTGCCCCAGGGCTCCGTTCTGTCTCCGACTCTCTTTCTCATTCTTATAAATGATCTCTTGTCTGTGACTTCTAATCCATTAAATTGTTTTGCTGACGACTCAACCCTCAGCTAAGTTTAATTGACTTGTCACTTTATGTGAGGTACTTATATGTTGTTCTTTTCTATTTTTATGTTTTGATTTTTGAAAATAAAAGCCTGATGAAGAGCATATACATGTTCGAAACGTCGAGATTTAACAAATAACATCTTTTATTGACCTACAGCCCACTTAACTTAGCCTTAACTCAGTTTAAATAAAACAGGTCACAAAAACAAAAACAATTAGTACTCGGTATGTGTATCAGTGACAATCTTCGTTGGAATGATCATATACTTGAGATTGCCAAGAATGCTGCAAGATGCTTAGGCTTTCTTAATTGATGCAAGAAGTTTTTTACCCCTTCTGATCTGACTACAATTTACAAAGCGTTTATACGCCCTAAACTCGAGTATAACTCCCATCTCTGGGCAGGTGCTTCTCAAAGTTTTCTTCACCTGCTCGACAGAGTTCAGAAAAAAGCGTTAAAATTGATAGGAGAGAGAAGCATTATGGAAACATTTCCATCCCTTGAACATCGTCGAAATGTTTCATGTCTTTCCTTATTTTACAGATTCTTTTACAAAAAATGCTCACTCGAGGTAGCCAGCTGCTTTTCACCCCTTAAACATTTCCCCCGTAACACTCGTCTTGCTAGAAACGCTCATCAGTTTACACTTGAGCCCAATTTCGGACGTACCGTGAAATATAGGGATTCTTTCTTTAGCCGTACAACACGAATGTGGAATGGATTGCCTGGCACAATTTTTCCTTACCATTTTGATCTGCAGACATTCAAGATCAATGTTCATCGACACCTCCTTTCCCTTCCTCCCTAAATTCCTATCGCTCGTGCTGTGAATTATCATTAAAAGGGCTATAACAAACCCCTTGAGAGCGTGTGCATTAAGTGTAAGTGGACGAATGTAGAGAATGCTAAACTCGAAGATGTGATACGAAGTTTTCCGTCGTTCACACTAAAGGGTTTAGGCAAAACAGATTGGGTAAAACAGGGTATTGATACGGGGGATGCTCCTCCAATTAAGCAAAGGTATTATCCGGTCTCCCCAGTGGTGCAGTCTCTGATGTACGCAGAAGTAGACCGCATGCTTTCACTAGGGGTTATAGAAGAAAGCAATAGTCCATGGTCCTCACCTGTTGTGCTTGTACGCAAGCCTGGCAAGGATCGACTTTGTTTGGACTTTAGGAAAGTCAATATGGTTACCAGGAAAGATGCGCGTCCTATTGCGCACATCGAGGGACTGCTGTCACGTCTTTCAGAGACACGTTTCATATCGAGCGTGGATTTGATAGATGCGTACTGGCAGATACCACTGGAGGAGAGCGCGAAGGAAAAGACAGCCTTTACGGTTCCAGGGAGGCCGTTGTACCAATTCAACGTGATGCCTTTCGGTCTTTGCAACGCCGCTCAAAGTTTAACGTATTTGATGAATTTAGTAGTTCCACGCGAGTTGCAGGACCGCGTCTTCGTTTATTTAGATGACCTTTTAGTTGTGAAGAAAACTTTCGAGGAACATTTAGCAGTTTTAAAGATCATTAGTAGAGAGTTGGATAGAGCAGGACTCACTATTAATGTAGAGAAATCGAAATTTAGTTTCGAAGAATTACAGTACTTAGGATACAAAGTGGGACAAGGATGTTTGAAAGCAGATCCGGATAAAGTTGCTGCCATTATCAACTTTCCGATGCCGACAACCACTCGCCAAGTTAGGCGTTTCTTAGGAATGGCTGGTTGGTATCGGAGGTTTGTAGAAAATTTTTCAACCTTGGCTGCCCCACTCACTGACACTCTTAAGAAAGGTAAGGCTTTTGATTTCAATCCCGAAGCTCAGATAGCGTTCGAAAACATTAAGAAAGCACTTACATCTACACCTGTTCTGATAAACCCTGATTTCGAGAAGGAGTTTATTATTTTATGCGATGCATCAGCGTCCGAGATCGGATGTGTACTTTGCTAGCGAGATGAGAACGGAGCTGAGCGCCCCATTTACTATTTCTCTCACAAATTAAATGCTGCGCAGAGGAACTACACCGTTACCGAACGCGAATGCCTTGCTGCGTTTTTAGGAATTCAGAAATTTCGTTCGTATATCGAAGGATATAAGTTTAAGGTAATTACTGATCACTCAAGCCTGAAATGGCTGATGAACATGAAGGACCATACTGGTCGTCTGGCCAGGTGGAGTATGAGACTTCAAGGGTTCGACTTCGTGGTTAAACACAGGAAAGGAACACTTAATGTGGTACCTGACGCTCTTTCTAGAGTGTACGAAGCCGATGCTTTAACGGCAGAGCTACATATCCAGTGTTGCACAAGTCGAAACCGAGGAGGTGCTCCACATTGACTTAGACGATCCGGGATTCAAGTCCGATGAGTATTCTCAACTCATTAGTCACATCAGCAAGGAGCAGGATCGTTTACCAGACTTGAAGGTATCCGAAGGATACATTTATAAAAGAACTAAACATGCAGTTGGGAATCCTCTATTGGATGATCTGGCATGGAAGTTATGGCGACCGTCCAGTATGACAGAATCCGTAATTTCCATGGCGCATAATCCAACCAGAGCTTCTCACGGTGGTGTCGTTAAGACTTTGTACAGGTTAAGGGAAAGATTGTATTGGCCTGGTATGTTTTCGCAGGTGAAACAATATGTTGATCGTTGTGAAACATGCAAGACAACAAAAGCTTCCAACCAGACTTTACGAGCTGAAATGGGAGAGAGTTTTAAGGTTGAAAGGCCCTTCCAACATTTATATGTGGATTTCCTTGGTCCTTATCCAAGATCCAGGAATGGGAACGCTTTCATTGTTATAGCCTTAGACCAACTCACTAAGTTTGTGCTTGTCAAACCCCTTAAGAGAGCCACAGCTGCAGAAGTTATCAAGTTTTTACGCGAAGATATCTTTCTTTTATATGGTGTACCTGAGAGTATCCTATCCGATAACGGATCGCAATTTATTTCTAAGGATTTTAAATAAATGTTGAAAATGTTTGGTGTCAAACATTACAAGACGGCGATTTATGCACCTCAAGCTAATGCTAGCGAGAGGGTTAATAGGTCCATTTTAGCAGCGATAAGATCTTATGTAGATCCGAAGCAAACTAACTGGGATGTACATTTGTCATCCATTAGTAGTGCTTTGACAATGTCGCCATATGAGGCTTTGTTCGGTCAAAGGATGATTGAACACGGAGCGGACTACAAATTATTGCGGGATTTAGGAGGACTTCAGAACTCGGAAATCGATTGGTTGCGCAAGGTGGCAACTTGAAGACAGCATTAGAAAAGACACACGATGCTTATGAGAAAGTTTATAATCTCAGAAGTCGTGCAGTTGATTTAAAGGTGAAGATATCATCTATAAGCGAAACATAGTTTTGAGTGATGCGAACAAACATTTTAGCGCTAAGCTATCGCCAAAGTTTATTAAGGTAACAGTAGTTAAGGTAAGAGGTAATTACTTTTATGACGTAGAGGATGAGAAAGGTTACGTAACCACTTCTCATACCAAAGATTTAAAGAAATAGTTTTCTGTGATAAAAATAGTTTTATTTTTCTCATGTCCGGCTACTCAGCTGTGCACGAGACTCTTGTATAGTTTTTATGTATATTTGTTTCTTGTTATTTCACTTTTATGAAGAAGTAATGCAAGTTATCATTAAGCGAGTTGGAAGAGTAAGTTGAGATGGTGAACAGATGAAATGAGGAATTAGGAGTTTCGAAGTTTTTTTTTTGGAGGAAGTTTAGTAGAGACACATATAGTATAGGTAGACACAAGTTGTCCTTTTTCACAAGCATCTAGCCAAGTGACACTTGTCTCGATTCTTGAGATTTGTAGAGAAAACTTTGTCACCGCAACTACAGGTGACACCTTGCGGTAATTTCAAGTAATATCACATGTCTTTCTACCTAATGACATTTCCCTTCAAAAATCGGGAAATTTCAAAAATTTTCGAAATATCCTTTATCACTCAGTTTTCGCCACCAGGGTACAGAATTTAGGAAGTATTTGACCCAAATCCCGAACATTGCGTTCGTATGGTCGAACTCGGCCCATAATGAAAAATCCTAAGAGGAACATATTTGTTCCGAGCACAGACGCACTCATTCTAGAAGTTTCTATTGCTACATGATGTTGCGCAATGGGATTATGGCTGCCAGACACTTCCGGCATTTTCGTTTTGCTTTTGTGGTTACTATTCGTACAATTAGACGCTTCTTTCCATCTCTTTCCTGAGCATCTTCTGTTTTCTTCTGGAAATTCACTGGAAGAAATACAAAATGCATGTCCAATGCATGAGTGAAAACCCGTTCCGAACAGATACACATTTAGGGTCGGTTTGACAAAAACTGACGTACGATTTTATTTTGACAGGCAATGTCTGTTGACAGGTTGAAAGCACAAATAATGTGAATTAAATCTTAGTTAACTGTCAAAACCATTTTTAGTTCAGTTCTGACACTTACTGATCAGAACTCATTACGACTTCGAGATTGTCAGTTGAGTATAACAGTATTTTGCTGTCAATTAACTCGAAAACACGAATTAACGTCATGTTTACAATAACGACTGAGGTAGTAGTCAAATGTGTCAGTTTTAAACAAATTTCCAGCAGAAAATATGTCAAAAGTCAAAATATGACGTGTACAAAAATGTGCATGTGTTGACAAAAAGATGACACTAAATCGTTTAATAATCTATAATATACATTATAGCATCAAAATAAAGTGACAGATCGCTTTAAATTTCGTCATTTGACATGTTTTGCTACATGATTATATGTCAGTGTGAAGTAGCTTTATTTTGCTACCACACACTAAACGCACTCCATAATGTTAACAAAACACGAACGCAAACCCTATTGTTAACTATAAGAACGCGGTAAATTCTTTCCATAGAAAACCAGACAGAGGCGTGGCCTAAAGAACTTGTCTGTATCTCTGTCATTATCTTTTCAACCCTCGTTTGTGGCAAACGTTTATAAAAATTCGCTCTAAGAAAAAAGTATTTTTTGCATGCAGCAGAAATCAAAAATTTTACAATTTCAATTTGTTCGCGTGTGTTTGAAATATATTCTTAAATAGTCTTTTAATTGACTTTATCAATTGCTAAAAGCAATTTGTAGCAGTTTTCATCAGGATTTACCCTTATAAAAGGTAGGTGAAAATAATTTCCGTGAAAATTTTTTTTTTTCTTTCGTCGGCCATGTTTCATGTGCGCGACACAATTTTCTATTTCGTAGCTATATTTCTTATATTGCAAAAGAAATGCTACAAGTATATAAACTAGTGGTTCTGAAATATTTCTTTTTTTTTTTTCATTTCACTAGGGTTTTTAGTCAGGGGCAAGGATTTAGCCCTGATCTATTAATATTGAAATATTTTTCCTTGGCGAATCAGTGCCAAAGGCTCTGTGGGAACGAGATGTTCAACTCCACACATTTTTCCGAAGGAATCTTCACTGAATCGGAAGCAGTTTCATCAGTTCCAGAATAAGAATAAGTCGCATCGAGTGAAGTAGGAGTGTGACAATTTCGTTGCACCTCCGAAGCATTGTGCGCGTCTTCCACGAGGGATTTTCATCAGGCTACATGGTATATGAACCGCATGTTCCTTCGTAAATCCGAGCCGACCACATGGTTTTGCTTTCGGATGGAACATCCACGCGGTATTCGTCGATTTATACCTACTTCCAAGCCTAAAAATCAATAAAAATTTAACAATTATTGCATAAAGCTAATCGCAAGGTAAAAATTTTTGTATCTTTATATATATATTCGCGTCTACATTTGTGCCAAGGAGCACCCACGAACGAGAACGTCAAAGAACGGCCGTTCAACGCATATACTTACATACATCCTGACGTCGTATCGTCGCTCCTAAAGACGACGCTACATTTTTATCCACGGACGGTGGATACGTACAGAATTGAAGCTACGTGGAGTACCTATGAGTACCTTATACAATTTATACTTACTTACTTGATATTATCCTTTATTCTAAGCACTATTTATGATACTAAAATGTCCGAATTTTTGATTTTTATACAATTTTACTTATTTGAGAAATAATTACTTACGTTTTGTGTGCATCACGTCCTTATGTGTTATTATTTGTGTACAAAAGTGACCAAAAGGAAAATCCTTATTAGTTTTTTTTTTCTGAATTCATCAGAAACTTTTTACTTACCTGATATACAAGGTCATTCAAAAAAAAAAATCGTTCATACTTTATCCCTGAGATTATTATCTCACATTTCAGTGAATCATTTATCGGAATACAAGGTGATTTCCAAGTTTTTCCTGTTTTGGACAACCAATTTTTCTCGGTTGTAATTGAATCGTTTAGATTCGGCTTTAAGGGTAAATCGTGTTACGTACCAAGACAACCCACTTTAAGATACTTTACGTATCACACTTTATATATTCAATTACTTACTTCACTTTCCTTTGGGAACAACATTACTTGATCTTGTGATCACATATACTTTTCACTTGTATCCTTGAGATACCACTTCTTTCATTTCATCACTTTTTACTTTTTTTTGTTTTAGATTACACTGGTCAGTCGGAACTTTCCGTACTTTGAAGACCCTTTCTTTCTTTTCGTCACTATCTTGAACTTTTTAGTTCCATTCCATCCTTTAACAAGTTGCTTTAACAGCACGACTGGTTCCGTATCCAACTGGTAGTCCTTTGAAGTTAACCTTGTGAACTTCAGACTGAGTCACTTTACATTTGTGTGTTATATGTATGCATTTTGAGTTTACTTGTCGTCCAAGAGATACCTCAAAGATAATTTACTTACATCAGCCGTGTGATTATTTGATAAGTCACTCAGCTGACAGTAACTTGCTCATAGCAGTGAAAGTATCTCAAGATTTATAAAGAAACTTTGAAGAGACATAGTTAAAGATACTCTATCTTATCAGCTTTGAGTAGATAAGAATATGTTGATTACACATATGGTAGTTATCAGATTACAGTATAATTTTTAATAACCTTTTTAGTTTACAGCGACTGGTTCCAGAGTGCACTCCTGTTCCTTCACGCCTGTTATTACTTTTATTATTATTGCTATATTGAATTACACCATATTAATAATCATATAATATACTATCTAATCTATCTCTTATACTATCTCCCTGTCTCCTTCCACAACATAAACCTTTGGGCTAACGTCCCATGAATTATTTTTGGGTTCGTTAGGTTTTTGAATCTTGGTTTTTGAGTTGTAAAACGTATTTTCTTTTGCGTATTCGTTTCTAACGTGTAGTATTTGTTTTGTTTTTGGTTTACGTAAGCTCATCGTTATTTTAAAAGTTTAATAACTTGAGAGATTAGAAAGTATGTTCGCATTTTGAGCGAGTGTTGAAATTTTAATTTGATAAAAGAAACATCAAACATATAATAAATATAAATTTTTTTTTGACCTACCTCAACAAAGTTGAGTTCCGAGCGAAGTTGAATGATACCAAGAGTACATTCTTCTTTTTGCGCAAATATTTTTTTTTTTTGAATAAAAATAATTACAAAAATATAATTGTATGAGGCCGAAGGATAGCTTCACATACAAAATTCAAATATTTAATAGTAACGTTTCATCAACTAATATAAATATACTTACTTCGTTTGGTCACTTTATTAATTGATAAAATTTCTTATTAGATTTATTAGGTTTAAGATTTATAAGTCAAATATATTGTAGGTTTTGGAAATTTGACATAATTAAGACATTTAAAATTTAAGCTTAAGTGAGTAAACAGAAAATTTATAACGTTTTGTGAAAGAACTTTTTGTAGTGTTTTCAATACTGTCGGGTAGACAGTGGCATTATGAGTTTTGGACATTTCAGGTTATCTTTGTTTAGATAAGATGGTCTTCGTGTAAGTACGTAGGGAGGGGTGGACACTTCTCACGTGTGCGGAGGGATACTCAGGTAAAATGGTGGTGGATTTTGTGGATGAGGAATGATAGTTTGTTTCTATCCAGGTTTAGTGTGGTTTTGGTCGAATATTTCAAGAGTGAATAGGTCGATATAAGGTTATAGTGTTATGGTTTAAGTAGTTCAGTCTCTTTTTGACTGTTTTATCATTTTTGGGGGCTCTAAATATTTTTATAGTGACATAGTTTTGTGATCACTTGGCACCGTGGGTCAATGGTGGAAGATGATTCGAGCTGATGAATCATTTCCTCATGGGTGGGTACAAAAGCCAGAAGGGGGTAACTTCAACATCTTCTCCCCCTTCCCTGTTTATAAGAGTGTGTGTAGGTGTTGACCTACTCCACTAGTCAGCAGTATCGAAGAATATTTCGCGCTGAATAAGCTGACTGAGCCCATGGCGCATTAGTCTATGACATCTAAGATTAATTTTCGTATAGAGGCTCGCTTTTCGTGCTGTTCTCTCTCCTGTCTTATATAATACTAGTCTGACTTGTGTAGGCCTTCCAACACAAGATGCTTTCAGAACACTATTTCTCAGCGTTTGTTGATCAGGCCTTAGCAAGAATATTTAATTTTGTTTTTCTGAGTTTTTAACATCCAAACTTCAGTAGGTTCGCACTGGTTAAAAGAGGTAATAACGTTGTCGATCCCTGAGCAAGAATGCACGACCTTCATGAGCTAGTCAAGGGCGTGCGTGCGAACCGGATGCGAAGGTCGATCGCAACCCAATTCTTTCTCTGTCTCAACTAAGCGGACACGCCGTCATAGGGAGAGTTCTCTATGAGCGAGTCTTGTAGTCTGAACAGAGTCACAACCTTTCCACTTTGGATCCTTTAAGGAATCACATTGGAGCTAGTGTCCAAGGCGACCGAACCAGTGTACATTCCTTAGAGAATTTGGTATAGTAGTGAGTTATTAGGTTTTATCTTGGGTTTTGTTGTGGTTATAGTAGTAGAGTGGCAAACTAGTCCATCTAAGGTTTGTGGTAGCGAGTTTTACTTGACGATCAGTTTAAAGATTGTAGAATATGATCGAAGAGAGTAAGTTTCTGTGAGTGGAAAGGGGAATAAAGAATTACAAAGGAAATGAGTCGATGCTTAGAAGGAAATAGATTAGCTGTTGGTATGAGTGAATATGCCACAGGTCTCTGGCAGTATCCAGGGAGGTCTTTAACAATTACTGTGGTGAGTTTCATCCAACACAGGAGGATACAGTCTATAGGAGACAGTAGTTTATCCTTCTGAGATCTGTTCACTTGTGGGTGTTGCAGACGTCATCTGATAGAAGCCGTGGTCTCTCATCAGCTGGGTTGATGGTAAAGTATATTCCTTTTCTCTTTTGTATCTTTTCTTATATTCCAGGATATTGTTTACGTTACAGAATGGCGTCTAATATGAGACCACTGTGTGGGGTCTTGTAGAAGATCGCTTGAAGTTTCGTTTTCTCTTTATTCTTCGTTACAGAATGGCGCCCAACGTGGTGGCCTGGAGAACGTCTTGAGAAGTTTTGAAAGTTTAGATTTTGTATTGTATTAAATTGATTCGAAAAGTTTTTTTTGGGGAAATTAGTTTTTCTTTTGGAAATTTTTCATTATTGAAATTTGTTTTGAGGAAGTTTTTGTTGAAGTAGTACTTTTCTTTTGCTAGAGGAACGTCATCGGAGTTTAATAATGAAGACTATATGTCCGGGAAGTTGGTAGATAGATTGCTGACTTCTGTCTGTTGCGTTAGCTTCACTATTATTCCTCTAGGTAGGATAGGTATATTTGAGTCATTTGTCCGGACCGAAGAGTTATTATTCTTGGTTGACTGTTGATAATAATCACTTTACTTAAAGCGATAGCAGAGAAAGGGTTAGGAAGTGGTAGATAATTGAGTCTTTTGACCGGTGGTGGAGGATTTTAGTCTCTACGCACGTCAGCTGCAGGAGCTACTTTATCGTCACTGAATAATCCATGTTTTCTACTCAAACAACACTTTTTCACTTTTACTTTTTTTTGTAGAGAATTTTTATAAAAATTTTTGAAGGTTAGATTTGATGAATAGTTAAGGATTCATTTTATGAAAGGCTAACCGGTGGTGGGTGATCAATAGTCCCTTCGCACGCCTGCAGTAGCATAATGAAATGAGGAGTCACTATCTGTTGAATTTAGCAGATTTAGTTTTTGTGTTGAGCACGATTAGTTTAAAGACACACCCACTAAGTTTTTTTTTTGTTAGTTGATTGTTGTGGAACAATCAAGCTAACGTCTTTTTTTTTGATATGTTATTATTCCATTAAGCACCGAGGGGAATGTCCACTCCCAAACGTGAATGAATTATTGTTGAGATTTAAAAACAAATTTTTTTTTGAGTATAAAATAGATTTTGTGAGAAGTTATTACAAAGTTTATAGAAAGTTTTGCAGTTTTCAGATATTTTTGAGTATAGTATAGTTTTGGAATCATTTTTCAGAGACGTAACTGAAAAAGGAATTCTGGTTTTGGTAGGGATTTTGCCTTTAGAGACGTTAACTAAAAGGAAGTTCTGAGTTTTTTTGTGAGTTTGGAGTTTGTCTTAGAGACGTTAACTAAGGTAAATTCTGGTAATTTTCGCGGTGTCGCGGTTTTTGAGATTTTTAGTGGCAGTGTTGCCCAGTTTTTGAGATATTTTTGCAGTGTTGCAATCGTTATAGTTTAGAATTTTTGGCGGTGTCGCCACACCAAATATATTTACTTTATTTTTGAGGTCAGTAACTTTCAGGACGATTCAAGAACAAGATAAGAATAGTGTAGTATATCATTAAGAAAACTTACTTTTTGACTTTGAAGAAATCTTGGAATATTTTCTTTAAGAGTCAAACTTTTTTTTTGTAGGATCTTTTCTAGTCTACAAGGAGCCTTCTCTTTGTAGGACTATATCTTTTGATTTGAATTACCAAGTGATCCGTTTCACTACAAATACTTTAATTTTAAGCACTGTTTAATTTTTTTTTGTCACTTCGATTTTGTTTCATTAGTTTTGTTTTTATACAAGAGTTTCACAATCACAATTGAATGAGTAGTGGAAATAGGAGATTAATCCGTCCGAGCACTTATAATTCAAGGTTTTTAGACGTAATAATTATGGCTGACGCACAAGCTGCTGGTAACGGTGAAGATCAGAGAAGAGAAGAAATGAGACTTGAAGATGTATCCAGTCCTTTAGGAATTAATGATGGTACTACACCTCTTGGTAATGTCAATGGTCGTGTCGTTAACGATAGTTTTGACAATAGACGCAATGTAACAGAAGATTCTCTTACTCTTCAAGAGATGATTACAGCGACAGTTGAATTACACAGAGAAGAGGATAGACGAGTTATGAAAGAGGAGATAAAACAAAGTCAAGCTCTTCTTCTTGAGCAATTGACAAACCTGTTTCAAACTTTACCTCCTTCATCCAATAACCAACCATCGACGTCACAAAATCTCGCACCTAGGCAGGCAGTTAATCAAGCGTCAAACAGAGTGAGAATAGCGAACGTTCCAAACGGAACAAATACTGGCAACCCTACAAATGAAATACGTAATTTATCTAGGAATTTGGAAAATT
This sequence comes from Platycheirus albimanus, assembly GCA_916050605.2. NCBI lineage: Eukaryota > Metazoa > Arthropoda > Insecta > Diptera > Syrphidae > Platycheirus > Platycheirus albimanus. The sequence continues at coordinate 191,294,137 of OU696696.1, forward strand.
ATCCAACCGTTAATAATGAACCAGCTCTTACTCGGAATGCTCCTTCAGGACATCCAGTAGATATGGCTAACGGTTCTAACCTTGACGATTTTCTTACGCAGATGCATGCGACTAATTTAGATAATTCTCCGGAAGCTTCATCACCCAGGAGACAAGTACCTTCTAACGCCACGTCATATAGTAAATTTCCACAATACCACAAGTGGGGAATCAGATTTGACGGTTGTAACATGTCTGTTGACGATTTTCTATTCCGATTAGAACGCGTAAGGTACAGTTATGGTGTTCCATGGGATGAGTTGACGGTTAATTTTCATCACTTTGTGTCAGGACAAGCGGAGTCATGGTACTGGATGTACTTGAAAGGTAATCCACACACTTCTTGGAGTTCGCTTCAGTCCGGTTTGATCGATTAATTTCGAAGTCTTGAAACAGACTCCGAGTTGTCCCGCAAGCTTTCAGATCGAAAGCAGCAGTCAAATGAATCATTCAATGGTTTCTACGACGCTTTAATGTTGACTAATTCGAGGATGCGTGTTCCGAAGTCTGAGAGAGAACTTATTAAGATTATTAAGACGAATGTGAAGAGACGAATGGGTGAGCTACTCATTACCTTCAGTACACACAGTCTTAGACAGATGGCATATGTATGCCGAACTATAGAAAAGTTTCTCGATCGACAGGAGAGCACGCGACCCTCTTTTGTGCCGAACACGCACCGAATTCCGACAAAACGTTTCGTAAACGAAGTTGTGGAAGAATCTAATGATTTAGCTGTAGCTTTGACTTCAAGTGTAGAAGCTGTACATAATGCACATAGGGATAAGAACACTTGGAAGTGTTGGAATTGGTTAAGTGTAGGGCATGGGTTCAGGGAATGTAGTAAACCTGTAGATAGGAAGTTTTGTTTCCGTTGTGGATTGGAGAACGTTATTTTTCCTACGTGTCCAAAATGCCAGGGAAACTTAAGGAGGAACAACCCAATATCCGGGGGGGTTCGCTCCGAACAGATGAGCCCGGAGTTTTAAGTGCCGAAGCATCTTCTACTCTCAAAACTCCTGTTACTATTTTAAAACCATTGAATAAACTTGTTGTTAATGCAACAACACCAAATAATTTGAAGTCGATCAAGTACTCGTCGTGAGTGGTCGCGTTGCTAAATCTGTGCGCAAGTGTCCCCCAAATATATATATATACAAAAAAATAATAATACAAAAAAAATTTACCAAACCAAAAAATCTCACATACAATTTACATACAAATTGAAATCAATCAATCAATCAATCAATAACAAATTAAAGAAAAAAAAAAAAAAAAACCCGAAACCTCGCTCGAAGTCGCAGCACAGCATCCGACAACACCACCACCCATCCTCACCACCCGATCCCACCTATAACTTTTGCTTTCTATGCACTGCAATCCTCTTGTGAGGCTTATCGCAAGATGATTGCAGTGGATGGGTAAGTAGCATTTGTCGAATAGTTCTATTGTGTTGTCTATACCTATATATTAATTTCGTGTGCAAATTGTCTTATGGGCATAACACCTAGGACAGTTTGTTTTTCATTGATTTGATATGGGCCTACACTGCAAGGTCGAACTTAGGTACGTCAAAGTTGAATTTTTTGTGTTAAGTTTTTCAGAATGGTAAATGATTTTTGTGTCGTCTATTCAAATGTTCGTGGGCTTAGGAAGAATTTCTTTTCTGTGTTCGCACATACTGTGCAATACAGGCCAGCTGTTTTGGCATTAAGTGAAACCCAGGTTGGACAGAATACTGATTTATCAGAATTTTGTTTGGTTGGATATAACTTAGTGCCATTACTTTTTCCCACCATGGTCTTGTTGTTTATGTTAGGAATGATATTGCTTGCCAGAGCCTTCCCCAATATGGGCATTGTTCTAATACGAACTTTAATTTCCTGTGGCTCAAATTCACTGTCCGCAAGCATATCATTCATTACTGTTTTCTTTACAGGAGTCCGAATCTTGACAGCATGTCTACTTGTGATGAGTTAGATGTTTTGTCATATTCAATTTCCCGAATTGTTTCCCATTGTCCTCACACTGAAGTCGTGATTACGGGCGACTTCAATGTACACAATTCAAGTTGGCTCCGCTATTCTGGCCAGACAACACTCGAAGGAAGGTATACCGAGATCTTTGGTGAGTATAACCATCTTACCCAGCTTGTCGATGAGCTTACTCGTATACCGGATGTTGGTGGGCATTCCGCCCATACTCTTGACTTGTTCCTTACTTCCCACCCTGATAAATATACTATTAAAGTAACTTCTCCATTTGGCACCTTTGACCATTGTGTCATTTCAGCTAATTTCTCGATATCCAACCATCCAGTTAAAGAAAAAATTCCCACTAGGACCGTTTGGCAATACGAGAAAGCCAACTGGGACGGTCTGAATAATTTCTTTCGCAACTTTAACTGGTCATTATGCTTCCTCGATAATGACATTGATGCCAGGGCTGAAATGATTACAGAAGTTATTTTTCTTGGAATGAGAACTTCTGTCCCTCACAGAACAAAATGTATCAAACCAAAAGAAAAGTCTTGGTTTACCGAAGAGTGTAAAGAAGCTATCAGGTTGAAAGAAGTATGCTTCCGATCCTACAAAGCCAACCCAACTGAGGAAAATTGGAAGAAACACAAACAAGTTAGGAACTCGTACAACTCCGTTATACACAAAACGAAATTTTGACATGACCAGAAGTTACGACAAAAAATTCTGCAATGTCCCAAAGTAAGTAAAAACTTCTGGTCATTTGTAAAAAACGTTAAGAACTCAACGTCATCATCAGTTCCAACGCTCATCGTCGACAATAAACCAATTGTCAGCTCTTCAGAGAAGGCGAATATGCTCGCAGCTCATTTTGCTGCAAGTTCTACGTTGCCTGCAAGCAACAATGCCCCTCCTGTACTTGAGAACGTTAATTCTTCTATGGGACAGGTATTTTTCCGCACTCGTACAGTAGCAAGAGTTCTTCAAGATCTTGATATACACAAATCCGCTGGCCTGGATGGTATACCCCCTATTCTTCTGAAGAAGTGTTCTTCATCGCTGGCAAAACCACTGCGTAAGCTTTTTCATCGCTCCTGTCGTTCAGGAATCTTTCCTAGTAGATGGAAAACAGCATTTGTCCAGCCCGTCCCAAAGAAAGGTGACTCCTCCTCCCCCTCCTCCTACCGACCAATTGCACTTACTTCCCTTCTTTCCAAGGTCATGGAAACGCTGATAAATCGTCAGCTCAAGAAATATCTCGAAGATCGGGAGCTTTTAAATGACCGGCAATACGGCTTTCGCAGCAATCGTTCCACTGGTGATCTGATGGCATATCTCACCGAACAGTGGAACAAATCTTTGCATCGCTTTGGCGAAAGCAAGATTATTGCGCTTGATATTTCAAAGGCATTTGATAGAGTTTGGCATGAAGCTCTTTTGTCGAAAATGCGTGCATTTGGAATCGATGATACTCTTATTCGTTGGATTAGAAGCTATCTTCTGGACCGTTCAATACAAGTTGTATTAGACGGTTTCAAGTCTGATCTCCACAAAATAAATGCTGGTGTGCCCCAGGGCTCCGTTCTGTCTCCGACTCTCTTTCTCATTCTTATAAATGATCTCTTGTCTGTGACTTCTAATCCATTAAATTGTTTTGCTGACGACTCAACCCTCAGCTAAGTTTAATTGACTTGTCACTTTATGTGAGGTACTTATATGTTGTTCTTTTCTATTTTTATGTTTTGATTTTTGAAAATAAAAGCCTGATGAAGAGCATATACATGTTCGAAACGTCGAGATTAAACAAATAACATCTTTTATTGACCTACAGCCCACTTAACTTAGCCTTAACTCAGTTTAAATAAAACAGGTCACAAAAACAAAAACAATTAGTACTCGGTATGTGTATCAGTGACAATCTTCGTTGGAATGATCATATACTTGAGATTGCCAAGAATGCTGCAAGATGCTTAGGCTTTCTTAATTGATGCAAGAAGTTTTTTACCCCTTCTGATCTGGCTACAATTTACAAAGCGTTTATACGCCCTAAACTCGAGTATAACTCCCATCTCTGGGCAGGTGCTTCTCAAAGTTTTCTTCACCTGCTCGACAGAGTTCAGAAAAAAGCGTTAAAATTGATAGAAGAGAGAAGCATTATGGAAACATTTCCATCCCTTGAACATCGTCGAAATGTTTCATGTCTTTCCTTATTTTACAGATTCTTTTACAAAAAATGCTCACTCGAGGTAGCCAGCTGCTTTTCACCCCTTAAACATTTCCCCCGTAACACTCGTCTTGCTAGAAACGCTCATCAGTTTACACTTGAGCCCAATTTCGGACGTACCGTGAAATATAGGGATTCTTTCTTTAGCCGTACAACACGAATGTGGAATGGATTGCCTGGCACAATTTTTCCTTACCATTTTGATCTGCAGACATTCAAGATCAATGTTCATCGACACCTCCTTTCCCTTCCTCCCTAAATTCCTATCGCTCGTGCTGTGAATTATCATTAAAAGGGCTATAACAAACCCCTTGAGAGCGTGTGCATTAAGTGTAAGTGGACGAATGTAGAGAATGCTAAACTCGAAGATGTGATACGAAGTTTTCCGTCGTTCACACTAAAGGGTTTAGGCAAAACAGATTGGGTAAAACACGGTATTGATACGGGGGATGCTCCTCCAATTAAGCAAAGGTATTATCCGGTCTCCCCAGTGGTGCAGTCTCTGATGTACGCAGAAGTAGACCGCATGCTTTCACAAGGGGTTATAGAAGAAAGCAATAGTCCATGGTCCTCACCTGTTGTGCTTGTACGCAAGCCTGGCAAGGATCGACTTTGTTTGGACTTTAGGAAAGTCAATATGGTTACCAGGAAAGATGCGCGTCCTATTGCGCACATCGAGGGACTGCTGTCACGTCTTTCAGAGACACGTTTCATATCGAGCGTGGATTTGATAGATGCGTACTGGCAGATACCACTGGAGGAGAGCGCGAAGGAAAAGACAGCCTTTACGGTTCCAGGGAGGCCGTTGTACCAATTCAACGTGATGCCTTTCGGTCTTTGCAACGCCGCTCAAAGTTTAACGTATTTGATGAATTTAGTAGTTCCACGCGAGTTGCAGGACCGCGTCTTCGTTTATTTAGATGACCTTTTAGTTGTGAAGAAAACTTTCGAGGAACATTTAGCAGTTTTAAAGATCATTAGTAGAGAGTTGGATAGAGCAGGACTCACTATTAATGTAGAGAAATCGAAATTTAGTTTCGAAGAATTACAGTACTTAGGATACAAAGTGGGACAAGGATGTTTGAAAGCAGATCCGGATAAAGTTGCTGCCATTATCAACTTTCCGATGCCGACAACCACTCGCCAAGTTAGGCGTTTCTTAGGAATGGCTGGTTGGTATCGGAGGTTTGTAGAAAATTTTTCAACCTTGGCTGCCCCACTCACTGACACTCTTAAGAAAGGTAAGGCTTTTGATTTCAATCCCGAAGCTCAGATAGCGTTCGAAAACATTAAGAAAGCACTTACATCTACACCTGTTCTGATAAACCCTGATTTCGAGAAGGAGTTTATTATTTTATGCGATGCATCAGCGTCCGGGATCGGATGTGTACTTTGCTAGCGAGATGAGAACGGAGCTGAGCGCCCCATTTACTATTTCTCTCACAAATTAAATGCTGCGCAGAGGAACTACACCGTTACCGAACGCGAATGCCTTGCTGCGTTTTTAGGAATTCAGAAATTTCGTTCGTATATCGAAGGATATAAGTTTAAGGTAATTACTGATCACTCAAGCCTGAAATGGCTGATGAACATGAAGGACCATACTGGTCGTCTGGCCAGGTGGAGTATGAGACTTCAAGGGTTCGACTTCGTGGTTAAACACAGGAAAGAAACACTTAATGTGGTACCTGACGCTCTTTCTAGAGTGTACGAAGCCGATGCTTTAACGGCAGAGCTACATATCCAGTGTTGCACAAGTCGAAACCGAGGAGGTGCTCCACATTGACTTAGACGATCCGGGATTCAAGTCCGATGAGTATTCTCAACTCATTAGTCACATCAGCAAGGAGCAGGATCGCTTACCAGACTTGAAGGTATCCGAAGGATACATTTATAAAAGAACTAAACATGCAGTTGGGAATCCTCTATTGGATGATCTGGCATGGAAGTTATGGCGACCGTCCAGTATGACAGAATCCGTAATTTCCATGGCGCATAATCCAACCAGAGCTTCTCACGGTGGTGTCGTTAAGACTTTGTACAGGTTAAGGGAAAGATTGTATTGGCCTGGTATGTTTTCGCAGGTGAAACAATATGTTGATCGTTGTGAAACATGCAAGACAACAAAAGCTTCCAACCAGACTTTACGAGCTGAAATGGGAGAGAGTTTTAAGGTTGAAAGGCCCTTCCAACATTTATATGTGGATTTCCTTGGTCCTTATCCAAGATCCAGGAATGGGAACGCTTTCATTGTTATAGCCTTAGACCAACTCACTAAGTTTGTGCTTGTCAAACCCCTTAAGAGAGCCACAGCTGCAGAAGTTATCAAGTTTTTACGCGAAGATATCTTTCTTTTATATGGTGTACCTGAGAGTATCCTATCCGATAACTGATCGCAATTTATTTCTAAGGATTTTAAAGAAATGTTGAAAATGTTTGGTGTCAAACATTACAAGACGGCGATTTATGCACCTCAAGCTAATGCTAGCGAGAGGGTTAATAGGTCCATTTTAGCAGCGATAAGATCTTATGTAGATCCGAAGCAAACTAACTGGGATGTACATTTGTCATCCATTAGTAGTGCTTTACGCACGACAGTTCATTCAGCTTTGACAATGTCGCCATATGAGGCTTTGTTCGGTCAAAGGATGATTGAACACGGAGCGGACTACAAATTATTGCGGGATTTAGGAGGACTTCAGAACTCGGAAATCGATTGGTTGCGCAAGGTGGCAACTTGAAGACAGCATTAGAAAAGACACACGATGCTTATGAGAAAGTTTATAATCTCAGAAGTCGTGCAGTTGATTTTAAGGTGAAGATATCATCTATAAGCGAAACATAGTTTTGAGTGATGCGAACAAACATTTTAGCGCTAAGCTATCGCCAAAGTTTATTAAGGTAACAGTAGTTAAGGTAAGAGGTAATTACTTATATGACGTAGAGGATGAGAAAGGTTACGTAACCACTTCTCATACCAAAGATTTAAAGAAATAGTTTTCTGTGATAAAAATAGTTTTATTTTTCTCATGTCCGGCTACTCAGCTGTGCATGAGACTCTTGTATAGTTTTTATGTATATTTGTTTCTTGTTATTTCACTTTTATGAAGAAGTAATGCAAGTTATCATTAAGCGAGTTGGAAGAGTAAGTTGAGATGGTGAACAGATGAAATGAGGAATTAGGAGTTTCGAAGTTTTTTTTTTTGGAGGAAGTTTAGTAGAGACACATATAGTATAGGTAGACACAAGTTGTCCTTTTTCACAAGCATCTAGCCAAGTGACACTTGTCTCGATTCTTGAGATTTGTAGAGAAAACTTTGTCACCGCAACTACAGGTGACACCTTGCGGTAATTTCAAGTAATATCACATGTCTTTCTACCTAATGACATTTCCCTTCAAAAATCGGGAAATTTCAAAAATTTTCGAAATATCCTTTATCACTCAGTTTTCGCCACCAGGGTACAGAATTTAGGAAGTATTTGACCCAAATCCCGAACATTGCGTTCGTATGGTCGAACTCGGCCCATAATGAAAAATCCTAAGAGGAAAATATTTGTTCCGAGCGCAGACGCACTCATTCTAGAAGTTTCTATTGCTACATGATGTTGCGCAATGGGATTATGGCTGCCAGACACTTCCGGCATTTTCGTTTTGCTTTTGTGGTTACTATTCGTACAATTAGACGCTTCTTTCCATCTCTTTCCTGCGCATCTTCTGTTTTCTTCTGGAAATTCACTGGAAGAAATACAAAATGCATGTCCAATGCATGAGTGAAAACCCCTTCCGAACAGATACACATTTAGGGTCGGTTTGACTAAAACTGACGTACGATTTTATTTTGACAGGCAATGTCAGTTGACAGGTTGAAAGCACAAATAATGTGAATTAAATCTTAGTTAACTGTCAAAACCATTTTTAGTTCAGTTCTGACACTTACTGATCAGAACTCATTACGACTTCGAGATTGTCAGTTGAGTATAACAGTATTTTGCTGTCAATTAACTCGAAAACACGAATTAACGTCATGTCCACAATAACGACTGAGGTAGTAGTCAAATGTGTCAGTTTTAAACAAATTTCCAGTAGAAAATATGTCAAAAGTCAAAATATGACGTGTACAAAAATGTGCATGTGTTGACAAAAAGATGACACTAAATCGTTTAATAATCTATAATATACATTATAGCATCAAAATAAAGTGACAGATCGCTTTAAATTTCGTCATTTGACATGTTTTGCTACATGATTATATGTCAGTGTGAAGTAGCTTTATTTTGCTACCACACACTAAACGCACTCCATAATGTTAACAAAACACGAACGCAAACCCTATTGTTAACTATAAGAACGCGGTAAATTCTTTCCATAGAAAACCAGACAGAGGCGTGGCCTAAAGAACTTGTCTGTATCTCTGTCATTATCTTTTCAACCCTCGTTTGTGGCAAACGTTTATAAAAATTCGCTCTAAGAAAAAAGTATTTTTTGCATCCAGCAGAAAACAGAAATCAAAAATTTTACAATTTCAATTTGTTCGCGTGTGTTTGAAATATAGATAGATAGATAGATAGATAGATAGATTTTTATTCAGTCATTTAAACATTTATGATACAAACATTTTTCATTTAAAAGAATAAATTTTAAGGCATGACAAAAAAAATGTCGTCTGCCAGAGTGACAATGTTATTCTATTTTGCATTCATTTTAAAAATTCTACGTAGACATACAATTTACAAGTTTTTGATACTTTTCAAAATACAAATTCAAAAGTTGTGACTTTTAGTTTAGTCGAAACAAAATTATATTTAACTGGCCAAAGGAAAAACGAAAAACAGAGGTTAAAATGTATATAATATCAAACCAAAACATAATCAAAAGTTTTCATTGATGATTCTACTTCTGTATGACATCGCCTCGGCAGTATACTTCTGGATCCGCAACCAATCTTCTCCATTTAGGTACATTATTACTTCATTTTCGCTGAGATAGCTTTTTCCAAAGAAGAGTCTCCTCAGCTCCCTTAAAATTGGGCATACTCCGATGAAGTGGTTAATGTTTTCATCCACCCGCATATTGCACAGGGAACAAATAGAAGCCAAATCATTTCTATGTGGCATATAGTTAAGGTGAAGCAGCTCTCCTCTTACTTTAAAAATGGTTCCAATTGTCTTCCTTGTGAAATTGTGTTTAAAGTAATTATTTTCATTTAGGTTATAATTGAGTTTTGAATAAATATTCCTTTCAGTAGACGCTCTCGCCTTTTCAATAAATATGTACCTTTCGTTTTCATCTATAGCTTGGATAACTTCGTACAGTGCTTTTCTCACCTGAACACCATTAAATCCACTCAGTTCCAGGATAATACCACAGTTTGCAGCATGATCTATCCAATCCTTGTAGAATCCAGTTTTTCTCCGCATTTCACTGCGCAGCATTACATTTGGTAAACGGTTTCGATCCATATTAATCACCTGTACCAAATAGTCCGCACTCAGCTTAAGGGTAGAAACAAAGAGTGACGAAAGACCTGTTTCCAAATGATACATGTACTTAGGTGTACTAATAGGAAGAAGACAAATTTTTCGTAGGAAGAATCGTAATATATTCTCAACAGTTTCATATTTTCTAACACCCCAGATCTGTGCTCCATAAAATAGAACTGCTTTTGCTGTTGCGTTGAAAACCTCATATTTTGCGTTGATTGATATATTTTGATTATTGAAAATTTGTTTCCAGTTGGAACAAATAGCAGTTCTAGCAACATTGGCCTTGACTTTGAGGTGTTTGTCCATATTCAAGTTAAAAGTAAGCGTCATTCCTAGGTACACATATTCCTTAACTACTTCCAGTTCCGCTCCATCATATTTCCAGTTTTCTCCTCTTGCGATCCGTCCTGAGCCGTTTTGAAAAATCATTATCTTAGACTTCGCCGAATTAACCTCCAGTCCCCATTTCTTGCAATAATCAGATAGCCTGTTGATCATAAGCTGAAGTGAGGCTGGAGATTCCGCCAGAATGACAATGTCATCGGCATACATGATGACTTTTAATTTGTAGTTTTCAAACTCTACTCCACAAGGAAGATAATCAACAATGTCATCAAGAAAGAGCGCAAATAATAATGGGCTAAGATTGCAGCCTTGACGCAGTCCTCGAGTTACGTGAATTTCTTTTGATTTTGCACATCCATTGTGCACGCAAGCCGTCGTGTGGTTATAAAGTTTATCCAGTGATTTGACGAACTTTGAAGATACACCTTGACTGTACAGTTTATAGATCAGGGTTTTTCTATCAACCGTATCAAATGCAGCCTTGAAGTCAACAAAGAAAGTGTAAAGTTTTGAATGTTGGTTTAGTTTGCTCCTTATTAGACTTCCAAGTATAAAAATATTATCAGCTGTAGAATATCCTTTCCGAAATCCTGACTGAAACTCACTCAATTTATTGTTAACATTTACCCAGTTACTAAGTCTTCTGTTGAGTATTGCAGTATAAATCTTCAAGCCCGCATTAAGGAATGATATACCCCTGTAGTTCGCTGGGTCGTTTGGGTCACCTTTTTTGAAGATTGGCCATATAATACCCTCATCAAAGCAGTCGGGCTGTACAGCAAAATTGAAGATGGTATTTAATGCTTGCGCTAATATTTGCTTAAACTCGACTGGCGTGTACTTAAAAAATTCTACGGGAATACCATCTGTGCCGGCTGCTTTTCCATCTTTAAGCGACCCTAAAACTCTTTCTACTTCCAACGTTGTTATCTGCGCATCAAGGATATCATCTTTAACATTCGGCGTAGCATAGCTCCATATCAGTTGTTCGGAAGAAGTACTCAGTAATCCTGCGTAATGAACTCTTAAATTGTCCACCGAAATTCCGATAACTTTATTTTCTCCATCACTTCCGTTTATTTTTTTTGTCAGTTTCCAAAACTCTGCAGTGTCTTTGCAAAGGCTCAATTTTCTTGCCAAGTTTTCATCGTAAGTTTGCTTTTTTTCTCTGCATAACTTCTTAAACTGTTTTGTGGTCTCAACATACTCTAATCGAATTGAGTTAATGTTGTATTTTCTGAAAAAGTTAAGCAATGCAAAAGCCTTTTTTCTAAGATTCTCACAAGACTGATCGTACCATTCTGACTTTTTTTTGAAAACATGAGATGTGTTCATCACGCTTGCTGCAACTCTTATAATGTTTTGAATTTCTAAAAATGGCACATAATTTGCTCTGCAGTTACTTATTTTATTTTGCAACAGTTCAACGATTTTAGTTTTGTATACATGTTCCAGCCTCATCTTCCATCGCAGTACATTTGAGTTTTTGACCACAGTATTTTTGGTGGTTTCATTAGTACATTTTATTTCAATTTCAAGTTCAATGGGAACATGATCCGAGTAGCCAGCGTTACCTACCATCAAATCCTTGCAGATCGAAATCCATTCTCCACCAATAAGACATAGGTCAATTGTTGAACTTCCCTGTTTCCCAATGAAAGTAAATTCCCCATCTGCGTCAGCATCTGTACATCCGTTTAAAATACCAAGTCCGAAGTCATTGCACATCTCTATAACCTTTTTCCCCTCTGCATTTATTTTAGTATCTTTTGAGCATCTTTTGCGAGTGTTAACTTTAAATGCTGTCTCTTTATCTGCTGTTCTTGCATTCAGATCTCCTATGACCATAACATTAAGAGAATTTAGATTACATAAGACATCGTATAAGGATTCGAAGTCTTGTTGCCAATTATTACAATTTAAATACACTGGAACGATAAACAGGCTCCTATCATTGATTTTTAATTCAATAAGTATATTTTTTCCTTCCGTTATCCTCACCTCGCATAGATCAAATATATTTTGTTTGGTTGCCACAAGAACTCCTCCACTTGCTCTGCCTTTAATTGCTGTCTTTTTAGCTGGAATCCAATGGCAGTCAAATAAGGGAAAATATTTTTCATATTCGTTACAGTACTCCTTCAATAGATGAGTTTCAAATAATAATATTATCTCAAAATTCAATAATTTACAAAAAAACATAGGGATTAAAAGCTTATTTTTTAGTCCTCCTACATTGTATGCGACGATATTACGATTACAATATATATTTTCATTTTCATTTTCGTTTAAGTTTGTTTTTGAATTAATTTCCTCTATATCACCCCTGTGCTATTGGATATTTCTTTGGGCGTTTTCGGAACACCTCCCAATGCCTTCCACATGACCCACTGTGACAACTGTCATCATTTTGTCAATCTCATTTCGATGTAAACAACTTTGAAAGAAATTATCCGGCAATTTAAACATTTCTACAATTTTCTCGAAACCTGATTGCTCACCGTGTCTTAAACCATAATGGTCATTCCATGTGAACTCCAAGCCTTCGACTATGAGTTTGTCGCCTTTGACCGTGGCTTTTACATTTTTATGTGCCTGTTTAAGTAGCTTCCGGACATGCAGCAGACGCGCAATCCTTTTCCTCATACTCAAAGGGTAATCCCTCTGGACTGAGATCGCCGTGTTCCTGAGCTTGGACGTGTTTTTAAGAACAGCGAATAGATTATCGTTTGATTTAAATTTGCAAATAAATGTTTTTAATTTTGGATTAAATGATTTTGTTTGTATTATATCTTCTCGCGTTATAACGTTGTTGTCATTTGACAGCTGGGCACAAATCTCAGTCACCTGCCGCACTTGATCTATTTCGCTGTTGGATGCAATTTTGAAAATAAGATTGTTATCTGTATTTTGCCTTTGAACTTTTTCGATTTGCTGTTCTAGATAATCCACTTTCGATTGCAATGAATAAACATGTTGTTTAAGTTCCTCATTCTCTTGTTTTAGTGCATGTAAATCAACTCGTACTTCTTCTATGTCGGCCTTTGTTGCTAGATGTTGTTGCTTTTCATCAAATACGGATTTGAGATCTACGATAGTAAGATCTGATATTCGGTCGGAATCATTTTTACCTTTTTTACTTGCATCCATATCTTTTTCGGGTGAAGTTTCCGCTAAGGGGCGTTTGTACATAACATGTAATTAAGGAATACCTATTAAATTTTTTTTTTTTTTTTTTTTTTTTTGTAGGTGTATATTATATGTGATTAGACTGTCACTTTATTTGCTTTAAGCTTTTGGCGGTAGATATTTTTAATAACATTTTTAGCAAAATAAACCAAACTTGCCTGAATTTGATAGTTTTTAATACGCTTTTCTTTTATTAGCGTTTGAAATAGATTGCGATTTACCTTTTAACAACTTTTTGTAAATATAATTTAATAATTCTTATTAGAACACAAATATAGGCTAACTATCACTTCCGCACCAGTGTTGCCACTCTTTGAAATATATTCTTAAATAGTCTTTTAATTGACTTTATCAATTGCTAAAAGCAATTTGTAGCAGTTTTCATCAGGATTTACCCTTATAAAAGGTAGGTGAAAATAATTTCCGTGAAAATTTTTTTTTTCTTTCGTCGGCCATGCTTCATGTGCGCGACACAATTTTCTATTTCGTAGCTATATTTCTTATATTGCAAAAGAAATGCTACAAGTATATAAACTAGTGGTTCTGAAATATTTCTTTTCTTTTTTTTTTTTTGTTTCATTTCACTAGGGTTTTTAGTCAGGGGCAAGGATTTAGCCCTGATCTATTAATATTGAAATATTTTTCCTTGGCGAATCAGTGCCGAAGGCTCTGTGGGAACGAGATGTTCAACTCCACACATTTTTCCGAAGGAATCTTCACTGAATCGGAAGCAGTTTCATCAGTTCCAGAATAAGAATAAGTCGCATCGAGTGAAGTAGGAGTGTGACAATTTCGTTGCACCTCCGAAGCATTGTGCGCGTCTTCCACGAGGGATTTTCATCAGGCTACATGGTATATGAACCGCATGTTCCTTCGTAAATCCGAGCCGACCACATGGTTTTGCTTTCGGATGGAACATCCACGCGGTATTCGTCGATTTATACCTACTTCCAAGCCTAAAAATCAATAAAAATTTAACGATTATTGCATAAAGCTAATCGCAAGGTAAAAATTTTTGTATCTTTATATATATATTCGCGTCTACATTTGTGCCAAGGAGCACCCACGAACGAGAACGTCAAAGAACGGCCGTTCAACGCATATACTTACATACATCCTGACGTCGTATCGTCGCTCCTAAAGACGACGCTACATTTTTATCCACGGACGGTGGATACGTACAGAATTGAAGCTACGTGGAGTACCTATGAGTACCTTATACAATTTATACTTACTTACTTGATATTATCCTTTATTCTAAGCACTATTTATGATACTAAAATGTCCGAATTTTTGATTTTTATACAATTTTACTTATTTGAGAAATAATTACTTACGTTTTGTGTGCATCACGTCCTTATGTGTTATTATTTGTGTACAAAAGTGACCAAAAGGAAAATCCTTATTAGTTTTTTTTTTATCTGAATTCATCAGAAACTTTTTACTTACCTGATATACAAGGTCATTCAAAAAAAAAAATCGTTCATACTTTATCCTTGAGATTATTATCTCACATTTCAGTGAATCATTTATCGGAATCCAAGGTGATTTCCAAGTTTTTCCTGTTTTGGACAACCAATTTTTCTCGGTTGTAATTGAATCGTTTAGATTCGGCGTTAAGGGTAAATCGTGTTACGTACCAAGACAACCCACTTTAAGATACTTTACGTATCACACTTTATATATTCAATTACTTACTTCACTTTCCTTTGGGAACAACATTACTTGATCTTGTGATCACATATACTTTTCACTTGTATCCTTGAGATACCACTTCTTTCATTTCATCACTTTTTACTTTTTTTTGTTTTAGATTACACTGGTCAGTCGGAACTTTCCGTACTTTGAAGACCCTTTCTTTCTTTTCGTCACTATCTTGAACTTTTTAGTTCCATTCCATCCTTTAACAAGTTGCTTTAACAGCACGACTGGTTCCGTATCCAACTGGTAGTCCTTTGAAGTTAACCTTGTGAACTTCAGACTGAGTCACTTTACATTTGTGTGTTATATGTATGCATTTTGAGTTTACTTGTCGTCCAAGACATACCTCAAAGATAATTTACTTACATCAGCCGTGTGATTATTTGATAAGTCACTCAGCTGACAGTAACTTGCTCATAGCAGTGAAAGTATCTCAAGATTTATAAAGAAACTTTGAAGAGACATAGTTAAAGATACTCTATCTTATCAGCTTTGAGTAGATAAGAATATGTTGATTACACATATGGTAGTTATCAGATTACAGTATAATTTTTAATAACCTTTTTAGTTTACAGCGACTGGTTCCAGAGTGCACTCCTGTTCCTTCACGCCTGTTATTACTATTATTATTATTGCTATATTGAATTACACCATATTAATAATAATATAATATACTATCTAATCTATCTCTTAAACTATCTCCCTGTCTCCTTCCACAACATAAACCTTTGGGCTAACGTCCCATGAATTATTTTTGGGTTCGTTAGGTTTTTGAATCTTGGTTTTTGAGTTGTAAAACGTATTTTCTTTTGCGTATTCGTTTCTAACGTATAGTATTTGTTTTGTTTTTGGTTTACGTAAGCTCATCGTTATTTTAAAAGTTTAATAACTTGAGAGATTAGAAAGTATGTTCGCATTTTGAGCGAGTGTTGAAATTTTAATTTGATAAAAGAAACATCAAACATATAATAAATATAATTTTTTTTTTGACCTACCTCAACAAAGTTGAGTTCCGAGCGAAGTTGAATGATACCAAGAGTACATTCTTCTTTTTGCGCAAATATTTTTTTTTTTTTTGAATAAAAATAATTACAAAAATATAATTGTATGAGGCCGAAGGATAGCTTCACATACAAAATTCAAATATTTAATAGTAACGTTTCATCAACTGATATAAATATACTTACTTCGTTTGGTCACTTTATTAATTGATAAAATTTCTTATTAGATTTATTAGGTTTAAGATTTATAAGTCAAATATATTGTAGGTTTTGGAAATTTGACATAATTAAGACATTTAAAATTTAAGCTTAAGTGAGTAAACAGAAAATTTATAACGTTTTGTGAAAGAACTTTTTGTAGTGTTTTCAATACTGTCGGGTAGACAGTGGCATTATGAGTTTTGGACATTTCAGGTTATCTTTCTTTAGATAAGATGGTCTTCGTGTAAGTACGTAGGGAGGGGTGGACACTTCTCACGTGTGCGGAGGGATACTCAGGTAAAATGGTGGTGGATTTTGTGGATGAGGAATGATAGTTTGTTTCTATCTAGGTTTAGTGTGGTTTTGGTCGAATATTTCAAGAGTGAATAGGTCGATATAAGGTTATAGTGTTATGGTTTAAGTAGTTCAGTCTCTTTTTGACTGTTTTATCATTTTTGGGGGCCCTAAATATTTTTATAGTGACATAGTTTTGTGATCACTTGGCACCGTGGGTCAATGGTGGAAGATGATTCGAGCTGATGAATCATTTCCTCATGGGTGGGTACAAAAGCCAGAAGGGGGTAACTTCAACATCTTCTCCCCCTTCCCTGTTTATAAGAGTGTGTGTAGGTGTTGACCTACTACACTAGTCAGCAGTACCGAAGAATATTTCGCGCTGAATAAGCTGACTGAGCCCATGGCGCATTAGTCTATGACATCTAAGATTAATTTTGAATAAAGAATTACAAAGGAAATGAGTCGATGCTTAGAAGGAAATAGATTAGCTGTTGGTATGAGTGAATATGTCACAGGTCTCTGGCAGTATCCAGGGAGGTCTTTAACAATTACTGTGGTGAGTTTCATCCAACACAGGAGGATACAGTCTATAGGAGACAGTAGTTTATCCTTCTGAGATCTGTTCACTTGTGGGTGTTGCAGACGTCATCTGATAGAAGCCGTGGTCTCTCATCAGCTGGGTTGATGGTAAAGTATATTCCATTTCTCTTTTGTATCTTTTCTTATATTCCAGGATATTGTTTACGTTACAGAATGGCGTCTAATATGAGACTGTGTGGGGTCTTGTAGAAGATCGCTTCATGTTTCGTTTTCTCTTTATTCTGCGTTACAATATAAACCTATATCGGGAAAAACTTCGAAAATTGGACCTGGTAAGCTACGTTTATTTATCAGATTGTTTTTCTTTTGTAGCCGATTCTCAAGAGCCAGTAATTAAATGGATTAAGGCTATGGATGATGAGTATGACTCGCTGCTAAGAAATCTAACGTGGACTCTAGTGGATTTGCCTGAGGCTAAGAAGGTCATCGGTAGTCGCTGGGTATACAATATTAAGTATAAATCAGATAGAACAGTAGACAGGTACAAAGCGAGGCTTGTAGCCAGTGGATTCACACAACAATATGGGATCGATTTTCGTGAGACTTTTAGCCCGGTTGTGAGGTTTGAATCAATAAGGGTAATTTTATCAGCATTCATTAATGATATACCTCTATAATTACTTGGCAAGTTTGGGTCACCTTTTTTATATATTGGATATACTATCGAATCACGAAAAGCTTGTGGTATATCTCCAGTATCGTAAATAGAGTTGAATGATTCTAGCATTTTGCGATAAAAATCTAGTGGAGCGTTTGTATAAAATTCGTTCGGAATTCTTTCAGGACCTGGGGCTTTTTTATTTCCTGCTTTAAAAAGTGCAGTTTGTAATTGACTCATTGTTATCCTGCGATGAAGTATTTCATCACAATAAAACGGTTCCGCGTATACAAAATAATTAAGAGAAGGATGGAGATAAAGAAGCAGTTTAAAATAAGCAGCAAGATCGGTTACATTAATATTAGATCCGCGTATCAATTCCTGACTTTTCAATTGCTTTATTTGCTCCCAAAAATGTTTACTGTTCTTAAAAATCGACAACCCAATTGAAATAGTTCTAAAATATTCTTGCCGTTTCAGTTTGCACAATCCTTTATAATTCGGATTTGATTCTAGATATTGCTTTGATAGTGTTTCATTTAGATTTGATGAGGATTTTAATTTTCTTAGTAGTGTGAACGATAGACTTCTTGCTGTTAAACACTCTTTAGCAAACCAGATTTGTTTGTATTTGCAAGGCTTTGGGTTAATTTTAACACTAGCTACTTCTTTAATACAATTAAGAAATGTTATTTTTTCTTCTGAACTTATAGCAATGAATGAAGTTTGAGTACTCTTTCGTATTGCAGTACTAGCTTTTTGTTGAAAAGATTCTCTTCTATCCTTTCTCGACATGAGTTTGGGAGGTAGAGCAAACTTGCAGATATCTTCTTCTACGGTATCATCAGCATTGAAATGAACTATCAACGGCATATGGTCAGAAAATATAAGCGATTCTACTCTGAAAGGTTCTACTCTACTTCTCCAACCTTGTGATACTGCGCAATAATCAACCACTGATTTACCTTGGCCTCCTACAAATGTGAACTCTCCCTTATCATCGTATATGCTGCATCCATTAAGGATGGAAAGATCAAGTGTTTGACACGTTTCCAAAAATGTTCGACCATTTGTATTAGTAAATTTGTCCTTTGATACTCTCTTTTCTTTAAGGACTGATTCAGTTTTAAAATAATCATTATATACCAATTCTTTTTGTTTTTCACCTATCCTTGCATTCATATCCCCTATAATCATTAAGTTTTCGAAGTTGCATGAGTTCAAACAATCTTGAAAACATTCAAATTCGCTATTCCAATCATTTCAATTGATGTATGTAGGAACTATAAAATAATTTGAAGAAAAAAGAGTTAGTTTAAGACAAAAAAGTTCATTAGTTTCAATTAATGAAGCTTATGCTAGTATCCTTAATACCGTACAGAAAACCCCCGCTTGCTCTTCCAAAATTGGCTAGTCGAGTTGCTGAAACCCACTGTAACCGAAATTCAGAAAAATAATGACTATAAGTTTCAAAATTTTCAATCGTAACGAAAGTTTCAAAAAGAAAAAATATATCAAGTTTCTTAACATATTGAAAAAAAATCGGAAAATAATAATTTGTTTGCTTTTCCTGCAATATTATAAGATAAAATGCTTAATTTTCTAAATTCATTTTGGTTTTTAGTTTTTCTCTTAAAATTATTATTGTTTGAACTTGCATTATGACAGACGACAGCGCTGTATCAATGGATAGGTTGTTGACTACCAGATGGCGCCGATGTGGTTCCTCCTCTGACAGTGACAGCTTCTGATGAATTATAAGTTGTTGTTGATTGTGAAAATGTGTTTCCATAATTTGTTGCAAAAGTTAATTGAAGTTCGCCAAACATTTCTTGGAATACCTCCATTCCATCTCGATTCCCGCATAAAAATTTTCCATCGTTGGATGTGCTGAAGACTTTGTTGTTAATATAAAGTCTCATTCCACGGACTAATGGAGCTGCCAACGGATGCATTTTCTTGATGGCGAGTCTTATATGCAACAATTTTTGGCGACTGTGTTGCTCTTCTTTCGTGCAATCTGGATTTACATAAACTCCAGTTCCTTTCAGCTTGCCGGAATTTTTCAGCATTTCAGATGCTGTTTTGCTGCTCCTGGTCTCAACAAGGAATAGCTTTTGGGTTCCTTTAGTTGGGAGTTCGGTGATATCCCCAATTTGTGCATCAGAATTCTCCACAAGTTTCTTTGCGTATTGCCTGGCGGAATGTTGAGGGTCATCGCAGATGTTGGCTGGAATTGCAAAAATTATGTTTTTGGCCTTTGTATATGCTTGCGAGTATTTTTGTTCATGAATATGATGACTCGTGAAAACAACACATTTCAAACGAGTAAGATCGAGTATGCCTTCCAACCGAGTATAAACGAGTTTGCATGAAACGAGTTAAGTGCTCGTGATCAAAATGCTCACGATCAGTGCGATTGTTCAAGTACTCGCTGTGTAAAATATGTATTCAGTGTTGGTATTTGAAGGATTCTGTTTTCTGTGTTATTGGGGTAGGCTTTCCTGTTTAATTTACTTCTATGGTCACTGTGTAGGGTAGACCATTACGGGCAGATCGTTGTCGATTGACTTTGCTTTATAATTCAATATAGTTTTCGTACGATAATAAGGCATTATATATAGGAAAACATGCAGTAGATATTGTTAATAGTCACAATGATTTTTATTTTTATAAATTGCTTTGTTATCTGAACAAAAACAAACACATTAAAGTGAAATAAAAGTTATGAAAAACAAATAAAATAAAAATTATAAGAAAAAGTTACCCAAATTACAAAAAAAAAACCATAACATATTTATAAAATTCAAAAAAAGAACAAACAAAATATAAAGATACACATTAAAATTATTACAATTCATTATCACCATGGAGTTACATAGGATTTTTTTTTAAATTTGAGTTTGCATTGCAATCATTAAATTTTTGACTGTTCCTGTGTGAAATCTGTTTCTCTTTTCCGTTATAGTTTCATGAATGAAAGAAAGGTTTAATTTAACACGGAAAAGATATAAAAAGCTATCAAAGAATGGGAACTTCATACACGCTAGTTTTTCACTTAATTGAAATCATTAATTCATAATCTTGTTGCGGTAAATTTTACAACAACAAGTTTCGGCAACCAATTTCCTCTTTAATAACTTTTGTTCCACATTCCCTTCCTGTTGCGGCTCCAAAATGCTTTAAAGAGTGCAGTAGAAACCAAGCCCATCAGCCAGAGGACTGCTCTTTAAGTATTTTGGAAAGTAACCTAGGTTCAATCAAAAGTGTGTGACATGGTGTCCACACCATTACTCGAAAGGCGGAAGAGCCACTAAACCAGCGAGCGTTCGAGAGAAGGTCGAAAAAGAGGAAGAAGACATGAAGGTGACACATGTACAACAAAGTGTGAATTATAATCACACCACCATAAACTTAGTATGGCTGAGTGCCCAACCTAGAGTGTCTGACATTAAAGAAAGATCAGATTGATGTGCGTTCCTTTTTGTAATACTATCTGCGCGAAGGTCTACGGAAGTTAACATTAATTCATTCGTTTTGGTTAGGATTCTGTCCACCAAGAATATTCTTCTCCGATCGATTAATTTGGGCCGGTTTGGGCTTGGAATTTGCGCGTAATTTCGTAGTTTTTCCTCTGCCTTTTAAAATAGTAGAATTGACTGCACAATGCTGAACACGTCCACTGAGCCAACGAGGATCACATCCTCAACGCATGGGATCGCATGCAATGGTTGTATCACTGCTCTAGGTTGCACCTCTAAGCCTATAAATATATATATATAAAAGATCTGAAAAGGATGGCCATATGGTCGCGGTGAAATGGTCAAGGCAAGCCTCCATTTTGAATAGGAATTCAAATTTGGAATTGGTGAAAAATAGAAGGAAATTTTTTGAAAAGAAGTGAAAAATTTTAGATAGCGTTTTGAAAGCGAAAATAAGAAGTAACGAGGATACATTTATGCTAGAAAGAATAAAGTAATTGAGGAAATCTTGAGTTGGAAGAGCATTTATAAGGATATTCTTGTTGGGAAAATAGGATTTTAATAAGCTAAGTATTTTCGTGTCTGGCTGTTACCAGAAATATGTTTAGCTTGTCTATTGTTTGTTTAGTTTGCTAAATTCGTTCTGTTTGTGACCCTTTGTGGGGCAAATAAGTTTATATTTGAGTAGGCCTTCGCTGTTCGTTTTTCTCTCAAGATTGTGGGAGTCGTGACCTTTGTTCTTTACCATTGTGATCTTTCTTTGTGTATATTTGACACAAAATATTGTTTGTTTCTTTTTCTCTTTTGCTTATACCTAATCTAAATTTCGAGAATTAGCCTTCTACTAACCTTGAAACACCATTGTTTCTATTTTTCTTTTTATCAAAAAGATTCTGGGTTTTAGTCCAGGATTTCTGCCAAAGTTTCCCAGACCAATCACTTCACGAACAATAAAATTATTTAACTTCCTATTGGGAATAATAATTCGTGCGTTAATTTTGTTTTGTGGTGTTCCTGGGCAGTGAGAATTAATCCAACAACATTATTACATACCTGTTGTTTTTTTTTCGATAAAGTCTTGAGCATAAGGCAAAGAAATTGTGAGTTTTTTTTTCCTTACATTATTTTTGGTTTTAAATTCATTCTTTCGATTTTTCTTTATTTATTTAAACATTTTATTTGAACAAAAGGAAAAAAGTTACCTCCATTTTAATGAGTTGAGAGTATAATAGCGTTGTCGGTTGTTGCACTCTCACTCATAGTTTTGATTAATTTTGTTTTGTTTTTTTGACGTTGTCAAAATTATTTTATTCGATTTCAGTGCTCCCATTTTAAGAAATCCATATATTTTTTTAGGACACTTTGACTAATTTTTTTTTAGTAAATAATTTTATTGGTGCCATTTAATTTTTTTTGTTTTTGAAATGGGTGTTTATTTCAATTCAAGATAAAAGTAGAGTGTTTTCGAGATTTTGTTGGTCTTACTTTTATAAGTTTTTTTTCGGTTTTGAGTTTTTGTTTGTTTTTTTTTTGTTTTTTTTTTAATTATTAAAATGGATGTGAGTCAGATTAATAGACCGACACAGGAGGAAATTTTTTACAAAATTGAGAGTAGGGTTTAACGGTAGGGACTGTTGAGGAGAAGTGCAAGACGCTTATGGCCGCTTTGAACTTGCAGCGTAGAGCTTCTTTTGTAGCTCCGGCCTACCCATTCACTTTTGATGTGGATCAGGTGGCCGTAGAGAACAAATTAGGAGAAATTGCGAAACTAGTAGAAAATCCTCCTAAGTCGGAAGTTTTGAAGGAGTATTTGAAAATTGTATCGAAGATTGAGTGGGGGTTACGAAGACTGGATAGGTCGGTCCTGAGAATGATTTGCAGGAGAAGTGTTGATTAGGGCTTAAAAATAAATCAATTTTGGCATTAGCCGATTTAGATGGGGATGATGGGGATAATGAGGACGAAGAAGAGA
Organism: Platycheirus albimanus; assembly: GCA_916050605.2. Classification (NCBI taxonomy): domain Eukaryota; kingdom Metazoa; phylum Arthropoda; class Insecta; order Diptera; family Syrphidae; genus Platycheirus; species Platycheirus albimanus. Next base: position 191,317,249 of record OU696696.1, read on the forward strand.
AAGATGAGGAAGAAAAAGAGGAAGTAGAGATAGTTACACAGAAAACAAAAAAGATTTTAGTGGAAAAAGAAAATGAAGCCGAACATAGGTGGAGTACGTCGGTGATCACTTCTGCCAGTGCATCGACAGTTGTAGAAGAGGCAGACAATAGGAGTTAGGACAGAGGGGGACAGGTAGTGAACGTAGTAAATTCAGAAAAATTTCAAAATTTAGCAAAGTGGGAGCAGAAGTTCACTGGTGAGCGCTGTGGTTCTCAGTGAACTCGTTCTTAGAAAGAGTGGAGGAGTTGAGACAGGCTAGGGAAGTTTCAGAAAATCAACTTTTAAAGGAAGCGGTCGAACTTTTCGTAGGGAAAGCTTTTATTTACTTTAGGGCGATTAGGAATTTGGTTGGTCCGTGGCAAGGATTTGTGAAGGAGTCGAAACTTGAATTCTTGCCACCGAACTATGAGCAGCTTCTCGAGGAGATTAGGCGACGCACACAAGGCAAAGATGAATCCATCGGAGTCTATGTAGTGCCAATGCAGAATTTTTTTGTTAGGTTAACCGATCAAATCTCAGAGAGTAGGAAGCTGTCAATGATTCAAAGGAACTTCACAACTTTCTACTTGGCTAAAGCAAGTTGCGTTTCGGATTTTGTTGCTTTAGGTTGGAATTTAGAAGCGGTTAGGGCGAATGTGAAAGCATGTGTTCCACCACCTAGTGGAATAATAGGACTTTGCTAGAGCCGGATCTGGCATATGTAGGTATTGATACTTCGGAAGTTTTGGTTGTTTCGGACAACAACCCAATTTCTCATCAGGCCCAAACTTCAAACCAACCCCGATCTTCTTCTACAGTTAGGTGTTTTAATTGCACTGGATCAGGCCATTTTGCAAATAGGTGTTCTGTTGCTAGGCGTTGTTTTGGTTGTGGCGCTGCAGGCGTCTCTAGACAAAATTGTAGAAAAGGTTCGGGAAATGGGCAACGGACTCCTGCGCCAGCAGGGCGGGATGTCCGAAGACGCTGACAGGGTTGCTTGTTGGTAACCAGTCGGCGGATTAAAATTATTAAGGGGTTTACTCTGGAGACAAATGGTAAAGACAGGAGATCATTTTGAGCCTTTCGGTCTGCATAACTCACAGGCGACTTTGCAGAGGTTTATCGACACAGTTTTCTGTGCCGACTTGGTGCCATTCGTGTTCGTCTATTTAGATGACATCATCATCATTTCAGAAACCTTCGAGAAACATCTTGAAATTCTGAATGAGATGATGAAAAGGTGGAGTGAGCCAGGATTAAAAGTGAGTAGGGAAAAATGCAACTTCTGCATGCCTTCTCTTAAATTGGAAGGTTATATAGTGGATCTTAATGGGTTACATGTAGATCCAGAAAACGTGAAAAGTATGGTTAGGAAAAATACGAAAGAAGTTAGCAAGTCTGCAACAGTTTGACTTCAAAACCATTCACCGCAAGGGCAAAGAGCATGTAGTTCCGGATATGCTCTCTCGAGGAGTGCCACAGTTGTTTGTTATCTCAGAAGAGGATTTCGACCCTTCGGTGGCAAAAATGATTTCAACAATCAACACCAATCCACTTAGGTTTCCAGCTTGTAGGGTTGAGCAAGGGAAATTGTTCAAACTGGTGAAAGCAAATCATGTTATTCTACATGAAACGAATCAGCGAGTGGAAGAGAGTGATAGGTAAAAATGAAAGATTAGGGATTTCGCAGGAGAACCATGATAGTCCATTAGTAGGACACATGGTTGTTATGAAAACTTTCGCCAGAATAAAGACAACATTTTACTGGCCAAAAATGAGGGCTGAATTAGGATTTGCAAAGTTTGCCAACAGGTAAGGCCAGTGAATGGTGGACAAAATGGCATCGTCACCTCCCCGCGGTGCCCGCTATTTAGCCGAAAGGTAGACTATCGACGAGCGTTGGATAGATCGGATCCATAGGTTGTGGATACCTGAGTTCTCTTCTCAGGAACTAGGAGCAGAAGGAAAGATAAGCTCTGAAAATCCAACCACCAACACGATCTACACGTCATGCAAAGGCCTCACAAGCCGGTCATGAAAGGGTAACAAAGTTGTGATGAAAAATGCAAAATATGCCTCGGATGACCAAACCAAGAATGTTGACGACAACCTTGCAAACGAAAAACGGACAACGACTAACGTATTTGCACATGGGATGTGCGAATGCTTAACAGGCCGCGTAAAGCCGAGCAGCTAGCCGAGACCCTCACCAGTCTCAAAGCTGATATAACAGCCCTCCAGGAGATGCGATGAGATGGACCGGGCCTGAAAAGTACAAAAGGCTGCAATTTCTATTATGGGAAATGACACCTTGATGGGAGATCACGCTTGTTTGGGTGCGGATTTGCTGTCAGAGGAAGACTTAGGCAAAAGGTCCTTAGCTTTCGCGAAGTCAGCGAGAGAGTGACAACGATCTGCATTAAGGCCAAATTCAACCACCTAAGCCCATGCTCCTACAGAAGAGAAAGATGACGCTACCAAAGATAGTTTCTACGAACTCCTCGCCAAAACCTATGAGCAGTGCCCAAAACATGGCATTAGAATTCTCTTGGGAGTTTTTATTGCCAAAATTCGGAGGGAGGACATCCTTGGTTGAACGATCGGAAAACAGCCTTATTAACACCAACTCCGACAACAGACTCAGGCTCATTGATTTTGCAGCGGGAAAAATCATGATGCTGAGCAGCACACGATTCCCACGTCCCGACATCCACAAGGGTACATGGCGATCCCTAGATAGTCGAACCTGCAACCAAATCGACCATGCTGTGATTGATGGAAGACACTCCTCCAGCATTATGAATGTCCGCACATTCCGAGGAGCAAACATCAACTAGGACCACTACCTAGTCGGTGCAAAACTTAGGTTATGGATCTCCATGGAAGTTCTTAGGCGAACAACGACTATGCCGAGGAAATTCAATGTTGGATGACTTCAATCGGAAGAGACCGCTGCTGCCTATGCCGACCGCGTATCTTGAGCTTGCGATAAATCCTTCCACTGATGACAGCTCGGTGAGTGGAATCTCAGTACCATCTGCCCGATTCTCAAAAAAGGAGACCATTTACTCTGCGCCAACTATAGGGGCATAAGTCTTTTAAACATCGCCTATAAGATCTTGTCCAGCGTTTTATGTCTCAAGCCATTTGCTGATGATCTGATAGGTCCTTACCAACGCGGCTTCAGACCTGGAAAATCTCCAACCGACCAAATATTCACTTGACGCCATTTTTTTTTTTTTTTTTTCTATAATTCACGCGCACTAAAGGGGATGTTAATACCCTTAAAATGAATAACGCAGTGCGAGCGTTTAGGGAAGTTGGATAGGATATAAAAGGAGGTACCGATGCACATTGGTTTTAAACGTCTATATATCACAATGACTCAAATTTAAGCGATGACATGCGAAAATATTTAATGTACTCCACAATTCTACCAGTGATGACATACGGCCTGGAAACGCTAGGGTTAACATCAAATTCTCACGACAAACTTAGAATTTGCCAAACAAAAATTGAACGAAAACTTTTGAATATTAGACAAGTGCAAAGAATAAGAAATGAAGAAATAAGGAAGAGAACGAGAATAATTGACGTTATACAAAGAACAAAACTTCTTAAATGGAGCTGGGCTGGACACGTATCAAGAATAGAAGACCAAAGATGGACAAAACTTGCGACTAAATGGATACCCCTTGATGAAAAGAGACCAAAAGGACGACCAAAAAAAAGATGGGCTGATGACTTGAGACAGTTCAATCCAAACTGGTACAATGACGCAAAGAATAGAGACATATGGGCAGAAATGGGGGAGGCTTATGCCGGATAAACTAAATTATTTCCGAAACAATTCACACATATTTATAGGTACTATAATTTTAAGAAAAACAAAATTGTCAAACTTTTAGATGATATACAGAATTGGTTTAAAAATTTTAATTACTAATGTAAATATAGAATACAAATTACTTAAAAGCTTTCAATAATAATATATCACAATGGGTGGGAAAAATCGAGCCGGGCAAAGCATTCAACATCCTTGTTTTGCGGCTAAAAAAGGGTCAAGGGTAAATTGATGGGCATTTCTTGCGGTGCGGGTGTTCCGGGGAAATTCCTTTAGGGGAGGAATGCACCTGGCTATTTTGCTGGATCACTGTTCTTAGAAGTAGTGATAAAACAAGGTGAGCCAAGAGACATTACGAAGATCTTCGAGTGAAACAAATGTTTCGGTAATAGTTATTTCACCTATAAGTTTTATGGCTCTTTTTTGAATCATATCCAGGAGGCGCCAGTGAATGACAGGAGCACCTGCCCAGATATGAGAATTATACTCAAGCTTTGGGCAAATGTATGCCTTGTAGACTGTAGCCAGATCAGAAGGGGAAAAATATTTTTTACATCGATTTAAGAAGCCTAAACATTTTGTGTCATTTTTGTCGACGTCAAATATGTGATCCTTCCACAAGAGGTGGTTTGTAATACACATACCCAGAATGCAAAGCTGTTTGGTTTCCTCAATGCAAGTGCAACTCATGGATAATGGCATAGGGGTTGTGTCGTGCTTTAACGACAGTAGACAGCATTGAGTTTTTGAAGCATTAAATTCCACGCGGTTGGTGATTCCCCATTGGGCAATGCTGTCAAGATCGAAATTTAATGAGATTATCATACGAAACCGTTGCAGTTCCACATCCGAAGGACATGGATGTGAATCTGGAAACGAATATGAAAAGCTGATAGTACTGTTGTCAGGAAAACTATTAAGTGGATTAGAAGTATTAGACAAGAGATCATTTATAAAGATAAGAAAGAGAGTCGGAGACAAAACGGAGCCTTGGGGCACACCAGCATTTATTTTATGGGTAGCAGACTGAAAACAATCCAAAACAACGCGAGTTGAACGTTCCGAAAGGTAATTTCTAATCCATCGAAGAAGGGGTTCATCAATGCCAAATGGACGCATTTTCGATAAGAGAGCCTGGTGCCAAACTCTATCAAATGCTTTTGAAATATCGAGCGCAATAATCTTACTTTCTAAAAAAGGATGTAAAAATTGGTTCCACTGTTCGTTGAGATATACCATCATATCACCAGTGGACCTATTGCTACGAAAACCGTACTGCCGGTCATTAAGAAATTTGCATTTCACAAGATTTTTCTTGATCTGAAAATGTATCAGGGTTTCCATGACCTTTAATGCCAAAATTCGGAGGGAGGACATCCTTGGTATGACGATCGGAAAACACGGCCTTAACAACACCAACTCCGACAACAGACTCAGGCTCATCGATTTTGCAGCGGGAAAAATCATGATGCTGAGCAGCACACGATTCCCACGTCCCGACATCCACAAGGGCACATGGCGATCCCCAGATAGTCGAACCTGCAACCAAATCGACGATGCTGTGATTGATGGAAGACACTCCTCCAGCATTATGAATGCCCGCACATTCCGAGGAGCAAACATCGACTAGGACCACTACCTAGTCGGTGCAAAACTTAGGTTATGGATCTCCATGGAAGTTCTTAGGCGAACAACGACTATGCCGAGGAAATTCAATGTTGGACGACTTCAATCGGAAGAGACCGCTGCTGCCTATGCCGACCGCGTATCTTGAGCTTGCGATAAATCCTTCCACTGATGACAGCCCGGTGAGTGGAATCTCAGTACCATCTGCCCGATTCACAAAAAAGGAGACCATTTACTCTGCGCCAACTATAGGGGCATAAGTCTTTTAAACATCGCCTATAAGATCTTGTCCAGCGTTTTATGTGAATGTCTCAAGCCATTTGCTGCTGATCTGATAGGTCCTTACCAATGCGGCTTCAGACCTGGAAAATCTCCAACCGACCAAATATTCACTTTACGCTTTTGTTTTTTTTTTTTATAATTCACGCGCACTAAAGATGGTATTAATACCCTTAAAATGAATAACGCAGTGCGAGCGTTTAGGGAAGTTGGATAGGATATAAAAGGAGGTACCGATACACATTGGTTTTAAACGTCTGTATATCACAATGGGTGGGAAAAATCGAGCCGTGCAAAGCATTCAACATCCTTGTTTTGCGGCTAAAAAAGGAGTCTCTATACTTTACAGTACGTCCTTAGAAGAACTGTTCTTAGAAGTAGTTATAAAACAAGGTGAGCCAAGAGACATTACGAAGATCTTCGAGTGAAACAAATGTTTCGGTAATAGTTTTTTCACCTATAAGTTTTATGGCTCTTTTTTGAATCATATCCAGGAGGCGCAAGTGAATGACAGGAGCACCTGCCCAGATATGAGAATTATACTCAAGCTTTGGGCGAATGTATGCCTTGTAGACTGTAGCCAGATCAGAAAGGGAAAAATATTTCTTACATCGATTTAAGAAGCCTTAACATTTTGTGTCATTTTGGTCGACGTCAAATATGTGATCCTTCCACAAGAGGTGGTTTGTAATACACATACCCAGAATGCAAAGCTGTTTGGTTTCCTCAATGCAAGTGCAACTCATGGATAATAGCATAGGGGTTATGTCGGGCTTTAACGACAGAAGACAGCATTGAGTTTTTGAAGCATTAAATTCCACGCGGTTGATGATTCCCCATTGGGCAATGCTGTCAAGATCGAAATTTAACGAGATTATCATACGAAACCGTTGCTGTTCCACATCCGAAGGATATGGATGTGAATCTAGAAACGAATATAAAAAGCTGAGAGTACTGTTGTCAGGTAAACAATTAAGTGGATTAGAAGTATTAGACAAGAGATCATTTATAAAGATAAGAAAGAGAGTCGGAGACAAAACGGAGCCTTGGGGCACACCAGTAAGTAGTTATAAAACAAGGTGAGCCAAGAGACATTACGAAGATCTTCGAGTGAAACAAATGTTTCGGTAATAGTTTTTTCACCTATAAGTTTTATGGCTCTTTTTTGAATCATATCCAGGAGGCGCAAGTGAATGACAGGAGCACCTGCCCAGATATGAGAATTATACTCAAGCTTTGGGCGAATGTATGCCTTGTAGACTGTAGCCAGATCAGAAAGGGAAAAATATTTCTTACATCGATTTAAGAAGCCTTAACATTTTGTGTCATTTTGGTCGACGTCAAATATGTGATCCTTCCACAAGAGGTGGTTTGTAATACACATACCCAGAATGCAAAGCTGTTTGGTTTCCTCAATGCAAGTGCAACTCATGGATAATAGCATAGGGGTTATGTCGGGCTTTAACGACAGAAGACAGCATTGAGTTTTTGAAGCATTAAATTCCACGCGGTTGATGATTCCCCATTGGGCAATGCTGTCAAGATCGAAATTTAACGAGATTATCATACGAAACCGTTGCTGTTCCACATCCGAAGGATATGGATGTGAATCTAGAAACGAATATAAAAAGCTGAGAGTACTGTTGTCAGGTAAACAATTAAGTGGATTAGAAGTATTAGACAAGAGATCATTTATAAAGATAAGAAAGAGAGTCGGAGACAAAACGGAGCCTTGGGGCACACCAGCATTTATTTTATGGGTAGCAGACTGAAAACCATCCAAAACAACGCGAGTTGAACGTTCCGAAGGGTAATTTCTAATCCATCGAAGAAGGGGTTCATCAATGCTAAATGGACGCATTTTCGATAAGAGAGCCTGGTGCCAAACTCTATCAAATGCTTTTGAAATATCGAGCGCAATAATATTACTTTCTCCAAAACGATGTAAAAATTGGTTCCACTGTTCGGTGAGATATACCATCATATCACCAGTGGACCTATTGCTACGAAAACCGTACGGCCGGTCATTAAGAAATTTGCGTTTCTCAAGATATTTCTTGATCTGAAAATGTATCAGGGTTTCCATGACCTTGGAAAGAAGGGACGTAAGTGCAATTGGTCAGTAGTTTGAGGGGGATGAATATACGCCTTTTTTTTGAAATGGGCTGGACAAATGCACTTTTCCATACACTTGGAAAGAGACCTGTAGAGTAGGACAGATGGAAAAGCTTACGCAGTGGTTTTGCCAGCGTGGAAGCACACCTCTTCAGAACTATTGGGGACATACTATCCGGGGCAGCGGATTTGTGTATATCGAGATCTTTTAGTACTATTGCAACTGATCGAGTGCGAAAGGAGATTTATCCCATAGAACCATTTATGCTCTCGAAAACAGGAGGAGTCATGTCACTCTGTGGTAGTGTCGAATTGGCAGCAAACTTTGCTGTTAAAGTTACCGAAGAAATTGTTGAGACCGTCCCAGATCCTGGAGAAAACCCAAAAATATAACGTCGACACCCACCACCTGTTCGTCGATTTTAAAGCCGCCTACGACAGTGTTAATAGAGTGAAACTGTATCGTGCTATGTCTTATTTTAGAATTCCTGCTAAACTGATACGCCTTATGAGGATTGGAGAATGCTCGCTGTTCCGTTAAAGTTTTTAGATATTCTACTGAAACTTTCGAAACCACCAGAGGGCTAAGACAAGGCGACGCACTGCTTTGCAGCTGTTTTAACATTGTGCTTGAAAATATAATACGGAGCACCCATGCCAGTACATCGGCCACCATTTTCAATAAATCGACACAATTACTTGGGTTTGCGGACGACATTGACATGAAGAACTAAGCGAGTAGTAACCGTTGTATTCATATAGTCAGCAGCAAGCAAAATGGGCTGAAAATAAACGAGGAAAAGACGAAGTATATGCTTTCATCAAAAAAAAGTCCAATACCACTAGAGCTGTGTCAATCGTGATTGATTCGGTCTTTGCGACCCATTCATTTATAAGTATTGGTGATTGCAATCACACAAATGGAAATGATCCGATCAATCAGATTCAATACTTTTGAATGAATGAACGACAGTAAACTCACTCTCACTGAACTGAAACTCATTCATTGATTCATTCGATCCAATGAGTGGTGTTAGTACTGTATGTACAATCGAAATGAGCGAACGAAACGAACCTAGAGTGATGTGAAATTGGACTGAAATTGAACACAACGAAACCATAGTAATTATTGTAATGTATACATGCAATTTAAAGGCACTAGCGACTAGGGAGAGAGAGATATGTACTGTGTACATGTATTGAATGTTCTTTGGCTTGCAAAGACACAAAATGTTTTATTCACATAATTTCCATAACCGGTATGAGCTGGAAGTGAAATGATTGAAAAAGAATGATACAATATTGATGGAAAGAATGATTGACTTTGTATCTTTGAAATGAATGAATGTTGAAGGATTGTATCTTTGAAAATGAACGACACAATTCGAAACCGAAACATTTAATTTTTGATTGAATGAATGATTGATTGAAAAGACCGAATCTTTCAAATGACCCATATTTGATTGATTCGATCTTTTGAAATGAACGACTGACCCAGGTCTAAATACCACCACCGACTTCGTCAGAACGTAGCTATTGATAGGTATAAGTTCAAGGTACTCATAATCAGTGAATTTGCCTACTTGGGCACTGTTATGAACACAGGCAACAACACCAGCGCTAAAATCGAACGCAGACTAACTCCTGCTAATTCCTTGAGCTGAAATCGCAATTGAAGAATAAAGCCCTATCGAGAAGAACCAAGGTGACACTGTATAGAACACTCATCATCCCGGTCCTACTATATGGTGCGGAAGCATGGACTCTCTATCAATCGGATGAAAAGTCACTTGGAGTCATCGAGAGAAAAGTTCTGCGTACGATCTACGGTCTTGTCTGCGTAAATCGGGAAAACAACATTTGGAGAAGAAGACTTAGCCACGAATTATATGAACTGTACAGCGACATAAGCCTAGCCAGAAAAATTCGAATTCAACGACTAAGATAACTTTGCCATGTAGAGCGAATGGACATCGACGCTCCGGCTCGTAAAGTCTTCAACGCCAAACCAGAGGGAGTCAGACGCCAAAGAAGACCTCATCTTCGATGGAGGGAGACTTCAAAAAGCTTGGAGTGCGAGATTGGAGACGGCAGGCTAGATATCGAGCCGGCTGGAAGGGCATACTAAATAAGGCCCATTAGCACCACTCTCTATTATCGCCATCATAAGTAAGAAAGTAAAGTGAAGCAGTTGAATAATAAATAAGCTGATTTGATGATAGAGAGGGTAGGAATCAAATCACCATGGGAGATGATTTGTGTAGATTTGGTAGGTCCTTTTCCTAAGTTGAGTAGGGGTTTTACTTATATTTTGACGGTAGTGTATTACTTTTCAAAGGTTCCACAACTCTTTTCGTTGAGGTCGGCTATGGCCAAAACAATTTGTAGGGACTAAGAAAACAACGTCTTCCTTGTTTTGGCATCCCCAAGGTGATCGTCTGTAACAAAGGCCCTCAGTTCCGATCCAAGGAACTGAAAATGCTTTGCCAAGCGTACGCGTCACAATTAAAGTTCACAGCCCATTATCATCCACAGGCGAATCCTGTGGAAAGGATAAACTTAATAACTAAGACGTCGTTGAGGGCTTACGTTACTGAAAACCACAGGGTGTGGGATTCACAGTTGCAAAAGGTGTCGTGCGTGATTCGTACGTTACAGTATGAGGTCTTAGGAGTTTCTCCTTACTTCGCTTACTTTGGGATATGGTGACTTCGGGTCGAGAAGTATCATCAGTAGATGATAGCTCCGAAACGGTTCAAGATCAGGTCGAGACCGAGAACCGTTTTAAAGAGCTTAGAGTTGATATTTAAAAAAAATTCAAGCAGCTCCTTAGAGATCTGCACAAGCCTACAATCATCCCGGCGAACTTGTGTATCGAAGAAACTTTTCGTTGTCGGATGCCACGAATTATTACTCCGCAAAATTAGCACCGCAGTTTGTCGGTCCGTTTAAAATAAAAAAGCGTTTGTCACGTTGGATTTAATTTCTTGAAGATAGTAATTTTTTAGAATGCGGAACTTGGAATGTCAAGGACGACGCATCCGAAAGTACTTAATTGTAAAGTAACGTTGCTTGTTTTTTTTTTTGAAAAGTAGGAAAGCACATCGTTTTTTTATAATTTACATTTTGGTTTGCTTTCAACTTTAATTGTCTTTTACATTAATAATTCATTTTTTTAATTCATTTAATTTTTGGTTATTTATAATTTACATTAAGTTTGTTTCTTTTCTGATGGAAAATATTATCTTATCTTTTCCCCGGCACATCTGTGGAAATTTATTACAATTCCTATGAACTGAAAGTACATTTCCTATCAGGTGTGGGTGGGATTTGTTGCGGTAAATTTTACCACAACAAGTTTCGCCAACTTATTTCCTCTTTAATAACTTTTGTTGTACATTCCCTTCCTGTTGCGGCTCCAAAATGCTTTAAAGAGTGCAGTAGAAACCTGGTCCATCAGCCAGAGGACTGCTTCTTAAGTATTTTGAAAAAGTAACCTAGGTTCAAACAAAAGTGTGTGACCGGGTGTCCACACCATTACTCGAAAGGTGGAAGAGCCACTTTAGCAGCAAGCGCTCGACAGGATGTCGAAAAATAGGAAGAAGACATAGAGATGACGCAAGTGTGAATTATAATCACACCACCATAAATTTAGTTTGGCTGAGTGCCCACCCTAAAGTGTCTGACATTAAAGAAAGATCACATTTATGTGCGTTCCTTTTTGTAATACTATCTACGCGCAGGTCTACCGAAGTTGACAATAATTTATTATTTTTAAATCCCACCATTTTAGTTGGAAAATCTCCCACAAACAAAAAAATTATCTTTTTAAAACAATTATTTGAAAACCCATATATCTACAAGCAAACTACTTAAGCCCCTATCAAACAGTACCTGTTTTGGACAATTTTAACCTGCACCTACCATTAAGCGAAGAATTGAGCTCACTTGAATACGTACATCTACCGCGAATGTTGTACTTTCGTTGCATAATTACATCATTGGCCTACGTAGCCACCTTCCTCTTCATAAATCTTTCCAAAATAGGAAACGTACTTTATTCTGTTCTATTGTCTGCGAAAATAAAACATTGCCCTTATTAGCGGCAGTAGTTCAGTAGTTTCTTTTGTACACGCATTGCTTGTGAGTACTCGCTTGGTTCACTATCAAAACGTTCAAAACGATCAGTGGATCTTTTTTTTGAGTACTCGAAACTCGTAACAACTGTTTGGGAGTAATTTTGTTCGTGAGTATGAAATTCAGAAGATACTCATGAGTTCGATCAGCTCGTGGCCTTACTCGATAGTATTTTTACTCATGAGCAAAATGACATGAGCATGGAAGCAAAACGATCAAATATAAGCGGTCAAATAGCAAAAATCGTAGTGTTCGAACTTATTCCAAAATACTCATTTTAATCTCTGGTAGGTACATTCATTGTATAAGTTAATACTTAAGACATTCATTTTATCTAAACAAAAAAATATTTTTCATTTGGGCAGCGTTACCGGTGTTAACGCCATCTGTGAGTGAGGTACAATTGTAGTCATTACAATTGTAACTCACTCTATGAACACCCCCTTTTGTTTTGCTTTTAATTTCTTTACAAAATGTACGGCCTTTCCGCTTGACAAATTGGATATTACTGTCAGTCAAAATTTATAATTCTTCTTCATCCGGACATCAGCAAGATTTCTCGATTTGTTCACTTGGCCCTTTTGGCAATATTCGATTTATTTGTTAAGGTTTCTTTGTTAATTCTTGCCTACCCTAGCAATAAAATTAAAAAAAGTTTAAAACTAATAGATAATCGTGTTCTGAAGTCTAAAATAACATCTCAAAGAGGGAGTAGAAAAAAAAAAAGAAAAAAAAATTTTTTTTTCTCCAATTCGTAATTGGTCGCTACCCCCATCGGGAATCTGTTGATAATTTGCTGTTGTTGCCGGTGTGGATACGCTGCGTACCTACCCAAGTTGCTGTCGCTGCCGTTGGCATCGAGAATTGACTATTGCCTTAGTCAGGCCGACTGCGCATATAACTGCCCTGTGGTAAGCAATGGTTTGGCCATGTATTGGTCATTTCATTGATCCTTTGAGCCGGATCCCAAAACCACTCCAACAAGCCGTCCACAGGAATCCAAAAAAGGGCAACTTCGACAGAACATATCATATGCATATACATATAATTTTATGTTCATCATCGTAAGCGAACAAGGACATCAAATCTTCTCGTCATCTTACGAACGCAAGATTTCCATCGTTCTCGTCGTAATCACGCCATTTTTGACGTCATCAGTTTTTGTATGTACTCGCATTACACATAAGTACCAACACATCATACGAAGGACAGTACCGTTGTATTATCACGCCAGACCAGATAATCATATTTTATACCTGAGGAGGGAAAGAGGAGGTTCAACGTCATCAGTGACATCATCATATCACGCCAGCCCGAGGACCAGCAGAAGCAGTTATTAAAAAAAAAAAAAACCAGGTAATCATACGTTCAGTGCATTTTTTTTTATATCTCATATATGTTCATAAAAAATAAATTATTAAAAAATTATAATCATTTTAATCAAACATTTCAAACATTTATGTAGTTATTCTTGCGGTTTGGTTGCTTGTTATTCTGGTGGGTGGAATATATATATTTTTTTATGCAAGTTGGTGATACCATTCTTTTGTTTTTCGGGTGCATTTTATGCACTTCTGAATTGTTCTCAAAAAAGAAAAAAAAAATTCGTTTAATTTGCTTACAGAAAAGTGCCATTTTATGCGTCTGAAGTAGATTTTTTAACTTTTCGTATCTTTTTCGGTTTAAATGAATTAAACTCAAGAGAGGGCTGATGCGTTCAAAATTGTTCTGGTTTTAATAGCCTTTTTATAGGTTTCAAGATTTTAATTAACAATATTTGGGGTGGCGTTTGGTCCACATTTGTTCGTGCATTTGTTGTTTGCATTCTCATAGTGCAAAAGAGTTGCCATCTGAATTGTTCTGAAGATTGAACAACCTTTTCTTAAGTTTTATTCAGGTATTTGATGGGATTCACTCCAAATATTTTCTTAGTGGCTATTGCATTCTTATAGTGCGAATTTATCAACCTTTTAAAGCTGTTTTAATGTTTTTGTGGCTGTTGATTCACATTTGTTCCTGGTAGCTTTGCATTATTATAATGCAGACGGGTTGTCGTTTGAATTGTTCTTAATTCGAACCACTTTTTCATAAGATTTTTGGTGGGATCTGCAAGAAATATTTTACTGGTAGATTGTTCAAATTCTTATAATACAGAAGGGTTGCCATCTGAATTGTTTTCAATTTTTATACGGATTTTTAAAATAGTAGTAAGTAGTAAGTAGTAAGAAATTCATTTATTTATATTTTTTTCCTCTATTACATTAGTTACAATTAAGAATGAATTAAGAAGCTATGGCTTAGCCGTCAGCTCGGTTGGCAAAATACTTAAACAAATTTAAATGTTTTTTTTTTTTTTTTTTTTTTTTTTTTTTTAATAATCTTAATCAATCATTATATTCCGTTACTAGTAAAGACCTGTATTTGTATATGACTTTTATATAATCAGATAATTTTTTCCAATCGCACTCGTTCAAAATTTTTATTATCTCCTGCATTGTAAGGAATTTTTTCCCAAAGTAAGTTAATCTTTGGGGCTTGTATATTATACAAACACCAATTATGTGAAAGCAGTCCTCTTTCGCTTTCAAGTTACAAATATTACAAAATTGGTTGAAGCTTCCATTGTATGGTGAACCATTTAAACCAAGTAACTCACACCTTGCTTTAAAAATAAGAGATATTTCACTGAAGCTGAATGCGTCATTAAAATAGTTCCTATCCTTCAGGTTGTAGTTCAAGTGAGAATATAATATTCTGCTTTCTGATTTACGAGCTTGTTCAATAAACGCCTCACGAATAGAATCTTCATTTTTTTGGATTGTTGTATAAAGTTGGTTCCTCAAGTTGTCCAGGTTGTTAAGATCGAATAAAATCGTTTCTCCACATGAGCTTCCAATATTTAACCATTTTGTCACCCACCAATCCTGGTTTCTCAATTCATACGAGAGCATTTTTTGGGTTAATCGAGAGTCTGGATATGAACTTATTTTAATAATGTAATCCGCTTGTGATTTGAGAGTGCTTGTAAAAAGCATTGGAAGACCTGTCTCCAAATAGATTGTGTAGTTTGGGGATTTTATTGGTAAGTTAAAAAGTTTTTTTAGGAAATTCCTATGAAATTTCTCGATAACTTCATACTCGTCTGATCCCCAAACTTGAGAAGCGTAACAAAGAGTAGATTTAACAACAGAGTCAAATATTCTGTATTTCTTTGAAAGTATAATCCGTTTGTTTGAAAATATGTTTTTCCAAGATATATTCAGCAAGCTTTGGGATGAATTGGCCTTTTCCTCAAGATGTTTATCAAACTTTAAAGTTGGGTTCAATCTTACTCCTAAATATTTGATTTCCTTCACAGTTTCCAATTGTATTCCGTTATAAAACCATCTGTTTACACTTTGTACTCGTTGTGATCGGGAAAAGACCATAATTTTAGACTTTTCAGTGTTGATGGTTAGTCCCCATTTTGTGCAGTAATTGGCTAGCCGATTTATCATTAACTGAAGATTTTCAGGAGTTTCAGATAGTATGACCAGATCATCAGCATACAACAAGACGTTAACGATCGTATTAGCAATTCGTATTCCACCAGGAAGATCTTTTTCTATATCGTTTATGAAAAGAGAGAAAAGTAAGGCGCTAAGAAGGCATCCTTGTTTTACACCAGTCTGTGTTTCAAACCATTCCGAGAAATGCTTTCCGTCCCAGACTGCTGCATTTGTTTCAGCATACATTTTTTGAATTACTCTTAGAAATTTAGTAGAAAGACCCAACTGTGACAATTTATAGAAGAGTGCGCTTCTATTAACAAGGTCAAAGGCTGATTTGAAATCTACAAAGAAGCTATAAATTTTCTTGTTTCTTGCTTGGAAAGCTTTAATAATTGAAGATAAGGTAAATATATGATCAATGGTTGAATAGTTTTTTCTGAATCCAGCCTGTTGACCTGTCAGAATATTTCTTTCTTCTACCCATTTTTCTAACCGTTCTACAAGTATTCCACAAAATATCTTTGCTGAGACATTCATGAATGATATCCCTCTATAGTTTTCTACGTTTTCCAGTGCACCTTTTTTGTGGATAGGAAATATTACGGACTTCTTAAGCGATGAAGGAATGTCAGCTTTCGAAAAAATGTTATTGTAAAGAGTTTTCAAACGGTTGATTAGGGTTGCATTACCATTTTTAAAGAATTCGTACGGTATACCGTCCTCTCCTGGTGCCTTTCCGTTTTTTGACTTCATTATAACTGCTTGTATTTCCGCCGTCGTTATCTCACCATCTAAAACGTCGTCGAAAATAAGGGGGTCTGCATACGAAAACATTATATTGGAGTTATCCATCAGGAGATGTTTAAAATGCGTTGAAAGATCATCAGCCGTTACTCCTATACCTATTTGATAGTTAAAACCATTAATCTCCTTGGCTATCCTCCAAAAGTCCTTAGAAGTCTTGGTTTGGCCTAGTAAGTGAGCTTGTTGGTTATCGAAGTCAGTTTTCTTTGTTATGCACAGATTTTTGTATTGAGTATTCGCTTGGATATACCGGTTTCTTACATCAGGGTCATTACAAGTTCTACATGCACGTAAGAGGGCGAATGATTTCTTCCTTGCATTTAAACATTCCTTATCGAACCATTTGTGTTTAAATGATGACATAAAGTTGGTAACGTTTTTCGATGTAGAACTTCTTATGCAACAGGTTATTTGTGTTGCAAGTGTTTCCGCGGTCTCAGGAATCGGATCATTTGTTAAAAGCAAGCTGTCTAATAAACGATGATATGAGTTTTTTTGTTCACATTTCCATTTAAGCCTGGGTAGCAGGGCAAGGTTTTTGTGATGGGATGGAGTTTCATCATCAAACTCAACAACGATTGGCATGTGATCCGAAAAAGTTTTACATTGTACCTCAAATTTTTTTATTATTCTTGTCCAGTCATTATTTACAGCACAGAAATCGATAACTGATTTACCTTGCCCTCCCACAAATGTGTAATGCCCTTCTGTATCTCCTTCAGTGCAACCATTTAGTACAATAAAGTCATACATTTGAAGCAGTTCAAGCATATTTGTTCCATAATTATTGCAAATAATGTCCTTAGATGTTCTGTTCATGTGAGATATATGAGGATTTGTAACAGTTTGCATTATGGTGGTTTGTGAGTTACTAATTCTTGAATTCCAGTCTCCAATCAGCAGAACACTTTTGTTAGCTAAACGTAACATTGTATTATTCAGTTGTTCAAAATCATAAGTCCACTTATTACAGTTTATATAGTATGGTACAATGAACATATTATTTTGTTTTAAACATTTTACCACGGTAGTTCCTTCAAGTTCTTCAAAATCGTAGGTTTTAAGATGTGACTGTTTTATACCATAAAGGCAGCCACCACTTGCACGACCTTTAAGGGATGTTTTACTTGCTTCCTTCCAAATTAGTTTAAACCCAATAAAATATTTGTTAAAATTACTTAAATTATCGGTTGTTAAATGTGTTTCAAATAAAAAGAAAATTTCAAAGTTCTTAACATAGTTGAAAAAATCTGCAAATAATAATTTATTATTTAATCCAGATATATTGTATGCTAAAATGTTTGCGGAAGTAAATTTGTTATAGCTGACGACATCTAATTCTCAGTTTTGTGCCAAACTACTACCATTCCGATTTTCATTATAAAGTGGCATCAATGGTATAGCTGGTTTAGACCAATCATTTTGACGTCTGTTTGACAGCATCATTTCTTTGACAGCATCAAAATTGAGTTTCCCAAATATATCTTCAAGCTCGTTTTCTCCGTTTTTATCTTGATATTTAAGATTATTATTATTGTTTAAATAAAATGTTTTACTACCAATTATTAAGTTGTTGTTTTTAATTATTATCGGTTCATTTGGCTTAACTGTTTTGATGGCTTTTCGATACCCAAGTAAAATTCGACGTTTGAATTGTGATTGTTTGCTTAAATCACGCTGGATATAGGCACCAGTGCCTTTTAATTTCGTAGAATTTCTTAACATTTTTGTTGCTGTTTCACTGGAACCAGTGTTAAGTTTGAATTTTATAACCTTGTTATTTTCACTTATTTTGATCGCTTGAGGCAATTGTTGTTGGACTGCGACATCCCCTAACAGAAGTTTGGTTATACCATGGATCTTTTCTTGGGAATCAGTTCGGTCATTCGGGATTGAAAATATTATATTTTTCCCTTTAATCTCTCGGCTCTGCATTTCAAGCTCCTGTTCCAACATACACCATCGATTTTCAAAATTTTGAACTTTTCAGATAATTCTTGGTTTTGTTTTCTTAGTGAGTGAATTTCAAGGTTGAGTTTGTTGACGTCTTCTTTTGTTGCTAGATTGGCAGTCGCTTTGGGAAGTTCTGTGTTAAGCGATGTATCAATAATCAATTTGATTTTTTCTAGATCAGATTTAGAGATCGACATTGTTTGGTGAAGTTTATAAACTTTTGGTGTCCTATTGTTGTTAAATAGTGTATAAATATTTTTTTCTGGTGATACTTGGTCGATCTTCCTTTTGTTGTCAGTCATGTGACTTGAGTGTCAACTTAAATATTGAATTTCACAGCTTAATAAACTAAAAATACCTGATTTTTCAATTTTGCTTGTATAAGAAGGCTGTTTTATTTCACTTTATAAAGTTTTTAATATTTGTTACTATACTTTACTATTGCAATTTAAAATTTCACAAGAGATAATTTAAAATTGGACTATACACTTGCACGCAGACTTGCCAACCTTTTTTAAAATATTTGGTGGAAGTTCCTCCAAGTATTTTCTCTGAAGTTTTTTTTATATATTCTTAAAGAGAGTAAGGGTTGTCAAATCTGAATTTCTTAAATTTATCAACTTTTTAAAGTTGTTTTAATATTTTAGGGGCTGTTGATCCACATATTTTCTAGTAACTCTTGCATTCTTATAGTGCGGTTGCCATCTTAACTCTTTGAGCTCAGTAATTTTTTTGCAAAATTTTGTGGGCTTCCATTGACTCCTATCTGTTTTCGGATTCGTATAGTGCATCATGAGCAGCTACTCCACACAGCTTGTCGAATTCACCTATACCCAACAAAATGCCACGTAAGACTCCATACAGACATCAAGACTTACCTCTTGAAACGGTGCGATCCGACTGCTTGGATCATTTCTTTAATTAGTTAGTTAATTTAGTTAGTTAATTAATTAGTTAATTAATTTAGTTATCTTTAATTCATACGAAGCCAAATATGAACCTTTTGTTTTTTGCCACAATGCATACGAAGCCATAAATGGATTGTTTATAACATTTAAAAAATAAAAAACAGTAATTTTTTTTTATACTATAATTTACTTAATAAAGTATAATTTACTAATAAAAGAAGTTTTCACAAAAAAAAATTTTTTATTTCTACGCTTTCATAATTCATGCAATAAGATTATTCTCTCGCCTCACAAATCATCTCGTCAGAATGCTATGTCGATGACATTTTGTCAGGTGCTCATGATCTTCCGACAGCTCAACGAGAGTTGATCGAATTACTCGATTCTGGTGGGTTTCCTCTCTGCAAATGGATGTCTAATACAACTGCTCTACTGGATCATTTGCCCTCAACCCACGTTTTAAACGAAAACTTTCTCAAATTGGACAAGGAAAGCACCACAAAGACACTCGGCATAAGGTGGAATGCCAGAGAAGATTATTTCTATTTCACTACGCCTTCATTTAAGCTTTCGACAACTCCGAGCAAAAGAGAAGTTTTTTCTCAAATTGCTCAATTATTTGACCCTGCGGGATGGTTGGCACCCATTATAGTTAGAGCCAAAATGCTAATGCAACGAATTTGGTTGGAGGCCACACAATGGGATAATGTTATCCAAAATGACACTTATGCGATATGGCAGTCCTTTGTCGAAACACTCTCCGACATCAGTGAACTTCAGATTCCACGCTGGTTGGAATATTCTTCGGTGTATCAGCTACAGTTTCATGGTTTCTGTGACTCATAAGAAAAAGCCTATGCATTATTGAAAAGCCAGATGGACTGATAAGTTCACACTTGATTTGTGCAAAATCGAAGGTTGCCCCAATAAAGCCGGTGTCATTGCCACGACTTGAGCTTTGTGGCGTGGTTCTTCTTTCTAAACTTGTAAAAGCTCATCTTCAGAACTTTTCAGTCTCTTCGTGCGAAACGTATTTTTGGACAGATTCCTCCATAGTGCTTGCATGGCTCAATAAGCACCCAAGCACTTGGAAGACCTTTGTAGCTAAACGGACAAGTGAAATTATTGGAAATGTAGGAAATAATAACTGGAAGCATGTCAGGTCAGGAGAAAACCCCGCTGATCTTGCCACTCGAGGAGTTTCTCCAAGTGAGTTACAGTCCAACAATCTTTGGTGGCACGGACCGAGTTGGTTGCAAGAACCCCATATACTTTGGCCGAGCACTCAACCTGAACATTGCTTCAAGATCAGTTAGAACATAAATCCGTTTCTTGTTTTATAGCACAAACAAATATCAGTGATGATGTCTTAGAGCGTTTTTCTTCTCTTCCACGTGCATTGCGAGTCTTAGCTTATCTATTCCGCTTCCGATACAATTCTGATCCCGGAAATAAACTCACCGTCTTCCGCCACAAAACTACAAATATTGCTCAACAAGAAATGAATTTCGTGAGAACTCGTCTAATTTTACTGAGCGAACAATCTCATTATCCTCGCGAATATGAATCTTTATTAAATGGTGGACCCTTGTCTTCTAAAAGCAGTATTTTGTCTTTTAATCCTTGCTTGGACTCCAATCAAATTCTTCGCGTCAATGGTAGACTTACCAATTCCGATCTTACATATGGTGAAAAACACCCCATAATTATTCCTTATTCGTCAAAATTTGCGAAACTCCTTATTGATTTCATCCATAATTTAACCCTTCATGGTGGCAACGCACTTATGCTTTCGGTCATAAGACGCATGTTTTGGATTCCAAAACTTAAAAATTTGACAAGGTCGTGTATACGGCATTGTACAACCTGCGTTATCCACAAAAAACAACTTCGTACTCAAACTATGGCAGCGCTCCCAACCGAAAGGTGTACGTTTTCACCACCCTTTACTTATACGGGTGTAGATTTTGCTGGGCCGTTTCTTATTAAAAGTTACCTAGGTCGAAGTTGTCGCGTTACGAAAGGCTATGCATGTTTATTTGTTTGCTTTTCAACTAAAGCAATCCATCTTGAGGCAGCTAGCGACCTGTCCTCTCAAGTTTTCCTTGCGGCCTTTGCCAGATTTGTTGCTCGACGGGGACTCTCTAAAGAGATGTTTTCTGACCATGGTACGAATTTTACTGGTGCGAATGTAATTTTGCAACGTGAGTTTAAAATTTTTTTGGTCTCATCATCGAATGAGACGCGTCTTAAATATGGGGTTCAGGGCTTAGAGTGGAGTTTTATCCCTCCAGGGGCTCCTCATATGGGGGCCTTTGGGAGGCTGGGGTAAAAATCCTTAAATCACATCTCCGCAAACTCGGCGATACCAGTAAATTTACTTTCGAGGAGTTCTCGACTGTCCTCGCTCGTATCGAGGCATGTCTAAACTCGCGTCCAATATCACCAATGTCTCATGACCCACTAGACCCCTTAGCGTTAACTCCAGGACATTTTCTTCGCGGCAGCCCTTTATTGACGTTTCCCGAACCTTACTGTAATGAAAATTCACTTTCTCTCTTAAACCGATGGGAAAGGCTAAAATGTCTTCAGCAGCAATTTTGTCAGCGCTGGAAGGAGCAATATTTGAAGGAGTTACAAAAACGTTTCAAATGGCAATTCCCTGAAGAAAACGTAAAAATTGATGACCTTGTTGTCGTTAGGCAAGAGAATTTACCTTGCAATGAATGGAGACTTGGGCGAGTAATTAAGGTGTGTCCGGGAACAGACGGAATGGTAAGAGTCCCAACAGTAAAAACTCAACAGGGTGAAATCACTCGACCTGTAGTGAAACTTTGCGTCTTACCAAATAGTTAATCAATTTAAAACAATAACTTCTTATTATCACATCACCAGAGTAACCTGCTTCCTTTATTATAATTACCGCCTTTAATTCTAACACCTAAAATTCAAAATAAAGTACAAAGAAATGAAATTTGATTATATATTAGTCTTAATAATATTAATCTTAATTAAATATATATTGAATTTTCACTCATGCACTGAATTTATGACACCTGTAGATATAAGTTATCGTAAGTAATTATAAGTAATTCTTTATTTTTTGCTGACGCAATGCGTCAAGGGGGGCGGTAATGTTAACGCCATCTGTGAGTGAGGTACAATTGTAGTCATTACAATTGTAACTCACTCTATGAACACCCCCTTTTGTTTTGCTTTTAATTTCTTTACAAAATGTCCGGCCTTTCCGGCTTGACAAATTGGATATTGCTGTCAGTCAAAATTTATAATTCTTCTTCATCCGGACATCAGCAAGATTGCTCGATTTGTTCACTTGGCCCTTTTGGCAATATTCGATTTATTTGTTAAGGTTTTTTTTGGTAATTCTTGCCTACCCTAGCAATAAAATTAAAAAAAGTTTAAAACTAATAGATAATCGTGTTCTGAAGTCTAAAATAACATCTCAAAGAGGGAGTAGAGAAAAAAAAAGAAAAAAAATATTTTGTTTTCTCCAATTCGCAATTGGTCGCTACCCCCATCGGGAATCTGTTGATAAGTTGCTGTTGTTGCCGGTGTGGATACGCTGCGTACCTACCCAAGTTGCTGTCGCTGCCGTTGCAACTTGGACGAATCTGTTGATAAGTTGCTGTTGTTGCCGGTGTGGATACGCTGCGTACCTACCCAAGTTGCTGTCGCTGCCGTTGGCATCGAGAATTGACTATTGCCTTAGTCAGGCCGACTGCGCATATAACTGCCCTGTGGTAAGCATTGGTTTGGCAATATATTGGTCATTTCAACCGGGTTGGATAACAATTGGAAATTAACTTAGCAACTAATCTTATCGAACTATACCTTAAATAAAATATTGGTCTAAGAGCCAACGACATAATGAATCAAGTATTTTATTTATATAATGTTGTAAGGCATATCAAGAGAAAGCTTTTGGGGAGTTACACAGGAAAAAGTTTGTCTGGCAGCATTTCGGTGTGACGAACATGAGTCAAGTCACATACATAATGTTGTAAATCATTTCAATAGATTAGTTAAACAAACAGCAAAGATTGTCTGGCAGCATTTTGGTGTGACGAACATGGGGTAAATTCGACACAAAGTATGACGAAATTTCAAAAAATTAACTTATTTAGGTACTTTTGCAACAGAACGTCGAATTTACCCCATGTTCATCACACCAAAATGAGTCCAGACAATCTTTTTTCTTGTCTAAATAATTAAACGCTTTCTATTGAAACGACTAAAAACATTTATGTGACTTGACATATATTATTTTTGTCATACTTTCGTGTCAAATTTTCAAATGTTCGTCACAATAAAATGCTGCCAGACAAACTTTTTCTCGTCTAACTCCCCAAAAGCTTTCTCTTGATATGACTTACAACATTATATAAATGACTTGATTCAATATGTCATAGTCTTTTGGTCTATAGGTATTGTTCATGACCTAAGCCGGTTCCTGAAGCCGGTAGTCCAATTGAATATATTTTTGTAGATATAGGATATGGTGAAAATAAGTTACTTATTGTAGCAGTATATAGACCAAATAAATCTATTAGCGTTGGCTTGTTTTTTTAATTCTTGGAATGGATATCTACTCCTTCATTTCAGATTAAATTCACCATGTCCGACGGATGGCACGAACTTTCGTGTGAATTGTGTTGACGACTAGGTTAATCCTTGTTCTGGAAACTATCCACGTTTGCGAGGAGCTTAAAAGACAGAGGAGTCGAATGAGCAGCAGATGAACCTCCCAAAATCTTATGATGTTTGCAATCGATTTGGCAAATTGCTTCCAGTCTACTCTACTACTACGCTTCTTCTACTCTAGAGATTGAGCGGAACCCACAACTTGTTGAACTGGAACCGCTGCTGTAACCAACTGCATCTTGAACTTGTCTATTTTAACCTTTAGTCTGGAAATTTCCTTTTCTCGTTCTTCAAAAGTCAACTATGCCGTCCTAGCAGCCTCAGCTAAAACTTCAGAATCAGGAGTTTTGTCGACGTTATTTCTGCCTGAGCCTCCTTCCCCACCCTTACCTGTTAGAGCAACTTATTTGCAATCCCTCGAATTGCAAAACCAGGGAGTCTCTGTACCGAATAAGTATGGGTTCAATTGGGCACATGCGTAGTGCCACTAGCGTTTACTGGTTTCACACGAAACCATTTCCTCGTCATCGGGCAAATGACATTCTGTTGCAGCACAACTATATTCCAAATCGGATGGGGATTACATCGTGCAATAGAATTAAAAAGCAAGAAGTACCATAAAATAAAATGATGTTGGCCTGCGGATCTATAGGATTTGAACCTTTTTTCCCAAATAAAAATCTTCCTTTCCAAGGAAACAATGAAATGATTTTATTTTCTATATAAATATTATTAATAATATTAATACAGGGGAGTCATAGAATTATAATTAACTTACATAGGTAAAGATATCTATCCTTCGACCAACTTCAAAACTTTCTTTTCTTCTCCAATTTATATTTTTCTATTATAAAACATTTTAATGTATTTTAACTATCAAAATAAAGTGAACAATAATGCATAACTTACAATTTAACCTACTGCAAACATCGTGGGACAGATTTTCTCGAATCATCTCTGGTTGGGTTGAAAATGGAAGCGCAATTAATTTCTCGGACTATCTTTGATGTTTTTGATTTAATCATGAATTTCCCACGGCGTTCCCAGGTTAAGTTTTTATGTTAATTTTCAAAGTTTTAAAAGTCCTTTAACATTATGACTCGATGAATGAATGAATGAATTAATTGGGGGAAAGTACACTGCGACCTTTAGGATCTATTGTGCCCCCTTTCTAAAGCGCTGGATGAGGATACTCATCCTACAGCACTTCCTCCAACTTGGTTTCTTTTAGGAAGCTAAGTATTTGAGGTATTCTTAAAGAAGGTAACCTGCCCTTCTCTATCTGGTAATTAACCAGGTGTTTTTGTCTTTTGTGCATAAGTGCACCACATCTACCTAGTATGTCCTTCGGTGTTTCTTCTTCTTCATCGCAGAATCTGCATGTTGCGCTGTTTGATAGCCCTAGGATATTAAGGTGTCTTTTTAGTTTGCAGTGCCCTGTGAGAAAGCCCGTTAGGATTCTCAGGTTTTTCCTGTTTAAGTTTATGCAGGCTGTAAATCGTTCTAGGTTGTAGTTCCCCAGTAAAATTTTTGCCTGTTTTAACTTTGGGAGTTCTTTCCAATGGTAGGATCTTTTCATTTCTTCGTTTGTTTTGATCTTGTTTTTGATCACATTCTCCCCAAAACCGCAGTAGGGTTCCAGTCCAATAAAGGGTGTTGTTGCCCCTATTTTCGCCACACGGTCAGCCTCTTCATTGCTTTCAACACCAACATGGCCTGGTATCCAATGGAGAGTGACTGTATTTTCCCTGCCCAAAGTGTTGAGTTTCTCTAGGCGTTCCCATACCAGTTTGAAACTGATACTGTATGAGCTAAGGGCCTTAGGTGCTGCTTGGCTGTCTGAAATTATTGCAATGTTTTGCTTGCGATATTTCCTATTTAAGTTTAATCCAGCGCATTTTCCTATCGCGTTAACTTCCACTTGAAAGATGCTTGAGGACTGTCCCATTGGAACCGAGACTTTGGTTCTAGGCCCAAAGATTCCTGCACCTGTTCCTTCAATAGTTTTTGATCCATCAGTGTACCACTTGATGGCATTTGCTTTAAAGGTGTAGTTTTCTGTTTCTCCTAGCCACTCTTTTTTGCTACTTACCTTCGTTTGGAAGTTTTTCTCGAAGTTGTAAGTCCTAATCATTATATCTCTTGGAATATCAAGGGAGGGTATTATATTGGACAGGCAGTCTTTTTGTCTAAGACTTTTTTGTTTACCTTTGCCGGTGCCCTCTTTTGAAAATCTCGTGATTGTTCCCTCAGCTGCACTTTGTATCACAAAGTGTAATGGGGTTCAGAAACAAGATGACCTCCATTGCTGCCGTAGGGCAAGTTCTGATTGCTCCTGTAATGCATAAGCATGCAAGCCTTTGCACTTTTTCAAGTGATTTTCTAGTCTCAGCTAGTTCGGTTATTTTATGCCACACAAGCGAACTATAGGTGATAATGGACTTAACATCATAGTGTGCATCCATCTTATTATATTCGGTTTACATCCCCATGATTTTCCTGCGAGTCGTCTGCATATCATGAGGGACTTTGTGGCTTTCCCGACTGTTATTTCAAGGTGTTTGTTCCAGAGGAGTTTGCTATCTAGGGTAATTCCTAGGAATTTGACCCCCTCTTCGTATCGATTACTTCACCTTTTAACCGGATGGGTTTCATGTGCGGTAGAAGTCTTTTCTTTTTGAATGGTCCAATTGTGGTTTTTGATGGATTAATATTTTGTCCCACTGATGCGCACCATTTGCTTGTTATTGTCAAACCCCTTTAATTTATGTCACAGAGGGTTTCTTCAAACTTTCCATAGGCTTGTATAACAATGTCGTCGGCAAAGCCTGACGTCGTATACCTTGAGAAGAAAGGCATTCAAGGAGCTCATCCACAACGAGGCTCCACAGCAGGGGTGATAGAACCCCTCCTTGCGGGCATCCTCTTGTTGTGATGATTTTCTGTGCGTTTTGTCCAAAATGTGCCTCTGCTATTCTAGTACTCAGCATTTCGTCATGACTCGATGACAGTCGGCGTGCCAATTATTCTCGACGATTGTGTAATGAAACAAGACTTGGTGTGAATAAACTGATGCCTTATGTTATGGAGGAAACTCTTCTTAATGGAAAGTCAATGGATGTGCTCATTCCACGCATTCCCATCATTCCCACTTATATGGCTTTTGATTTTAAACGACTGCAGTGCCCGACTCGACTTGCATTTTCAATGACCATCAACAAGTCGCAAGGCCAATAACTTCACGGAAAAACTAAAAATATTGTGTACCCCAAAGCACTTCAATAATAAAGTCTGCAACATCCCACAAGTTGAAGAAATAGAACCTGGAACGATGCTTGTAAGCAATTTAGATGGTAACAGAGAAGAAGATAATATCACCAGATCATTTAATGGCACCTATCTTATTTAATTCTCCAGCACTACATTAAGAATCAGGAATCAACGATATATTGCTGATGAAGTAACTAAAGTTAGAGAAGTACCACCACTACTACATGCAGTTTTCGAAGAATCCAACGTAGAAGAAATCCTGTCCTTACAGCTTATGAAGGAACTCCGCTTAAATAATACAAAACACATCGACAAAATTCAAATAGAAAAAGAAGTCCATCAATGGATCAACTATTCAATTTTCACATTAATATTCCTGATCGTAATAATACTTAAGATGGAAAATTGGAACAGAAAGACTCCTGAACCAGAACTCACACCAGGATTCATTCCTGCAGAAACAGGACCAAAAAGCTTTTCATATCCTAATATCTCAGATCATCCCAGCATCTATAGGATCCCATATTTTTAATACGTGGACGCTTTCATCTAAGAGGGGAAGAGTTAATACGAACATTACCAGAAAATTCACAGTCAATAATGTTGACTTAAGTTGCAGGTGCAACATAACATAACAGAAGACAGAACATCGAAATTCGCAGAATTAATCCCACGGCAAAGGTGGGCAATTCTAGGAATTTAATAATTTAATGCAACAACGTAGTGTTGTTGTTGTAATTATTTTATTGTAGGATAATCATTATTTTTTTATTTATTGGTATGCCTGCATTTTAATATACAAGATCTTACAATCTAGTATTTACTTACTTATTTTAGGTGGCACAGACAGTCCATTGTGGACCACCAAGTTGGTTAAAGTCGTTCTCCACTTGATCGCGCCACCTTCTTCTAGAACTGCGTCGGCCCTTTCCGGGTTGCAATTAAAGACTCGTCGGGCTGGAGCGTTTTCGTCCATAGGCTCCAAATGGCCCAGTCGTCTGAGCCGCTGTATTTTCAGCTTCTTTACCAGTTCAATGTCGCTGTATAGTATGGCCCGTACAGTTCGCCATTGAATATCACCCGAAGAATCTTTCTCTCATAGCACCCCAGCCTGTATTCATCCAATTGTGTCAGTGTCCATGCTTCTGCCCAACAGCAGCACTGGGATTTTAAGGGTCTTGTACAGTGCCTACTTGGTCCTTTGAGAGTGCTTTGCTACTAAAATTCCTCCTAAGCCCGAAGAAACAGCGATTGATAAGAGTGATTCTTGACTGATCTCTTCGCTGTTATAGTGGAACCCAAATAGACAACGTCTTTGACAATTTCAAAGTTATATCTGTGCATCGTGACGTTTTGCCCGAGGCTACGCTGTTGATGTTCTGTACCCGAGGAGAGCATATACTTTGTTTTACCTTCATTTACAGCCAGACCCATTTTCGCCGCCTCCACTTCAATATTTGCGAACACTCCACTGACAGCACGCTTCGTTTTTCAAATAATGTCAATATCATCACCATAGCCAAGTAATTGAACGGATTTTAAAAAAATCGTACCGCTGCTGTTGTTGATGCGAGTTGTGTATGATTGCCTCAAGAATGACGTTGAAGAGGTAACATGACAGCGCGTCACCTTGTCTTAAGCCTTTCTCGACATTAAATGAGTCGGTGATGTTCTTACCACCATAGTCATCCTACACAATCGCACGAGTTGAGCAGGGATACCGAGAACTGACATGGCGCTGTATAGCTCGTACCTTTTCACGCTGTCATAGGAGACTTTAAAATCGATAAAGAGGTGGTGAGTATCCATCTGGAATTCTTGGGTATTTCTTAAAATCTGCCGAAGTTTGAAAATTTTGTCGACGGTTCGCTTACTGGGCCTGAAACCACACTGATAGGGGCCAATCAGTTCACGTGCGAAAGGGTTCAGACGTTCACACAGAATGGCCGAAAAGATTTTATAGGTGACATTTAAGAGAGTTATACGCCTATAGTTGGCGCAGTTTAGAGTATCTCCTTTCTTGTGGATAGCGCACACAATGCTGAGGTTCCATTCGTCAAAAATACTTTCATCCAAGTAGATTGTACAGATGAGTTTGTGTATGCTCCTCACCAAGTCATTTCCCGCTGCTTTGAAGAGTTCAGCCGTAAGGCCATCCGCTCCAGCAGCATTGTTAGACTTTAGTTTTAATATTGCTACCCGAACTTCTTTTTGGTCGGGTGGACGGAGGTTTTGTTCATCATCGTCCAGATGGAATGGATCATTTTGCCTGAGAGCGATTAGTTGGTTGTCTTCGCCGTTTAACAGTCTGCAGAATATCAATTATTTATAATCAAATACAAGCTTTAAATCGGTAAATGTATCATAGCTGTAGAATATAAAATTACAAATTGTAGAGCTATAAATACCTCGGCTAATATTATTGTAGAGTCAGTTGAGTTCCAAGCCTGATTAAATAAAGATCACTACAACAACCAACGACATCTTGACTTTAATTTCACAAGTTAGAAGTGGGATACTAAACCCTCCCATCAAAATATTTTTGTTGAACCGCGTAAAATCCGATAACAATTAAATTAAAAAAAGGTCACCTTAACTTGATTTTACAATATTAATGAACGAAAAATAAAATGATTAAAAAAATTACTTTTAACAATCGTTAACAAACCTTGAATGCATTTCGAAACCCTTTCGTTTCATCATCAGCATTGCACTACTGAAGCTGTGGCTTCGGATGTTGATTGAAGCGCGAGATAAGCATCGATGAGAAAAAAAAATCAAACACATAACGAATGACCAACGGTTAAATACAACAAAATATGAAATTAAAACAAGTGTGTTGTTATACCCTCCCCTCGAAGATTTGTTTTTTTTCCTTCCTGACCGTGCACTTTACCATTGTATATATAAACTATAGTACTACCAATTGAACAACAACAATGAAAATGGTGGAAATTGTTGTTGTTGCTTCCCATGGTATTCTAGAGCTTAGTTTTTCGTCGATGGATGGCGCATCTCAAGTGGGAATACTATAGTTTATATATGACTTCACTCAGGTGGCGCGATCGCACCAACCAGTGTCGAAACAAACTCAACAACCCAATCTGCAGTCGTTTGTTCTGGATCCACAACTAACGAATTTTGTGGAGCGACAAGGCGAACAGACCTAATTCATTCTGGTGCGTAATCGTGTATCGACAACCAAATCTGCATTCATTTGCTGTGGGTCCTCAAATAGCGGATCTAGCGGCATCGAAAATACAATACAACACCTCTGCTCTGGGAACCCAACAGAGAGCCAAATTGTTATTCACTTGTTCTGGGTCCACAACTAACGGATTTTGTGGCGCGACACGACGAACAAATTGAATTTGCAGTGGAATCGAAAGTCGATTTTTTGTTCTTTGTTCTTTCCTTCTCCCCACGAGTAGCACATTCAGCGAGGCGTTCAACTAAGCTGAGCAGTAGATGATGGTGGAGGACAGGCTACGAAAATAATACGCAGCACTAACAGTAGAAAATCTAAGAAAAATCTTAAAATCTCGAAATCTGAGCCAACTCGGTTCGAAGGAAGATCTGTTGGAGCGATTGTTAAAGGCTGCCGAACTAGGATCAGGAACCATGAATGCAAATTTGGATTCGGAGGAAGAAGCTGACGGCACGAAGGGGTTAAATGAGGTCGGGGCTCTGCGTAAGGAGCTGCAGCGTCTTAAAGACGAATCAGAGGCAGCGCGTTCACAACAAAACGATCCACGGCCTCAAAAAAGCATTTCGCCCAATGTTTCGAACCAGATCGTGGCAGCTGCCGATGAAAAAAAATCTGGACTCTGACACGGAAGCGCTTTTATGGTCCTAGACGTGGTAAAAACGATTCCTTTTTGTAACCCCAAAAACACTGCAGGGTTAATAACCATAGCTTGGGTAGGCAAAATTAAAGGGATACGCGAGATTTATCAATTGGACGAGAGACTAATTTTGATGGCGGAAACGATGAGGTTGACACTGGCGGCGAAGTTGTGGAGCAATAGCGCTACTCATGGTAATCTTTATGTTTTTTTGACAGACCTGTGCAAAAGTTTTCCGGCATTGGAAGACGAAGCTGATGTGCATGATCGACTTCGGGCTCGAAGTCAAAAACAGGACGAAGAAATTGAGGAATACGTTTTTGAAATGACGACAATGGCTTCCAGAGGAGGAGTTGGTGATGGGTCGTTGATAAAGTACATCATTCAAGGCCTTAACGATTTCAAGTGCACAGAGGCGTTCAGAGTAGTGAGACCTTCTTCAATCCATGAGATACTTGAAAAGGTCCGCTGGATCACGAATCTACAACAAACGTATGGTGGCAAACAGTAAACTCAGTGATTTCGATGCTCTCAAACAGGGCATTTGCAGAAAGACTGTCCAACCCTAACAAAAATTTCAACCAGCAATGGTAACCCACCTGGCCGTAATCAAGCATCACAGTCAGGAAGATCTCCTCATGGACATGTGAACATGATTACCGAAAATTCGGAATACATCAAACTGGTATATGTAAATGGGGTGGAAATAGAATCGTTCATCGACCTGGGGAGTGACTGCGTGACGCTGTGCAAGTCTATAGCAGACGAAGTTGGTATCCAATACAGGGTGAGCCAACGCAGTCTCAATGGTTTGGAGGCGGGTGTTGTTACACAGTGGGACGTCTTTACGCTGAAATTAAGGTGGATGGTTTAGTGTCGTGGTGTGAAATCCTCATAGTACCAGATGAAAACCAACCGTATCCCATAATGATTGGGCGTAGGCTGTTGAACCAACCGCAAGTCGAAGCTCACAAGTCTTACAAAAAACTTGTAATTAAAGATTGCACCATCGAAAACACCCACAAAGAAACACCATTTGGATGTAACACAGAACAATTGTGCCAAGAAAGGGAACTTTTGTGCCTTGACAGGCTGGAAGTCCATGATATCAGCATCGAAGAACATAGAGAGCAAGATAAATTGATTGCTACCTACCGGGAATGCTTTGCTTAAATTGCTGATGAATTGGGAGTATCCAACGTTGGAAATTGCACAACCGAGCTAACCACAAACCAGCTTATCTGGGTGCAGCCGTACAAAATACCGTTTGCGAAACGAGCCATCGTGAAACAAAAAGTTCAAGAACTTTAAGGGCGTGGTGTCATCAGACCATCGATATTCTACCACTGCTATCTGATCGTTTTAACCAAAAAAAGATGGAAGCGACAGATTCTGCATCGACTTTAGAGCACTCAATAAGGCGACGGTCAAAAGAAGGTTCAGGATGCCAGTGGTAGAAGAGGTACTGTCTTCGTTAGCTGGCAACAAATACTTCATTGTGTTGGATCTCGCATCTGGCTATCGCCAAATTCCGATGGAAGAAGAGAGCAAGAAGTTCACAGCGTTCCTGACTGACGACGGTTTGTACGAGTTCAATAGAATGCCATAGGGACTCGTCAATGCACCTGCCGTGTTCCAAGCAACCATGAACATGATCAAAGCCAGGTTAGAGAAGGGTGGCGCTGAAATCTACATAGACGACACCATCATCGCTTGAAAGACCGTCGAAGAAGGTTTGAAGAAGCTAGAGAGGTTCCTCAAGGAGTTGAAGCAATCAGGCTTAAGGCTAAATGCAGGCAAGTGTTTTTTTTTAAACTAGCATTGAATTCTTTGGCTACCAGGTCAGCGCAGAGGGTCTCCGACCAAGTGTGAGAAAGACAGATGCAGTCACAAACTTCCCAAGGCCTCGGAATGTCCACGAGGTTCGTCAATTCCTCGGGCTAACGGGATTTTTTAGAAAGTTCGTGAAGGACTACGCCCACTGGGTGGCACTACTCAGCGACCTAACCAAGAGCGATTGGATGTTCGAATGGACGGAGAACCAGCAATCTGCTTTCGTAAAATTAAAAGAATGTTTAATAAATCCCCCAGTTTTAGCTTTTTACATTTCGGAATGCGATCACGAAGTCCACACCGACGCGTCATCAGTAGGCCTCGCCGGTATCCTCATGCAGAAAGATAAACAAGAGAACAACTTAAAACCAGTAATCTTTTTCAGTAGGAAGCTGACGGACAACGAAAAAAAGTTCCACTTGTTCGAACTAGAAGTGCTCGCCATAGTGGAAAGTCTGGAACGCTTCCGAGTATATCTCTTAGGTAAACATTTCAAGGTCATCACAGATTGCGAATTTATTGTGGCAACCAGCAACAAACAGAAGATCGTTCCAAGAGTTGGGCGCTGGTGGTTGAAGCTTCAGGAATTCTCATTCCAAACAGTCCATTAGCCAGTCACCATGGCGGCTAATGTTGATGCTTTAAGCTGACAACCGAACGAAGACGAACTGGATCCAGAAGAGGCATCATCTTTTGTGTTGAATGTCAATACTACCGGCGACGACTGGCTGGCCACAATGCAGTGGCAAGACATCAAGCTACGTTCCATTATCATCACATTTCAGGCCCCAACATGCCATCCGAAAAAACAAAACTGAAGGAGGAATACCGAGTGAACGGATGTTGCTTATTCCGGTTGGTTAAGGGGGAAGAAAGATGGTCCCAAAAGCAGTCAGATGGAGGGTACTGAAGCTGTGTCACGATGATGTGGGTCACCTCGCGGACGAGAAGACGCTGCTGAGGCTGAGGGAGACGTATTGTTTCCCCAGGATGATGGGATACACCAGGTCATACATCACGTCATGCGTTGAGTGCGCAAACGCTAAACGTAAGGGGGGGTTGATTGAGGGTAAACTGCATCCTCCTGAACGAGTTCCACTGCCTTTCGACACTGTACATTTGGATCACCTGGGTCCCTGAGGGACCAAGTACGTGCTTGTAATTGTGGACAACTTCACGAAATAATCTGTGCTGCAAGCTGTGAAGACTACAAACACTCGTGGCGTTCTAAACGTTTTGGTTGAAGTAACGGGCTATTTCGGTTTCCCACGCAAAATCATAACAGACCGAGAGACAGCTTTTACTGCCAAATTGTTCGAGCAGTATTGTGACGAAAATAGCATCCAACAAGTAGGGAACGCCGTGAGAACAGCAAGGGCAAACGGTCAGGTGGAACGCTGCAACCGCACCAGTCTCTCTTCACTTAAGTGTGTTCATGCCAATGATGGGGGCGAAGATTGGGCCAGCCATCTACGATCGATTCAGTGGGGTCTCAACACATCGAAGAATTCTACGACTAGGGCAAGTCCACATGAATTGCTGTTTTTGTACACTCCAAGGGACATTTTAGGCAATAAACTGTTGTTGGAGTTTGGAAGACACGCAATGACTGATGAAGAAGAGCTAAACAAACGCAGGGATTCTGCACTACAGAACATAATCCAAAGGCAGAAGGTCCATAAGACGTCGTTTGACCAGAAGCATCGGAAGCCATCCAAATATGAGGTAAATGATTTGATATTAATTGAAAATGAAGCAGGTGCCACAGGTACATCCCGTAAGCTGGAGCCGGTCTTTCAAGGGCCATACATTGTCCCCAAGGTTTACCAAAATGACCGGCTCGTGGTAGAAGACATACCCGGAATGCAGCGTAACCAGCGAAGATTCAGTACAGTGATGGCTTCAGACAAAATTAAGCGATGATGTGAGTTCCCGGAAGACCAATTCGAGAACGCTTATGACGATGGCGACGAAAATGACGATGACGACGATGATGTGGCTAACGTCGTGGATCATTTTGAGGACATAATCATGGATAGGATGGCCGAACTGTAGAGCTATAAATACCTCGACTTATATTACTGAATAGTCAGTTGAGTTCCAAGCCTGATTAAATAAAGACCACTACAACAACCAACGACATCTTGACTTTCATTTCACAAAATGATCTATTTGAATTCAGCTTCTCAAATTAAGGAAAAAAAACTAAAATAGCTTTATTTATCTGTACAATTATATCAAGATAGTCTACTTATTATTTATTAATTGAACTTAAATTATTCTTTTTTATTTTACTGGTAATCTATATTAGTAAGAAACATTTAAGTTAAGAACATTTTAGTAAAAAACATTTTAGTAAAAAAACATTTTAGTGAAAAATATTTATCTTCTGCGAATTCTACTGATCCTACGTGGAAAATGATTCCATAATCGCGTTACATTGACAAAAACTGACGTTCGGAGGTTAAACAGGAAAAACAAAATTGTAATACTTGTTGTAATCTTATTGATGAACACATTTGTATTTTTGTAAATATGTTAGCATGCTGATTTGTAAGCATAGTCCTAAACAGTAGAATAAGGGTCCTATAGCGTAATAAATTGTCAAATGAAATATAAAATATAGACTTTGAGAAAGATGAAACCCGGTCAAATCTTTTAAGGCCATATATGTACGCATCTAGCAATACTATTATACGCGACATTGAGTTTTCGTCTGCCAACATGTTCACTATTACAATAAATCTCACAACCGTGCAAAAGTATAGGTATGATCACTGATTTGGCTAGCATTAGCCTTATTTTCAGTAAGGTACTATAATATTGTGTTGGCCACAATCTACGCAGTAGTCCGTATACTTTCCCAGTCGCTATGTTTACATGCGTATCCCACCTATGTTTGTGCCCGGTTAAATGTCATTTACAAATTGTTAGCTGTCGCAACAAATTGAATTGCAACACTTGTAGATTTATATTCAATGTTACTTGAGGGAAATGTGAGGGTTCAATAGGTTTTTTCAGATTATAAGACATTAAGACTTGGAAGGATTCAAGAAGACCCTATTCCTCTTAGCAAGTTCTGAGATATTTTCTAAATCGGAGTTAATACCAATAACACTATAGTTAACTTGTCCTAAAGAACAACTTTTGTTTAACTGAAAATCGGCAGCATACATTTAAGCAGTTTATACAATAACAGTTTGAGGAGGTTCATTGATGTATAGGGAAAAAAGAGAGGACCGAGAATCGACTTACCGTCATTCTCGGGGCATGGAAAGAAGGAATGGCCTTTTTTTGAATCGGTGTTAAGGTCAACTACTTAAGAGGGCAGATGCAATGACAAGGAGAACGTTGCGAGTGTAAGGAAGGCCCTGACAGGTGAAGCCTATCATCTCGTGAGTGAACGTTGACGGTATTCGTCAGATGCGGATGCAATTATAAATTCATTGCGAGCGATTTTTGGTAGACCAGATGTTTCAGTTCACAGTCTCACTTCGAATCTGCTTAAGTTACCAGCTCTGGGCTCAGTTAGTGACCCGAAAGTTCGTCATTAGGCTGTAGTGCTAAATGGGTTTGTCGCTGATATTAGGTCGATGGATTAAGGTAAAGAACTTGATAGCAACTATGTTTTGACAGATATTGCAAGCAAGTTTGTTACGGTAAGATTTACCGCAACTAAAATCATTCTTTTGGTTCTTAAACCACAGTTCAACTCTCGATATTTGTTTCCACTCTATCCCAACCATTCCTTTTTTCTGACCCACATTTTGAGTCCGTTGTCCTCTGGGAGTTTTGAGAGTGACTCAGACAGGACAAAAAAGCAGGTTATTTTCCATCGGGTTGAGCCAGCGGACGAGCTGGAGACTTGCCCGCAACGTATTTGAGTTTAATCGTGCTCAGCCAGCGGATGAGCTGGAGACTCACACGCCAGACGCAACTGTATTCCATCAGTCCATCGTGTCGAGCCAGCGGAGACTCGCACGCATAGTAAAGAAAGCGAGGAAGCCAACAATCAAGCTTTCCAACGAGAACGAAAGAGGAGTCCAACACAACACAACAATGTGTGAATTATAATCACACCAACGTAAATTAAGAATGGCCGCGTGCCCACCGTAAAGTGTCTGATAGGAAAGAAAGATGGCAATGATGTGTTTTCCCCTTTTTAAATATTATCTGCGCAGAGGTCTACGGAATGGAGATTATTCTTGTTTATAAATCCCACCATCTTAGTTGGAAATTCCTTCCAACAAAAATATTCTTCTCAAAGCAATAAGTTTGGGCCGGTTTGGGCTGGGGACTTTGCGCGTTGTGTCGTAGATTTTCACTTTTTAAACAAAAAATAATTGACGTTATATGGCTGAACACGTCCACTGAGCCAATGGAGAGCGCATCTTCAACGCATAGGATCGCGTGCAATGGTTGTATCACTGCTCTCGGTCGCACTTCTCAGCCTATATTGGCAAGATGCTGCTGTATGACTGAGACAGGAACACCACCACGTAAAAGATCTGAAAAGGATGGCTATATGGCCGTGGCGAAGTGGACAAGCCAAGCCGCCATTTTGAATGTCAATTCAATTTTGGATTTGAAAAAGATAAGAAGAAATTTTTGAGATTTAACTAAAGAGAAGTGAAAAACTATATAAGATTTGTCGAAATTTGGAAGGAAACTTGTAGAAGAAAGAGAAAATCGATTGAGGAAATCGAGAGTTACAATTTAGAAAGCATTTGAGGAGAATATCGTTATTGGAGATTTTTTTGAGAAAAGCTAAGTATTTCTGTGTCTGGTGGTTTCCAGAAATTTTAGCTCGTTAATTGTTTTCAAATTGTTTTTGCTTGTGACCCTATGTGGGGCAATTTAATTTATGTAAAGTTGACCTTCGCTGATTATTCGTTTTCTCCCAAGATTGTGGGACCCGTGACCTTTTTTTACTTGCGATTATAGGTATTTTATCTTCAATTACCTACCATTGTGACCTTTCTTTGTGTCCAGTTGACACAAAACATTGTTTGTTTTTTTTTAAATTGCCCTTACTTATTCCTAATTTCGAGAATTAGCCTTCTGCTAATCCCGAAATACCATTGTCTTCATTTTCTTTTGATCGAAAAGACTCTGGGTTTTATTCCAGTCCTTCTGCCATGGTTTCCCAGACCAATAACTACCAATCAATAAAATAATTCAATTTCCCATTGGGAATAATAATTCTTTAGTTTCATTCTTTACAATTGAACACATTTTCCAGATTAGCATTGGTAAGGCAAACTAATATAAAAGTTTCCTGGCGCCCACTTATAACCGAGTACACCCTGTATTCTGATTTAATTCGAATCAACTTTTTTTTCATTGCCTTCCACATATTTTTTTTTAATATCGATTTAATCGCGTTTAAATCTATTCGAACCCAACCCTCGCTGAGCAGTCGGAAGGTGGTTGTATAAAAAATACAAAACTTGTTTTGATACACTTTATTTTTTTGTCGCTCTCAATCTCTTTGTTTTGACGTTTCTATTCTATAATCATTAATCATTATCGATTTCAATTCTCGGTGCGCCGGTTGTGCAAATTACTAATTCGTCTCGTTTTGTTGATATTTTAATTTGTTTGGATTCGAATAATCCCAATTAGCGGTGTTTAAGTTCGAATAATAATAATTATTAAATTGTTAATAAAATTAAATTCGGAAAAGTGTATTATAACAAATTGGCGCCCAACGTTTGGCATTGTAGTTTTTTTTTCTTGTTGTCTGTGTGGAAGTAGATTATGGGAAATACCTGTGGCTTCATATTTTCTTTTGTGTGGTGATTTAGATAAGTGTTTTTTTGTATCTTGTGTTTTTATATAAAATTGATTAAGAGTTTCTTATTGCACGGGA
Organism: Platycheirus albimanus; assembly: GCA_916050605.2. Lineage (NCBI taxonomy): Eukaryota > Metazoa > Arthropoda > Insecta > Diptera > Syrphidae > Platycheirus > Platycheirus albimanus. Next base: position 191,355,908 of record OU696696.1, read on the forward strand.
TTATTGTTTTGCTGTGGATTGATGTCCAAAAGGAATGTACATACATTACATTTACATAGTGGTAGATATTGTTTTGCGTTTGATTTTAATTTTTTTTTTGGGAATAGCTAATCCAGTTTCTTTTTTATTTTTTTTTTTGTGATTTTTAGTTCGTCCTTTCGGAATTTTTGTTTGGTAAATTTCTTTCAAAATGGATATTAATAGATTAGCGCAAGACGAACTTGCTTACGAAATGGAGTGTAGGGATTTAGATGTAGATACAGATGTAGGGATTTAGATGTAAGGACAGATGAGGAAATCTCTGAGGTCGTCTAGGCTTTTAGAAAAGCGAAAATCTTGGGTTCCTGCTTTGTATCCGTTCACATTCGAACAGGATCAAAAAGCATTAGAACAGAAATTAGTTGAGATAGGTCAGTTGCTAGAGAATCCCCCTAAATCTAGAAAATCGAAAGAATATTTAAAAATTTTGGCAAAAGTTGAGTGGGGATTAGGTAGAGTAGGAAGATCCCAACCAATAAGCGATGATGAGGTTAAGGTTAGGAATAAGTTGAAAAGCAAACTTGTTTTGGCATTGGCAGATTTAGTAGATAGTCAGGCATCAGAGGAAGATATAGAACAAGTTGATGAAGATGAAGATTTAACCGAACCTCAAAAGAACAAGCCAGCGGGAACCTCAACTGGGGTTTCTAGAAATATTGAGGAAGTAGATGTAGGGTCTAGGAAAACAACAACCAACAACATAGAAAATGATAGGAGAGATAGTGTAGAAAGAGTTATAGTTAATCCGGAAAAATTTGAAAATTTATCGAAGTGGGAGGTGAGCGTTGTGGTGCCTCAGTGAACTCATTTCTTGAGCGAGTAGAGGAGATTCGTCTAGCTAGAGGGGTGGCAGAAGGTCAAGTTTTTAGGGCAGCTGTAGATTTGTTTACTGGAAAAGCTCTTATATGGTATAGGGCAATTAGGGTCTCGGTTAATTCGTGGCAAGAACTATTCAGAGAGTTGAAGCTGGAGTTCTTACCACCGAATTACGACGATTCGTTATTAGATGAGATTAGGCGTCGTACACAAGGCAAGGATGAGTCCATTGGTGCCTATGTGGCGACGATGCAGAATTTGTTTGGCAGGCTTTCAGAACCAATTTTGGAACGGAGGAAGCTGTCAATTATTCAAAAACATTTGACACCGTTCTATCAGACGCAACTTGGATTGGCGAACCCTAGTTGTGTTTCTGATTTAGTTTTATTAGGGCGTAATTTAGAGGCAGTTAGGGCTAATGAAGAATCTTATACTCCACCTCTCAGTGTTAGAAATAGGACGTTGCTAGAACCGGATCTAGCGTACGTAGGTATTGATGCTCCTACAGTTTCGGTTGTTTCTGAGAAGAACGAAACCAGTCGTAAGGTTCGCTTTCAGGCTCAATCATCGAGCCCACCCATTAAAAATTCTCAAGTTGGTGATGGGAGACCAACTATGAGATGCTTTAATTGCAATGGATCAGGCCATTTTGCAAATAGGTGTTCCGCTCCTAGACGTTGTTATGGTTGTGGTAGGCATGGAGTTGCTAGAAGTAATTGTTCTAGGAACTTCGGTCAGCATAATCACCATTCAAGAAACATGGTTTCGAATAACCAGTCGGGAAATGTGAGACGCACTCTCGGGTCAGTAGGACGAGAGCGTCGTTAAATTCTTTTAGGTTGCCTACTGGTAACCAGTCGGCAACTCATTTGGGTTTCACACTAGAGCAGAATGGTAGAGATCAACGGCCATATTTAGGCGTTGAAATTTTTGGTATTAAAATGTTAGGTCTTTTAGATTCAGGTGCTTCACGCACAATTATTTGTAGGGACGGATGGGAAATTTTGAAAGATTTAGGTTTAGAGGTAGGGAAGACCAACATAGATAGAGTTACATTAGCTGATGGTGCAGGTATAGGAGTAGAGGGAGTTATTTCACTTCCAATTAGGGTAAAAGAGAAAATAGTTTTAGTAGAGTGTCTCGTCATTCCCCGCCTTCCTCATAGATTAATTTTAGGAGCAGATTTTTGAGCTCTATTGAGTGTGGTCCCAGATTTAAAATCGAGGTAATGGACGTTTTCGACCCAAAGCTCTTTGACTTCGATGTCCGTGGCGGAACATTTAACAGAATTGACAGAGACACAACAAAAAAAGTTAGATAGTTGTTTAGAAAAGCTTTTTAAAGAAATGCCAGAGGTGTTAGGGTGCACACAAATGATGTCACACAAAATTAGGACAAAAGCTGAGCCGATTAAACAGCGGTACTATCCGCTGTCGCCAGCTATTCAGAAGCTTATAGATAGGGAATTAGGAGAGATGCTCCGAGACGGAGTCATCGAAAAATCTGACAGTCCATGGGCTTCATCCATTGTCATGATTAAAAAGAAAGATGGCACGTATAGGTTTTGTGTAGATTATAGGAAGTTAAATGAGGTACCAGCGCATACCCCCTCCCATATATTACGGCCATCTTAGATAAGTTAAATAACGCTAGGTTCTTAAGCTCACTGGACATTAAGTCTGCTTATTGGCAGATTCCAGTCGAGAAGGATTCGCCAAAGTATACTGCATTTACAGTTCCAGGTCGGGGACTATTTCATTTTTGGAGAATGCCGTTCGGTTTGCATAATGCACCCGAAACTTGGCAACGTTTTATAGATACGGTCCTTGGACCTGAGTTAGAACCATATGTCTTCGTCTATCTCGATGACATCATCATCGTGACAGACACTTTCGAGAAGCATATGGGAATTTTGAATGAGGTTTTTGATAGATTAATAAAGGCAGGTTTAAAAGTAGGTAGGGAAAAATATAATTTTGTTAGGCCTTCTCTAAAATTTTTGGGCTATGTTGTTGACAGAAACGGTCTTCACGTGGACCCAGAAAAGATAGATAGTATGTAAGGAATTCCATCACCTAAAAATGTGAAGGAAGTTAGGAGCTTCATCGGCACGGTATCCTGGTATAGGAGATTCATTCCAAATTTCGCTAGTTTGGTGAAACCGTTGTCTGAATTGACGAAAAAGAATAGGAAATTTGATTGGAGTAGCGGATGTGAGGAGAGCTTTAGAAAAGCTAAAGAAAATTTGGTAGCGGCACCCATTCTAACGTGCCCGGATTTCACGAAGCCATTTGTCGTTCAGACGGATGCTTCGGACTTTGGGATTGGTGCGGTTCTTAGTCAAAATTTTGACGATGGTGAGAAAGTTATTTGCTATTTGAGCAGATCACTTAATCGTTCCGAACGTAACTATTCGACCACAGAAAAAGAGTGCTTGGCTGTTCTGTGGGCGATAGAAAAGTTACGGCCATATTAAGAGGGTGTGAAGTTCACGGTTATTACCGATCACTACTCTCTGATATGGTTGAGCAAGTTGAAAGACCCAGCAGGTCGGCTGGCTCGATGGGCTGTACGTATGCAGCAGTTCGATTTCAACATTGTTCACCGCAAAGGGAAGGATCATGTAGTGCCGGATATAATCTCCAGGAGCATACCAGTTTTATCTGGGGTTTCAGAGCCTACAAAAGATCCTTGGATAGAAAAGATGATAGGAGAGGTGGAAAAGAAACCATTGTCTTTTCCAGCCTGGAGGGTAGAGCAAGGAAAATTGTTTAAGTTTGTTAAGGCAAATCATGTAGTAGTTCATGATAGTAATAATGAGTGGAAGTTAGTAGTAGCAAGGAATGATAGGAAAAAGATTTTAGAAGAAAATCACGACCATCCGTTAGCAGGAAATATGGGGGTTAAGAAAACATTTTTTAGGATAGGAGATAAATTTTACTGGCCAAAAATGAGGCCAGATATAACTAGGTATGTTAGGAACTGTAAAATGTGCCAAAGTGTGAAACCTTTTAATTAAAAACCAGCTGGGTTGATGACGGAGAGGAAAGGGGTAACCGATCCGTGGGAGATGATTTGTATTGATTTGGTAGGTCCACTTCCAAAATCGAGTAGGGGTTTTGTATACATACTAACTGTCGTTGATTACTTCACGAAATTTCCATTGTTGTTCCCGTTGAAGTCTGCAACAGCGAATTCTGTTTGTAAGGAGTTGGAAGACAATGTCTTCTTGTTGTTTGGCGTTCCAAAATGTGTTGTTTGTGATAACGGTCCGCAGTTCAAAAGCAAGGAACTGAAGTCTTTGTGTAATAGCTTTGGTTCCACAATTAGGCTTACGGCTAATTACCATCCTCAGGCTAATCCGTCAGAACGGATTAATCAAGTTATCAAGAATACTCTTAGGGCGTACGTTTCAGAAAACCATAGGTCTTGGGATGCACAGTTAGCAAAGGTGGCGTGTTGTATACGCACGTCACATCATGAAGTTTTAGGAGTGTCGCCTTACTACGCGAATTTTGGTCGAGGGATGGTGACTTTTGGCAAACCCTTAATGATAGGAGAGGTGGAATAGAAACCATTGTCTTTTCCAGCCTGGAAGGTAGAACAAGGAAAAGTCTTTAAGTTTGTTAAGGCAAATCATGTAGTAGTTCATGATAATAATAATGAGTCTAAGTTAGTAGTAGCAAGGAATGATAGGAAAAAGATTTTAGAAGAAAATCACGACCATCCGTTAGCAGGACATGTGAGGGTTAAGAAAACATTTTGTAGGATAGGAGATAAATTTTACTGGCCAAAAATGAGGTCAGATATAACTAGGTATGTTAGGAACTGTAAAATGTGCCAAAGTGTGAAACCTTTTAATTAAAAACCAGCTGGGTTGATGACGGAGAGGAAAGAGGTAACCGATCTGTGGGAGATGATTTGTATTGATTTGGTAGGTCCACTTCCAAAATCGAGTAGGAGTTTTGTATACATACTAACTGTCGTTGATTACTTCACGAAATTTCCATTGTTGTTCCCGTTGAAGTCTGCAACAGCGAATTCTGTTTGTAAGGAGTTGGAAGACAATGTCTTCTTGTTGTTTGCGTTCCAAAATGTGTTGTTTGTGATAACGGTCCGCAGTTCAAAAGCAAGGAACTGAAGTCTTTATGTAATAGCTTTGGTTCCACAATTAGGTTTACGGCGAATTACCATCCTCAGGCTAATCCGTCAGAACGGATTAATCAAATTATCAAGAATACTCTTAGGGCGTACGTTTCAGAAAACCATAGGTCTTGGGATGCACAGTTAGCAAAGGTGGCGTGTTGTATACGCACGTCACATCATGAAGTTTTAGGAGTGTCGCCTTACTACGCGAATTTTGGTCGAGGGATGGTGACTTTTGGCAAACCCTTAAAGACCATTCCGGATGTTAGGAGTGATAGTACAGATGACACAAGGGAAAGGTTTAGGTTGCTTTGGGAAGAGATAGGGAAAAAAATAGAGTCGGCATCCAAGATGGCGGCGAAAAGATACAACTTTAGACGAAGGGATGTACAATATCTTTCAAAAGAGTTGGTTTAGCGACGTAATTTCAGTTTGTCTGACGCAGCAAACTACTACACGGCAAAATTAGCGCCCAAATTTTAAGGTCCGTTTCTTATTAAGAAACACGCGTGTCTCCATGGACGTACGAGCTCAAGGACGAAAAAGGTAACTTTCGAGGAATCTGGAACGTCAAAGATCTGAAGCCGTACTACAACGATTCCGACGAAAATTCCCAAACTTAGTCGCGTAGCAAGGACTAGCTGCGCTAAGAGTTACTGAGAGCTTCACAGCTCTGTGATGTGCATTAACTCTCGCCCAGAGCGATTGAGATGTAGATGTGTAGTGAATTCCATTTGGTTGTGTTGTTTACCCTTCTTTTTATCCTTTTTACTTCGCTTTCTTATCTGAAGGCCAATTTACTTCTTTGGAAGGTAAGGGTAGAATTTGTAACGGTAAGATTTACCGCAACAAAAATCATTCTTTTGGTTCTTAAAACCTTCTCAAATCGTGCGATTTTGGCACGGTTCAACTCTCGATATTTGTTTCCGCTCCATCCCAACCATTCCTTTTTTCTGACCCACATTTTGAGTCCGTTGTTCTCTGAGAATTTTGAGAGTGACTCAGAGAGGATAACAAAGCAGGTTATTTTCCATCGGGTTGAGCCAGCGGACGAGCTGGAGACTTGCCCGCAACGTATTCGAATTTAATCGTGCTGAGCCATCGGATGAGCTGGAGACTCAAACGCAAGACGCAACTGTATTCCATCAGTCTATCGTGTCGAGCCAGCAGACGGGCTGGAGACTCGCGCGCATAGTAAAAGAAAGCGAGGAAGCTAACAATCAAGCTTTCCAACGAGAACGAAAGAGGAGTCCACCAAAACACAACAATGTGTGAGTTATAATCCCACCAACGTAAATTTAGAATGGCCGCGTGCCCACCGTAAAGTGTCTGATAGCAAAGAAAGATCGCAGTGATGTGTTTTCCCCTTTTTAAATATTATCTGCGCGGAGGTATACGGAATGAAGATTATTCTTGTTTATAAATCCCACCATTTTAGTTGGAAAATGGTTAGGATTCTTTCCAACAAAAATATTCTTCTCAAAGCAATTAGTTTGGGTTGGTTTGGGCTTGGGACTTTGCGCGTTGTGTCGTAGTTTTTCACTTTTTAAATTAAAAATAATTGACGTTATACGGCTGAACACGTCCACTGAGCCAATGGAGATCGCATCTTCAACGCATAGGATCGCGTGCAATGGTTGTATCACTGCTCTCGGTCGCACTTCTCAGCCTATATTGGCAAGATGCAGCTGTATGACTGATACAAGAACACCACCAACGCAAAAGATCCGAAAAGGATGGCTATATGGCCGTGGCGAAGTGGACAAACCAAGCCTCCATTTTGAATGTCAACTCAATTTTGGATTTGGAAAAGATAAGTGGTGGTTTCCAGAAATTTTAGCTTGTTAATTGTTTGTTTGATTTGTTTTTTAATGTGTTTTTCTTTGTGACCCTATGTGTGGCAAACTAATTTATATAAAGTAGACCTTCACTGATTATACGTTTTCTCCCAAGATTGTGGGACCCGTGACCTTTTTTTTATCTTCAATTACCTACCATTGTGACCTTTCTTTGTGTCCAGTTGACACAAAACATTGTTTGTTCTTTTTTTAATTTGCCCTTACTTATCCCTAATTTCGAGAATTAGCCTTCTGCTAATCCCGAAATACCATTGTCTTCTTTTTCTTTTGATCGAAAAGACTCTGGGTTTTAGTCCAGGCCTTCTGGCACGGTTTCCCAGACCAACAACTACCAATCAATAAAATAATTCAATTTCCCATTGGGAATAATAATTCTTTAGTTCAATTCGTTACAATCAAAGACATTTTTCAGATAAGCATTGGTAAAGCAAACTACCATAAAAGTTTCCTGGCGCCCACTTAAAACCGAGTACACCCTGTACTCTGATTTAATTTGAATCAACTTTTTTTTTATTGCCTGCCACATATTTTTTTTTAAATCGATTTAATCGCGTTTAAATCTATTCGAACCCACCCCTCGCTGAGCAGTCGGAAGGTGGTTGTATAAAAAATACAAAACTTGTTTTGATACACTTTATTTTTTTGTCGCTCTCAATCTCTTTGTTTTGACGTTTCTATTCTATAATCATTAATCATTATCGATTTCAATTCTCGGTGCGCCGGTTGCGCAAATTACTAATTCGTCTCGTTTTGTTTATATTTTAATTTGTTTGGATTCGAATAATCCCAGTTCGCAGTGTTTAAGTTCGAATAATAATAAATTATTAAATTGTTAATAAAATTAAATTCGGAAAAGTGTATCATAACAAGTTGTCTCCAGGTCTTTACCACGACTGGCAGAAGCGAAGGTCAAAGAAACTTGACTCGAATCTAGATTATTTTGAAGCGTTTCTCACTGAGAAGCTATATGAACTTCCCCCTGAATTATCAAAGGCATTGAGATCATCAATCAGTGAGAAAACAGGCAGTTGAGCTTCAACGCGTAGAATGCTGACGCATCAACCTATTCCTCCTAGTCTTAGTGGTGATGGTACTTGCTTAAAGTGTGGAAGGTTAGGTTAGGTTAGGTTAAGTGGGGTGATGGAACGGCAAGCCGAACCTTCTCACTCGGATCTCGATTGGATCCATTGTGCTCCCCTGTTGGGTGGGGTGATAAGGAATAGGGGTTAAGGATTGACAGGTAGTGGGTGGGTTAAGTGGTGGAGGCCTCCCTGAACCAACCTGAGTTCTGGATGAATCTCAGGATGTTTCTTGGTGGCGTTTTAGAGACATCGATCAACTCGTTGAAAAAGTATTCACCGAGGTTAACTTTCCTAGTTCGGGCTAAGCTGGGGCATTCACAAAGGAAGTGGAAGGAGTCCTCTTCTGCCTCTTCGTCCTGGCATCCTCTACATAAGTCAGATGTGCTGATGCCCAATCTGCTCATGTGGGTTCCCATCGTGTTGTGACCCGTCAGGATACCAACCAGGAGTGATAATTGAGGCCTGCTTAGCATGAGTAGGGATTCAGTTTTCTTCTTTGAAATTTCCGGCCATAGATTTCTCGATACCCGACAAGTGTCGATTGATGACCATCTGTCATTAGCGGTTTTAAGGAAACTATGGCTAATTCTCGTTTTTTCCCTTTCGAGTGGCATGTTAATTGAGGTTACCATTTGGCTTGGTTCGAGAGATGAACCGGTTTTGGCCAGTTGGTCAGCCATTTCATTTCCGTGTATGTCACGATGTCCCGGGACCCACCGCAGGGTTACTGGATTCGTTGCGTTGAGTAGTCTCAACTCATTACGACAACGGTCGACCAGTTTGGATTTTGTAACTATGGAGGAAATGGCTTTTATGGCCGCCTGGCTGTCGATGAAAATATCAATATTCTTATTTTCCAGTTCGCACGTTAAAAGGTGATTTGCAGCTTCATAGACTGCAAGCACTTCCGCTTGGAAGACACTGCAGAAGTCTGGAAGTCTTAGTGACTTGTTTATGGGTGGGTTATCTGAAAAGATGCCTGACCCTACCCCATCTTCCGTTTTGGAACCGTCTGTGAAGACAGAAACGTGATTTTCATTTATGACCCTGTTTTCCATCCAGCATTCTCTTGTAGGGAAGTCTGTTTGGGCTGCTGGGTTAAAATCTATGTGCGGAGTAATATAGTCTGTTTGAATGTTAATGTCTGTGAAGTTCATTATTATCCTGTGACCTGAATGGCCCCTTTTCCAACTAGAGCATTGACTGAGACGCAATGCACTTTTGGCCGCCATTTCTTTCGTAAATAGATCGAGTGGGGCTAGTAGAAGGAACGTTTCTAGGGCTTGTCGTATCGCGTGATTATCTACATTATTGAAGGCCCCTTCTATATCAAGAAATGCTGCTAGGGTGAATTCTTTGAATTGGATTGAGTTCTCAATCGTGCCAACAACTTCGTGAAGTGCCGTCTCAACAGATTTGCCCTTAACGTAAGCGTGTTGGGCCTGTGAGATTATATTATCATTTAGTTTCAGGCGGATATGCGTTTCTATGAGTCTTTCTAAGGTTTTAAGGAGAAAGGAAGAAAGGCTTATAGGCCTGAAGTCTTTTGGTTCAGTGTGAGTGGGCTTGCCAGCTTTCGGAATGAAGATGACATTGACTTCTCTCCATCCAGTTGGAATATAGGTTCTGTTTAAACATCCCCTGAATATATCCACCAGAATCGGAACAATTATGTCTTTTGAGCATTGGAGCATAATTGGAATTATCCCATCAGGCCCTGCAGACTTGTATGCTGAGAAGGAGTCGATGGCCCACGCCACCTTTCTACTGTCTACGATTTGATTGCCAATATTGTTGGCAGGATTTATGTTAGGGTCTCTTTCCATAGGAGATGTTATGTTAACACAACCTGGGAAATGAGTGTTCATAAGAGCTTCTAGAGTTTCAGAGCAGGTGTCAGTCCAGGTATCATCCGGTCTTTTTAAGAAACCTGGAGGAGTGTGGACCTTTGACATGACTTTCCTGAGCCTGGCAGCATCATTTGTGGACTCGATGTCTGTACAAAATTTTCGCCAGGCTGCTCTTTTTGCATAGGTGGTTCTGTTTTTGTACTCATTTTTGCTGGTTTTGTAAAGATTCCAGTCATCAGCGTTGTTACTATACTTTGCTCTGTTGAACAGCCTCCTTGAGTTCTTTCTAAGGATAGACAGCTCTTTTGACCACCATACGGGGTTGAGCTTGCCTTTTCCTTTGATAATGGGGCACGAGTTTTCGTACGCAAGACGAATAGCTAGCGTTAGTTCATTGACATGTGTTTCGATGTCTGAGCAGTTGAGTATAGGTTGCTTACTGTAGCGGCCCAGAGATAAGGCCAGTTTATTGTTGTAGGCTTCCCAGTTTGTTTTCCTGGGATTTCTATAGGGCTTTGGGTCTTCTAATTTGTGCTTTATTTGGAACGTAATCATTCTGTGGTCAGAGAATGTTACGTTACTTGATACCTTCCAATTACTGATAATAAGAGTATTAGAGTTTGTCGAAAGTGTAACATCAAGCACTTCCCTCCTAGTTCTAGTTATGAATGTCGGTTCACTACCTCTATTCAAAATCAATAAATTGTTCTTAATAATAAATTCAAAAAGTGACTCACCTCTTGTATTTGTGTCGGTGCTTCCCCACTGAAGGTGGTGAGCGTTAGCGTCAGCACCTATCAGTAGGTCCCATCCGTTCCTACCTGTTACCGCGACAAGTTCTTCAACAGCTGCTGATGGCGGGGTGGGTGTTTCGTCGCCTGGCAAATAGATGGAGGTTAGGATCAGGGGCGGGGCCCCGTCTCTTTCACACTTCACTGTTGTCATGTCTGTGCTACAATGGGAGGATAGGAGAAATAGGTTTATATTCTTTTTCGCCATTATACATGTGCGATAGTTACCTTCTGTAGGCCCTTTATTAAAATAAAGTATATAATCTTTGGATTTGAGTCCGCAGATGAGGCCGCTGTTGATCCATGGCTCTTGTATAAGGGCTATATCTGTCTTGTTTTTTGACAAAAAAGAGGTTAAGGTGGCAGAAGCCAACTTACTGTGTTGCAGATTTAGTTGCAGCACTTTCATCATCATTTTTTGTTTTGTCTTTTTTGTTTAAGTTGGCAGCCGTTAGCGGCCTCACCTTAACCTCATTTATGCCGATACAGAGTTTGAACCCTTTCGATGGAAGCAAAGCCATTGTTTCATGGTTAAGCATGATAATAGCTTCTTGGCCTGTTTTCGTAGGCTCTTCCATCTCCATGACTTGCCAATCGGAACTCGGAAAGTCAGGGTTGAGTCTTCTTAGGAAGAGCTCTAGCCTTTCCTTCGTCATGCGAGGGCCCGGAATGTTTATTCGGACTTTGGGTCTGGTAGGGAGGTCATTTTTAAAAGCAACTTTTAGTGTTGCCCCTTCAATTAATGTGCTCATTTCAGTTATTTTGCTTTTGAGCCAGTTAAGGGTAAATTCATCACGGCAAGTGAGAATTTTAAAACCCTTTACTGTCGACAAGGGCCCGAATCTCGGCAGAGTGCCAGTTGAGGTAAGCAGCTCGTCGTTTACACACTCGAGTAGTTTTTCCTCAACCTTGGCCCAGTTCTCTTCGCTCAGCAGTTTTTCGGAGCTCCCCTCATTGATAACGGCCACCTGAAGCCTTTCTTTTATCAATTCCGCCGGTGTGCCTGTTTTGTTTGTCGTCTTCGGCTTTTTGTTTGCGGACATCGGAGGGGTTGTCGAATCATTATGTCTCGTCCTCTTTCTAAGACTGCTGTCGTCAGTTTTTACGACCCTTAAGTGTTTTAGACCATCCAACGGTGGTTTCACTTTCGGATTACTGACTTGAGCAGCCTTGGAAGAGGAGGCATCTAGGTCTGTTTGATTCTTTGTGGTTTGGTTTTTCACGACTTTGGTTTCTGCGTTTGGCTTATTGTTGGCCTCCATTTTCGCGACTAGTTTGCGAGCCCAGCTCAAGCGTTTCCAGTCTCGGAGACTAAGCCTTTTTGTGTCACCCTGACCATATCTTCTGATGGTTCTCAGGGCGTTTTGCAACTTCTTGTCAAAGTTAAGGTCCCCTTCCTTATTCTGTTCTTTCGGATTCACCGTTTTTCCCGTAGTCGGTTTTGGCCCATGCGAGCATCGGTTTCCGGAATTGGCATCATCCACACAGACTTTGGAAGGTTTGCTAGACTTTGACCCTTTGCAGGGAGTTGAGGTTAGTTTGGCTCCCGGGTCCACCGGGTTTTTGGCCAGTATGTCGACTTTGTTAGCAGCTGCAGGGTTTCCGGCCACTGTGACATCCGCTTCAGAGCCGTCGGAGCTGGCGAAAGATTGATAGTCGTCTTCTGCGAGGATTCGATTTTCCTCACCGGACGACATCTCACTTTCGTCAGCTCCCACGGTCCCGACCTCAGAGTCACTGAGATCCATGAGTGCCTCACCGAGGTGGAAGCTATCATCGATCAGACGGGCACCACTGCTACAAGCAGGAATTAGTTCATCTGCTGTTTCATTTTCATTTTTAGTTTTGTTTTTTGTTGTACTTTTTGTATTTGAAAGAGTCACTGGCGACTTCTCTTCTATCGAAGCAAAGCCATCGCCGGTAGCCGTGACTTCTACCGACTTTTGAGCGTATATCCCCACTCGATTTTCTTCTTCTTTGTTTACTTTTTCCATATTTATTCATTATGACATCTCTGTCTTGTTTTTTGAGGTTGCTTGGTTGTTCTGTCACTGCATCTGGATTGATGAAGTGTCAGAACGTAAGCCCCCCCACCGCGTCAAGGTGAACCTCGTGGGAGGGTTAAAAAGTGTGGAAAGGCTGAATACATTTTAATTGAATGTCCAGACTTTAAAGCGTTGACTGTGGATGAAAGGTGCGTCTTTGCTAGAGTTAAGAAAATTTGTTTGAGATGCTTGAACCCAGTGCCTCATAGATGGGGAAGTTGTTCACCAAAGAACTTATGCGGAGTTGGAGGGTGTTCGAAAGGCCATCATTTCTTAATAATCCGTCATCTCCAAGTTCAGCATTGAACTCATCTGCACCACCCTTTGTGTCGCCGCCGCAGATTCATTCGTTGCATTTGGGTGCTAAGGTTCCAGTTTTGTTCAAAGTTGTTCCTGTCCGCTTATACGGGAATAAAGAAAAGACATTGGACAATATTTGCCTTTTTGGATCGATATTTCTGCTTTACAACGGACGTTCCCCCACCTTAAAAATTTGCATTTGATGGACTTGATTGATGGGCCTAGATCAAGCAAAGCTCCTTGTGTGCCGATGCCAGCGGTCTGATACGGATGAAAAACCTCACGCTATTAAGACGCTTCTTGGGTTGACCATCTTTGGAAATCTAATTTAGAAACCAGAGTTGCTTGCGCTAAACCACCAAGCAGGGTTTCAGTTTCGTACTTCCTCAGCATAACGAAGCAAGGTGAAGAACTACATGATTTGGTTGAAAAATATTTCTCAACCGAGTAATTTGGAGTAAGACCCCCTAGTGGAAATTTCGTGAGCGAATCAGACAGCCGAGCTTTAGGGGTGTAAAGATTGGTGGCAGCTTGATGAAGGTCTAATAAAACTATCTGACTCGTCCGGCGAATTGCCTGGTAAACGTTAACCAAAAGCAGTACTGCTCTGTATGGCGTCAGATAATGGAGTTGAATTAGCGGTCAGATACCACCAGCGAGTTTCTATATAATAGTAAAAGAAACACTTGCGTTGGCTTCCAAAATAGAAGTGATTAATAATATTTTATTTTCTCCTTTTATACAAATTCTTCATACATACTTAATACCTATTATCGATATTCAACCATTACTTCGATTTTCGATACATTCTATCAAAAGTCCCATAATATGAACAATCAGCATATCACTGGTCGCGGGAAATGACCATTCACTTGAAGTATTCTGCTTTTAGTGCTGAATTGACAAATTTACTGCCTTAAGCCAGCGACCCCTGATAGTTTTTTTTTTTTTTTTTGAATTTTGAAATTTATTTGGCTCAAAGGCCATTATTTGTTACAAAGCAATATTTACATTTCAAGGTATTTTTACATTCAAATAATTTATCTTCAGGAATTTTTAGTTAATAAAAGATTTTGCATATACACAAATTTGGGATTTAAATTGATTTAAGACATTAATATATCTTATGTTGGAAGGTAGATTGTTGTATGCTTGAAGTCCCATATAGAGTATACTAGCTTGGGCTCTAGATGTTCTGGTCCGAATTATGTTGAACTCTTCGATGCTCCGTAGGTTGTATTGTACCACTCTTCTTTCAGGGATACTGGATTGGAGATATTCTGGGCACAAGTTGTGTTTTATTTTAAAAACGAAGATCATTGCCATCACAAAAAGTCTTTGGCTTATGTTCAACCATTTAAGTGATTCGAGCATAGATGCAATTGACGTATACCGACTGCACTTAAGGATAATGCGCATAGATTTGTTTTGTAGCTTTTGCAGTCTGTTTTTTTGGGAAATATTACACAGATAAAGTAGACTCGCACAGTATTCAAAGTGGGGTTTGACAGTTACATTATACACTTTTATTGCACTATTTCTAGAAATGTTTCTACGGGTTCTTCTAAGAACTCCCAATTTTTTAGACACTTTTTTACAAATATAGTCTATATGTTCATTAAATGATAGTTTATTATCTAAGATTATGCCAAGATATTTAATTGTTGTTACTTGTTCAATCAGTACATTATCAATGGATAAGTTTATTTGTTGTAATGGGAAAAGATTATTTATTACCATAAATTTAGTTTTATTCGTATTCAGTAAAAGTTTATTCATATTCAACCATTTATATATTGCACTTAAGTCACTTTGAATATTATCTTTTATTGTTTTTATGTCCTTACCTGCTATATAAAGCAGGGCATCATCAGCAAACAGAACTAATTTAGAATGCTGTATAATTTTCTCCATGTCATTAATATATAGCAGAAAAAGGACTACACCTAAAATAGTTCCTTGCGGAACTCCAGTCGAAAGTAGTGCCGCGTTCGAGATATCGTTGTTCACTGCTGTTTTTTGCGTTCTATTACATATGAAAGACTTAAACCACTTAAGTTCAGTTCCTTTAATACCATACTTTTCTAATTTATTAAGTAAAATTATATGATTAACAGTCTCAAAAGCACGTTTAAGGTCGAGGAAAACAGCTATAACACAATTTTTATTGTCAATTTCCTTTTTCCAATCACTGACCACATAATTAACACAAGTTTCACAAGAGTGATTTGAGCGGAAGCCTGACTGGTGTGTACTTATTATATTGTTATTATTAAGATGGTTTTGAAGCTGGAGCGTTGCAATTTTTTCCATTATTTTTTCATACAGTGGAAGCATGTTTATTGGTCGGATGTCAATACATTTAACTGAACTTTGAACTTTCTTTTTGGGAATGATAAGAGATTCTTTCCAGGATTTAGGGAAAACACCAGAACTAAATGAACAATTAATTATACATGTGAGAACAGGACCAACAATTTCTATACTGTCTTTTAACATTTTAACATTCATAAAATTGAAGTAATTTTTTTTATTTATCACAGTTAGGGTGTTATTTATATATATATATTTACCAAAGTAAACTTAAATTCTATATTGCACACATCTACTAGGCTTGTATATTCAGCAAATATCACAGAATTGGTAAGATCATTTACACTATTAATACAAAAGTTATTCAGCTTCTCAGCTATTATTGCACTATTGTATTCTCTATCACAGTTTTCAAATTGTACTTCAGTTATTTCGTCTTTGTTTGTTTTAAGCACGTATTTTTTTAATTGCCTCCACATATCTTTTTGATTATTGGCATTTAGTATTTTATCAGATATAAACTTTGATTTAGTATTTTCGATCAGACTTTTGTAATAATTTCTGAATTGATGGTATGCTTGCCAATCATTTCGTCTATTGGACAATACAGCTGTTTTATAAAAATTTATTTTTGAAACTTTAGCGCGTTTTAAGTCATTGTTGAACCATTCCCCATTTTGGTAAGGTACAACTCTAGTGACTACCATACTATTAACAATATTTTTTAATTCGTTTGCAAATTTTTCACTTAGTACATTTACATTATGTGGATGTTCAGGATCAAAGTTAGAGAAGAAGTCGTTCAGTCTTAGTTCACTTAAGAAATATTCTTTGTTGTACTTACAGTATTTGATGATCTTCTTATTATGTTTTTTAGGTTTGTTACATTTAATGAAAACTTCAAGGGCCTCATGATCACTTATCTTAAGATTATGTTCAACTTTAGCACTGCAAATTTGATTGTTATTAGTGAGAACGTAATCAATAAGAGTTCGCGATGATTCTGTTATTCTGGTAGGTTCAGTATTTAGTAATGTTAAATTATTGTCCGTCATTATTTGGTTAAGGCGTCTGGAATATGTATTTGATCTATCGAGCCAGTCTTTATTAAATCTCCCATTATTATAAAATTATTATCACATTGTTGCAGAAAATCTATCCATTGTTCGAGATCATCACAGAAAGCAGTTTTGGTCGACATATGAGATCGATATATTGCACATAATAATATCACAGCTGTGTTTTCATATTGCACTTTTATTATAAGACACCAATAATTCATCGCAATAACAAATTTTTTAACTAATGAACATTTAAAGATTTTTTTTACATAAAACATTAAACCTCCAGTATGACTAGATTCACTATTACAGTTAAACATATAGTAACCATCTAGTTGCATTTCACAGATGTCATGGTTTTTTGTCACATGGGTTTCAGTTAAGACGATTATATCACAGTTGAATTCATTAGTAATTATTTGGAGACTAGTAAGATTGTTGGCTAAACCTTCAATATTTGAGAAAAAGCATTTAATTGACTCTAGTTGCTAGTAGTTACTCCGTTCCTCAGAAGCTTTGAGTTTTCTCAAAAACACTGGACAATTGTAATCAGATGCCATATGTTCAAAATTAACCTCTTGATTTGTTTGCGAGCTCAATGTAGCACAGTTTACACATTTATTTATATTACTTGTACAGTCTTTAACATCGTGATTTCCAGCACATTTCATACATATTTTACTCTTATTACAGTATTTAGAAATATGATTATATCCACAACAATTATAACATTTAAGCACTCTAATATATTGGTACACACGACATTTATCCCAGCCAATATTTAATTTTCCCACATTCATAATATGAGAGTTGGTAACCCTGTTCACCTCAATAATGGCATTATATTTTTTTGTTTTGTGAGATAAATATATCTTGACACACTTTATATCGCATTCATTATCATTTAGTTTATTTTGACACTTAATAGCTTGTATCAAGTCATCATCACTAATTGTCTCTCTCATTCCTACTATATTAATGCGCGGTTTGCGTTGTTCTTGAATTTTCGCATCGTATTCACCCATTTTAGTTTTTATTTCAGTTTCTATTGTTTTTACTGATTGCTTGTCACACTTTATTAGAATTCCACCATTTTGCACGTTTTTTACTTCATCAATTTTTAATTTCATACTTGTTGGTTTAATTACATTCTTTATATCTTCCCTTGTTTTTTCATTGTTTTGATCACATTTAGGTTTAATCACAATTATCTCGCTTTTCTCTTTCAACGCTTGAGCATATGATGGTTTATGTTGTGTTGTTGGTGCAATTTCATTTTGACACTTTACTTCATCTACACTTTTTTTTAATTCATTATTGTTTCTTGCCATCTCTTCTATTTGTTTGCTCAAGGCAGTTAAAATATTTGGGCAGTCAACACACATGAATTTGATTCTAGGATTTTTTTTAATTAACCCTACATCAAATTGGCTTAGATCAGCGCATTTTATATGGTATTTTTTCCCACACATGCCGCTGCATAACACAAAATCATCATTCCTGTTTATTCTGTTTTTAACACAGTTAGCACCACTACAACTGTCTTCCATTTTCACTCAAATGTAAAGTTTTAGGTAAATGCAAAATTTTGATTTATTAATTTATGCTTTTTTAATATTTCACACACAATTTTTAATGATTTAATGATTATTTCGAATCAAGTTATCACTATTTTGTATTTTTAACGGAAAATTACGTTTAATTTCCTTGAGTTAATAATAAAAAAGCACAAAATTCCCGGAGCTAAAATTTGAACGTGTTCCGTTTGTAAAAGTACCACTCAATAATACTATAATAATAATAATAGTGCCTTCATTCAGTTATTATTTACGTTATGAATTAAAGATACGTTTCTATATTTTTTACAATGACGTAGCCAATGCACTGAAGGCGCCGGATGAGCTATGTGAGTATCTTAATATGGCTTATGCACCGAATGTGCCAGCTGAAACATGAGTATTTTAATGTTTATGACATGGGCGACGCGCGGTACTATTCAAGTGCATTTTATACTGTATGGGAACTTCGAGAGCTAGGTTTCGAAGTAGGTTGAATAATTTAAGCAATTTATTAATTGGTCGCTGGTGCGATCCCTTCACACCACCCGTCTTGGGAGAAAAAGAAGAAATCATGACATGTTATGATTTCTTCTTTTTATGCGACACTTTGTACAATGAGGGACCTGTTTTGTTTTAGATATTTGATATTTTGTGATTTTATAGAATTTTTTTTTTTTACATCGAGTTGTATTTGTTTAATAGATTTGAGTTTAGTGTCTTTTCTTTTTTTTTTACTTATTGGTATTTACGTTAATTTAAATTAATTTAGCTATGTATATTTTGAAAATATAGTATAGAGTTTACTTAAATAAAAAATTTAGTTTTTTTACGAGATAGGTACTAGTTTTATCTTATATATACATTATTTTTTTTTAATTGCGATAGTTACGTTAATTTGAACTAGTTTAGCTATGTACATTAAGTAGATAGTATTAGGTAATATTAGATAATGTACATATATGTATACATTTTTTTTTAAATTTTCTTACTAGCCTTATCCTATAATTATTAAAATAATAATATGTAAATCTTATGTCTATGCGCGCCTAAGTTTATGTTAATATATTTATATTTACCTTGCAAGTCTACATACATGAAACATGATATCATGCTAAGATTTTCTTCTGATTTATTTTCTCTCTTTTTTTTTATATATATATAATTTATTCTTACATGCTTATATTTACGAAGGCACTTCCTCGCTTTTTTTTTATTTATAAGTTTTATACAACAATTTTTTTTTTACAATTTTTTGTTTAATTTTTATTAATTTTGGTCTAGATAGTTACTACTGTATACATTTTAATATTCAAATCAGAGTCAAATATATGTAAAATGGCTTAAGGCTATTTTTATGAACTGTTATCTTTTTGTTTTCATATTTTATATCGCAATTTACACCCTTTTGAGATAAAACCTCGTAGGGACCTACATATGTAGATTGGATCTAGTTTCTTTCTGTTTTCGTTTCTAAGTAAAACTAAACTTCCTATTTCAAAATGTAAGCTCTTTGTTCGCTCCTCTAGATCAAATATATTTTTTCTTGCTATCTTTTTGCCTATCAGAGTTTCTCGAGCATCTTTATGAGCGATTTGTAATTTATGTTTTAAATCAATCACGTAATCGTCATAGTTGTGCACGGGTTCCAACTGTTTAACCAGATTTGATGGTAAGATACATTGTTTTCCGAATATTAATTCGAAAGGTGTATATCCGGTTTCTGAGTGTACTGATGTATTATAACAGAAAACGTAGTATGGTAGCCTTGTGCTAAAATCGGTATGCTTTTCTGAAACATAACTCCTCAAATATGCTCCTAACACTTTATGAGAGTTCTCTAAAGCTCCTATGCTCTCATGGTGATACGTTGTGGATTGCAACTGTTCGATTTTTAATAATTTAAAAATCTTCTGAGAAACCTGATTTAAAAATTCGGTTCCCTGATCGGAGGCTATGGTATAAAGTACTCCGTATCTTAAAATAAAACCTTCTAGGTACTAGAGTTTTTGCTACTCTAGTTGTTTCTTTATTTGAAATGGGTATTGCCTCGATGAATTTGGTTAATTCATCTTGTATAGGTAAGATATATCTAAATCCATCTTCTGATTCTTCTAAAGGTCCTACTAGATCTACAAATATTTTCTCAAAACCCGATTTGGCTGTCGTTGTGATGGTCATTGTTTGCTTTTTTGGCTGGATATATTTATTTCGTTGACAAATTGGCCAATGCTTTACGTATGTCGTCACATCGTTTTGCATGCCTGTCCAAAAGTAATTTGTTTTTATATTTTGTAGCATGAGGTTAATTCATGCATGTCCACTGGTTGAAAGAATGTGGTAGTCATTAAGTATTAATTTCTTCTTACAAGGATCTGTAATTTCAATATTTTTCTCAATAATGTGCACTTTAATATTACTTTCTTTACATATTTCTCCTAATATTTTTTTAATTCATTAATATTGCTCTCTTTGCGGCCATGCGAGCTTTCTTATTTTATTTTTAGTAATATATATCTTTTTAATACATATCAATCCGCAGACTTTCTGCACATTCCTCGACAATATTTTGCCAAAACTGTTGATTGGGTTATAGTGCTGTCCCTGGACTTCTTTAGGAGTAAACAATTCCCTTTTGGGATATACGCTAAAATTTTATTTGGACCAATAATTATGTCCATATTCTTGAAATGAATTAAATCTTCCTCAAAGTTGTCAACGATCTTCAGCTCTATGATTTTAAGTCAATGACCTGGTAATTTCAGCAGTTCGGTTATGAGTAGTTCATCAGTTTTCGTGTTTTCTATATTATTTTTTCTTTCTGTTCATGAATTTTACTTTCTGCTTTTGATTGGGCTCTCGTTACAACACAAATACATAATTGCTTTTAATCATTGAAGTCTATTTTAATGCGACTCAGTGCTACGGCTGTACAGTTATCCTTACCTGGAGAATATTCTATGTAGAAGTTGTAGTCTTCTAGTAGTAGCCTAAATTTTGTTAGTCTGCTACTATGTTCTTTGTGAGAACAGTACACTTATGGTCTATGTTCTGTTAAGATTTTGAATTTTCTTCCGAATAGGTAGGGATGATAATGTTTAACTGCCCATACAAAAGCAAGAAATTCTTTCTCCATTGTACTATAGTTTTTTTCTGCTTTATTAAGAGTTTTCCTTGCATAGGCAATCGTTCTATCGTCGAAATTAGATAAAACAGCTCCTAGAGCGAAACCTGAGGCATCCGTTCGTGGGATGAATTCTTCGTTAATATTTGGAAATTGTAGAATTTTAGGACTATTAAGGATTTTTTTAAGCAACTTAAAAGATTTTTCGCAATCTTTATTGCAATGAAATCCGACATCTTTTTCAACAATCGGTTTAGCGGAGTGGAAATGGTAGCGAAATTATGGATAAATTTACGATAATAACGGGTGATTTTTTAGCTGGTTTGGTTTTGGCAACAATGGTTTTGACAGCTGACGTGTGTTTAGTACCTTGTGTCACTGTCAAACAGCTTCAGTTTGGTTTGCAATTTAACCATGGATCGTCTTACAAATGAACAACGCTTGCAAATTATTGAATTTTACTATCAAAATTCGTGCTCGGTTCGAAATGTTCATCGCGCGATTAAAGTTCGTATGAAAGGATTTTTGTTAAAAAAAAACTTTATTTAAAATTTCACAACTTAAATTAATTTACAATATATTTTATGGATGAACTTAGCTCGCGATCTCAGACTTTTAGACTGACTTTTCATTTGTATCTATTCTATGTTGAAGCATTATGCCTATGCATAATAATGCTGGGTCATCAAGTTAACGTTTTCCTGGAACCCTTAACGAGTCCAATCGATTGGCAATCCAATGTGAGTGTTGGATTTCGTCATGTTCGTAGACGCTGACGTGCCATTATTGTTGGTTGCAACGGTGGGAACATCCGTTGTGGTTTGGTTCCCTGACCTTGATATAACCTCTCCCTCCTTAGGATGAAAACTCTCCTGAGTTATATAGAATGTACGTCTGAGCTTTTTTGATTTTATATTAACGTAAATTATTAAATTAATAATTAACAGTAGAATTATAATTCCAATACATATATTAAACATTACATGATTTTTATGATTAAACTTTAATTCGTTAATATTTTCAATATTTTCTATTTGTTTTATTACAATATCATTGAAGCTGAGTTGTTCTTGAGTTGTATTTAAATTTATTTCGTAAGGTATAATAAATCTTTCTTCAAATATATTTTTTCTGTTCACAAAGGTTTCATTTTGGATTTTTAACTCACAGCTATTAAAATTTAATAAAAAGTTTCCATTTAAATGTGTGGTTCTTTCATCACAAGTACTTGATAAATTTATATTCTTAACATTCTTTAACAATAACAAACCATTTTCAATTTCATGAATTTTCATTTGGGAATTCTTTGTTTTCATACAAACGCTATTATATAAACATAAATTGGATTTCCTTAAATTTTTGAAGTCTATATTTAATTCATATTTATATACAGTTTCATTTATTTTTACAATTTCTTCATCATCTATTATTAATTCTTCAGAATTCATATTTGTTAAAGAGGTAACTAAATATTTTCTTGTCTCTATAAGTTCACTCGGTATTTTAATTACAAAAACAATTTTTTCATTTTCATATAGGGCTGTTCCAATTTTTATATTTTTTAATTTTTCAAAACTTACGTCATATTTTATTATTTCTTCTTTACTTAAAATATTGTTTCCCATTATTCCTGTTCTACTTGAAGCAATGTTATTTTGAATGTGTTCGACATTGTCTTTTATAATTCCGATTTTTAACAATGATTCTAGGTACAAAAATTTATTATTTATTCTAACAATATCTTTTTTACTATTAACGAGTTGATAGGATATTTTAGTTCTATCTTTTTCAATTGTTTCTTTTAAAGTCAAAAAGGTTTGATTAAAGCTATTATTAATAAATACTTGTTTATTATTTTGAGTTATTATATTATGGTTATTTTCGTCGATGATTTTCAAGTGTTCTTCAATGTTTTGTCTATCATCTTCATCCATTGTTCCATATAACCATTTCATACCTGTACCTACTATGTTAATAAGCCCTCTTTTTTGCCTGTGTGGAATAATAGTATGTATTTTATATTTAAGTGAATCTAACTCATGAAATAAAATGTCTCTTCCTTCTTTTTCGATTTGTAATTTTGAAATATTTTCTTCTAGGCATGCAATTATCTTCAAAATTTCTGCTGGGTTAATAATATGTAGTATAATATCATAAGTTCTTACTATTTCAACGTTTCCAAGTTTTATTTCTATGAATCCACTGTTTGTATCTATTTTTTCTATCGTCAATGTTGTATTAGCTGTTCTGAGTAGAAGGACTAACACTATCCATATCCATTTGATCTGAAAATTTATTTGGTCTTTTTATATTTGTAGGATGGATGTTCTTTAATTTAAGTTTTCTATATCTAGGTTCCTGTTTGTGTCTAAGAGCCTTGTAATTTTTCACTAATCCTTCTTCTCTTTCTTCATTGTATTCTTCCCTATCTTTGTTAAGCTTGCTAATAACCCTATCTTTCATATTTTGCATATTTTCCAGGACCTTTTCTTTATCTACTCTACCTTCTAAAACATCTATTGGTTTAAATTTAATTGAGGAATGCACTGATTTATTGTACCACTCTACACACTGATATATTCTTTCTTTCGTTGTTAGCTTGGATTTTTCTGTAGTGAGTACTCTCATTTTTTCGCTTATGGTGTTATGAAATCTCTCAATGTCGGAATTGCCAGTATGGCTATTTGGCTTCGTAAAGTGTACTTCTATATCTTCCTGTCTTAAGAAATCTTTTACATTTGTGTTTTGAAATTCATTATCTAAAACTATTTTATTAGGTTTGCCTTTAATGGAAAAGTATAGTCGTAATTTCTCTTTAATCGTGATACTGTTTCTATCTTCTAAATCAAATATTATGCCATGCTTAGAGAACTTGTCTATAAAGGTTAAGAAGTTATTTTTGGTGTTAATGTAAATATCTGCATGTACTATCTGATTGTTATCTGTTGGAGTTTCTGTGTAGTGAAGCTTCGGTTTTATTGGTTTTCTATCATACTTAGCCTGATTACATGTATCGCAGTTATTTATGTATTTTTGAATCAACTCTTTTAAATTTTTGAAGTATATGAGTTTTCTTAGACCTGCATAATTTTCGTTTATGCCAGCATGACCTGTTTCATTTTTATGATATTTCGCTATCTGTTTATAGGTATCATCTTCATTTTTCATATTTTGTGCGTGATACATACATTTATAAAACTTTATTTGTTTTGTGGGGTCAAATAATTCAATGAGCTTTAATTGTACTAAGTTGTACTCGTGTTCTGTTAAATCTGAGAAGATGCCTATTCTACCTTTTCTTTTTATAAACCTTCTAAATATATCTATAAGTCTTTCTTCTTGAATATCTTCGGAGTTAATATATATAATTCTTTTATTATTAACTATTTCAATTTCTTTGCTTTTATTGTTTGTAAGCATAATTTGTGTATAGAATCTGTTAACTACTGTATCTAATATGGGGAAATGATCATTTTGATCCTCTTGTTGTGAATGGATCGTATTTTCTACACTCATATTATCAATTTCAAAATTTAAATGGGGTGCTTTCTCTCCCTCCTCAGTTGTGAACGTCTCGATCACATTTATTTCGCCAGTTTCGCAATTAATTCTACTCAAAAAATCTGCAGCTTTGTTTTCTTTTCCTTTTATGTAATCAATATTAATATTATATTCTCCTAGCTGTAACAACCATCTCTGAAGTCGTTGATTTATATCTTTACCCTTATGTTTTGTTTGCAACCATTTAAGTGGTTGGTGGTCTGTTAGCAGATCAAAGGGTCTACCATAAATATATGGCCTAAAATAGTTTACAGACCAAACTATTGCAAGAAGTTCTTTTTCAGTCACGGAATAATTCCGTTCATGATCGTTTAAAGTGCGGCTTGCATAACAAACTGGGTGACCGTCCTGTGTAAGTACGGACCCAATAGCGAAATCACTCGCATCGGTCGTAAGTTGGAATTTTTTGTTGAAGTCTGGATACTTCAAAACCGGTGAATCTGTGAGGATAATTTTGAGTTTTTCAAAAGCACTTATATAGTTTGGATCATTTAAGTTGATCTTTGAATTTTTCTTTAAATATCTGGTCATTGGTTGCGCAATTTTTGCGTAATCTTTAATAAATTTTCTAAAATAACCAGTTATGCCTAAAAACGATTTTATTTGTTTCGTACTTTCTGGTAACAGAAGTTTTTGTATGCTTTCTATTTTGTTTTGATTTGGTTTAACTCCTTCCGTCGTTAAGACGTGTCCCAGATATTCTGTTTCTTTCGCAAAGAATTTGCACTTGTCTATTTGAATTTTAAGGTTGTGCTGCCTTAATTTATCTAGAACTTTTTGAACACTTATAATGTGTTCTTTCAGAGATGAACTAAATATGAGAATATCGTCAAGGTAGACGACGCATATTTGATTTATGCATTCTCTTAGAACTGAGTTTATCAATCTCTGAAAAGTCGCAGGGGCATTTTTAAGTCCAAAAGGCATTCTTGTGAACTCATAGTGCCCAAGAGGAGTCGAAAAGGCTGTTTTCTTTCTATCCTCTTCCCTAACTAGGACTTGGTGAAAGCCTTTAGCTAGGTCTAAAGTTGTAAAGTATTGGGATCTTCCTAGCTTATCTAATATAGTTTCTATATTAGGAATAGGAAATTTATCGTCAATAGTGGCCTCGTTCAACTTTCTATAGTCGACCACTATTCTCCATTTCTTTTGCCCGGAATTGTCTAGTTTTTTGGGCACAACCCACAAAGGACTATTGTAAGGAGAATTGCTCTCTTGTATTATACCTTGCATGAGCATCTCTTTAATTTGTTTATTGATCTCCTGTTCGTGGATTTGGGGATATCTGTAAATTTTCGCATAAATAGGCCTATCTGTTGTAGTAACAATTTCATGTTGGATATCATGGGTACTGCTTAAATGCTGTCCTTCATGAAAGAATAAATCCCTATTTTTTTTGAGAAGAGTCTTTAAAGTTTCTTTTTCCTCATTATTAAGATGGTTACCAAGGAGACAATTCGGAACGTCTTGGTCTTCTTTGATTCCCTCTAAAACATATATTTCGTCATAATTATGTGGGCATGAATTTATGAATTTAATTTTATTCCCGTTTATTTCAATGAACTCTTTTTCTAAATTAATTTTTGCTTGTAACGGTTTAAGTAAATTTTGACCAATTAAACCGTCGAAATGTTTATCTTTAAAGGATGTAAGCTTCCAACACATGTGAGCTTTTTCGCTAAATTCTTTTGGAAGCTCTGTAATTATTTCAGAATCTATTTTTGTGTTCCCGTTCAGGGTGTTAAACGTAATTTTTTCTTTTAAAGGAATTCGTTTATAATTTTGTAATTTTGACTTATCAAGCAATGTAGTCGTAGAACCTGTATCTATCAAGCATTTAATTTTTGTATCTCCTATGGTCAACTCTATTATCGGTAAATCCGATTTGGAGGCTGTGATTGAAAATTTACTTCCTCTACTTTTTGTTGCAGATGTTCACATTCCATTGGCGTATGATTATTATGCCCTAAAGTCCTTTGATTTAAATTATTATTATTTCTAAACTGCCCTGAATAATAATTGTTTCTGTTCTGTCTATATTGACCTGAATTGTTATAATATCTTTGCTGTCCTAAATTGTTATTCTTGAATTGGCCTGAATTATTTTTATATTGACCTGAAAAATTATTTCTATATCTAACTTGATCGTTTCTTGTATTGTATTGTGGACGATTAAAATTATTATTGGTGGCAATGTTTTTGTGAGTTGGGATCTGTTTACTAGCTTTCTGCCTATTAATTTGGATCATCCCTGTTTCCTCAAGGGTGTAGTAGGCATCTCTTAAATTATCTACCTGCCTACTTATTACTATACTAGCAAGATTTACGTCAAGGCCATTAATGAAAGTTTTTAGAATCATTGTTTCATTCGCTGAAGGCGAAAACTCGAAAGGTTTTTCAACATCGAACTCATATTTTGTGTTAAGTTTATCTAATATTTCTTTTAATTTGTTAAAATACTCACTAACATCATTATTATTTCTGGTGCTGATGGCCTGGTGGTGCAAGTTATAGTATGTTTCTCGGACTCCGAAATTCCTGATGAGTTCAGCTTTAATTGTATCCCACGTTGTGTAATTTCCCAATGTCCTGATCGCCTGAAGTGCTGGTCCTTGTATTTTATTGATTATGTTTCGTTGTAAAACGTATTGTTCCAACGGTGTTCCATTGAAAAAAGGTAGAAAGATCTCTACTTCTCTTATGAAGGATGTCAGCGCATATTCTGATGTACCCCAATATTCTCGTATTTTAGAGGACTCTTTCATTAACTCAGTCAGAGTAATTGTTATAGGAACCTGAGGAGGAGCTTGTTGTTGTTGCTGTTGTTGTTGTTGTTGTTGTTGTTGTTGCTGCTGTTGTTGTTGCTGCTGCTGTTGAGCTAGAGCCTGAGCTTGAGCTAGCGCTTGTTCTACTGCATCCATTTTTTTTATATATTTTTTTTTTTTGTGGTGAATTTAAAACGGATAAACAATTTTAATTTTATTCCGCAGACTTGAGTCTTTTTATTTTCACTTTTCACTAATAATGTTCTTTTCCTTTCTTTTATGATACTATATTCAAGTGATTACGGATTTCACAATTTGATTCCGGCGACACAAAATTAATTTAAGTTTAGTTTTGTATGTCACTATGCACTTTTTAATATTTATGTATCTATGTGTATTGCAATTCTAATCTTCGGATTAAAATCCTACCGACTGCGCCATTAAAGTTCGTATGAAAGGATTTTTGTTAAAAAAAAACTTTATTTAAAATTTCACAACTTAAATTAATTTACAATATATTTTATGGATGAACTTAGCTCGCGATCTCAGACTTTTAGACTGACTTTTCATTTGTATCTATTCTATGTTGAAGCATTATGCCTATGCATAATAATGCTGGGTCATCAAGTTAACGTTTTCCTGGAACCCTTAACGAGTCCAATCGATTGGCAATCCAATGTGAGTGTTGGATTTCGTCATGTTCGTAGACGCTGACGTGCCATTATTGTTGGTTGCAACGGTGGGAACATCCGTTGTGGTTTGGTTCCCTGACCTTGATATAACCCGCGCTGCTTCCATTTTATGGTCGGCATTCTCGACCTTCTGAGCAGTCTATTCGGAAGATTGTGACCAAATTTCGCACCAAATTTACTTTGTTGGACACTAAACCACCAACACGTTTACGTACTGTGCGTAGTGAAGGAAATATTGCGGCCGTATCAGCTAGTGTGACAGAAGACCGCGAAATGTCGATTCGGCGCCGTTCCCAGCAGTTAGGCCTTTGTTACAGCACTACGTGGAAAATTTTGCGGAAGGATTTGGGCGTAAAGCCTTTTAAGATACAGCTGGTGCAAGAACTAAAGCCAGCCGACCTACCACAACGCCGAATTTTTGTGAATGGGCTCTTGGAAAGCTGGCCGAGGATCCGCTTTTTTATTGAAAAATTGTGTTCAGCGATGAGGCTCATTTTTGGTTGAATGGGTACGTAAATAAGCAAAATTGCCGCATTTGGAGTGAAGATCAGCCAGAAGCATTGCAACAGCTACCAATGCATCCCGAAAAAGCCACTGTTTGGTGCGGTTTATGGGCCGGCGGCATTATTGGGCCATATTTCTTCAAAGATGATGCAAATCGCAGCGTTACTGTCAATGGTGAACGCTACCGAGCGATGATAACAAACTTTTTTTGCCCGAAATGGAAGTTCTTGACTTGCATGATATGTGGTTTCAACAAGACGGTGCCACATGCCACACAGCACGCGAAACAATGGCGCAATTGCGAGGCGAGTTTGGTGAACAGTTAATTTCACGTTTCGGGCCGGTCAATTGATTTGACACCATTAGACTATTTTTTGTGGGGGTATGTCAAGGCTAATGTCTATAGGGACAAGCCCGCTTCGATTGACGCACTGGAAGCCAACATCCATGCATTCATTCGTGAGATACCGGTAGGGTGTCCATCATATCTCTTTATAAGAGAACATGTTCTCTTTTTTTGTTCAGATCTTTTTTACACTTTCTTTTTCGTTAAGGACCTATTTTTGTCCTCTTTTTTCGTGAATGTCTCTTTTTTTGTTCCGATAATTTTTGAATTGATTTTATTCAATAATACAAGTAATCTTTATTATTATAACCCATGTAACGACTGTGTTATGATTTTATCTTCGATTTACTACACAATTTAAAAGACTACTACTTTTTACTTGTCAGCTGGGGTGGCTGTCAAATGTCAGATTCAATTTAAATGTTTTGAATATTTTTTCGTTGCGCCATCGAATAAGAAAGATTTAAGCACAAATCATTACTGTTTTTGAAAAAATGTGAGTTAAATGAATTCAATTCAAATTAAGGTATTTATAAGTATGAAATTTTAAACTTTTCTTTTCGCGGACATTAATCATTGTAATATTATAAGATTTTTGGAAGCTTACCGCGTAATTCTTAGAAATATTTATTTATTTATTCTTCTTGACGTTTTGAAGAAGTTTCACTCTTCGTATCTTGTAAAACGCTGAAATTTTTTACTTAAAAGATTTCATTTTATTTATGTAAAAATAACACAAGGGCACAACATTAAACTTTTTTGTTGTTGTATGGAATTTCATAGCTGTTGTTTACTAATTCGAGGTCGCTGATTTCAAATCTAACTGTAATTTTTCTCTAACAGCTAGATTTCTTAAGATACAGCTTCGCCCATATTTTTGCACCAGTTTCACTGAAATTTCATAAAAACGAGCTGTTTTTTTTCCAAAGTATTTTTTTTTTTGCAATGTCTACGTCGAGAAATATCTGTAAAACCGATCCCAACTATTTTTGTAACATCTGTGGTGAATATACACTAAAAAATTTTAGACTCAGTGTGTCGGAGTTCGTAAAACGGGTGTATTTCGAATACTTTGGATTTTCTTTGGAAACCCGTGACAAGTACTGGCTTCCTCATATGGTATGTAAAACATGCGTGGAGTCTTTGAGGTTATGGGCGAATAAGAAAAGACCACATTTCAAATATCAAACACCAATGATCTGGCGAGAACCTTCAAATCATGAGCATGATTGTTATTTTTGCGTGGTAAATATAAACGGCATTAACAAAAAAAACCGGTCCAAATGGTTTTACTCTAACTTGTTATGTGTTACTCGACCAGTCGTGCACCGGAGATGCACCAGTACCACAAGCATTTTCATCTACACAAAATAATCATGACTTAGAAGAAAAAAACTCTTCTTCAAGTGATGAAAGTGGGGCGACTGATTTAAATCCAGATTTGTCTTCTGGGCCCCGGCCCTTTAGTCAGGAAGACGTCAGCGCATTAGTCAGAGACCTTGGCCTTTCAAAAAAATCATCGGAGATTCTAGCTTCCCGATTTAAGCAAAGAAATCTTTAAACCCAAGAAACAAGAATTTCGTACTATCGTAATAGAGAGGCAGAATTACTTCCATTCTTTTCTGTTGATGATGACTTTGTTTATTGTTCAGATATTCCGGGTTTATTGAAAGCAATGGAAGTACAAAAATATGATCCAAAGGAATCTCGTTTATTTATTGATTCCTTTAAACGTAGCCTGAAATGTGTACTTATGCATAACGGCAATAAGCTAGGTTCGTTACCGATTGCACATTCAACTAAAATTAAAGAAGAATATGCTACTGTAGCTTCTGTTATGGGTAAAATCAATTACAACCAACACAAATGGCTGATATGTGTGGATTTAAAAATGGTGAATTTTCTTCTTGTACAACGAGGAGGCTAAACAAAATATCCTTGTTTTATTTGTCTGTGGGATAGCAGAGCTAAGTCTGAGCACTGGATTAGAAAAGACTGCCCTTCCAGGCAAGCTATGGTTCCGGGACAACTTAATGTGATAAATGAACCACTAGTACCTAGGGATCGCATAATACTGCCACCTTTGCATATTAAACTAGGGCTCATTAAACAATTTGTTAAAGCTCTGAACAAGGATGGTGATTGTTTTAAGTACATTTCCAAAAATAATTTTTTCCAATCATAATTTGAGTAAAGAGAAACTAAAAGCCGGAATTTTCGATGGTCCACAAATAAGAAGGTTGATTAAGGATGAAATCTTTATTAGGTATATGACTGATATTGAAAAAAATTTCTGGAATGAATTCGTTTGGATTGTACAAAATTTTCTGGGAAACAAAAAGGATGAATGCTATGTGGAGCACATTGAAGAGATGTTGTCGCACTTCCAGCAGCTTGGTTGTAATATGAGCATTAAGGTACACTTCCTCCACAGCCATTTGGACCGTTTCCCTGGAAATCTTGGTGATCTGAGTGAAGAACAAGGTGAACGGTTCCATCAAGATATTCGAACTATGGAGGAGCGGTACCAGGGGCATTGGAATGCCCACATGATGGCGGACTACTGTTGGAGCATTAAAAATAGCCCTTGTGAGATAAGTCAAGCAAGAAAATCTTATAAAAGAAAATTTTTTGATAATTAGCGGTTTATTTTAAAGTGTTTTTCTTAATAAAAATATATTTTTCTTGAAAGGTACGTTTTTCATTATATCTCAAAAACAAAAGCTGATGCAAAAAATCTGACTTCAGATCCAAAATCAGCACCTAGAAAATGTATATATAATATAAGTTATAATATTTCATGCAACGAAAATGCTGTTCCCTTGTGTAATCTGTTATTGTTAATTTTGTATGTGATTTATATTAATTTAAATGGACTAAAACTAAAACAGACTGAATAGAGCTTTTATTTTTTTTGTTAACTATGGTTTTTGTTATGTTTTGTTAATTTTTGTATGTATTTAGGTATTTAATAAAAAATGTTATGTAAAATTGTTCCTAAAACAAATATTTTTATATTCAATAAAAACAAAAAAAATCGACATTGCGTTTGTTTTTTTATTGTCTCTTTTTTGTCTCTATTTTTTTTGTGATGTTCTCTTTTTTAAAAGCTTTTGGAGGAAAATGTTCTCTTTTTAAAAAATCCCATATGGACACCCTAGATACCGGCCGATATGTGTGAAAGAGTATGCCAAAATTGGACTCAGCGGATGGGCTACCTGAGACGCAGCCGCGGTCAATATTTGCATGAAATTATCTTTAAACATTAAATTGCAAGGTTCAAACTATCGATTCAAATAAATATTTCATTAATTTTTTCGAATTTTTTGGGTTTTTTTTTTTTTTAAGTTCTAAACCTCTTAAAAAATCACCCGTTATATATCTCTACTAGGGATACTTCTTTTTGTGTTAAAACGTTGATTATTTTGTAGTGAAGGGCTTCTGTTATTGTTATGATTTTGGGAAAACGCTTGATGGTAATTATTATTATGTCTTAAAAAATTGGGAGCGTAGTTATTACTACGTAAATAATTTTGTCTATAATAATTTTGCTTGCGATAATTAGTAGTATTTTAACCTGGTCGATAGGAGTTATGGAAATATCCTCGACTTTGATTTCGGTTTTGGGGTTGGGAATAATTGGAATTATTTGCATACCTGACAGTTTCCGTTATTGGTACAGAACTTGGAGCTAGCTCTAACAAATGGTTTATAGCATCTTGCATTGTTGTATGTCTTGCACTATCAAGAATTATTTTGTATCTATCGTTAACGCCTTGTTTGAGAAAGGCTAATCCTCTATGTTCATTTGCTTTGGTAAGTGTTTCTCGAGCTCCTTCCCCTTGCATACTGATTTCTAGTTCAGTCATTTTGGCTATCAATTGCTCTATTTCTGAAACAAATTCTCGCATTGGTTGGTTTCCTTGACGCGATCTATCAAACTTGGACTAAATGCTGTCTATTGTTTCCTTGTCTCCACATTTGGATATTAAATTTGTTTTTAGTTGTTCGAAAGTTTCGATCTTGGCGGTTCCTAATTCAGTTAATGCCCTACCTTGAACTTTACACTTCAACAAAAATTTGATTAGCATAGGCTGTGAATCTTTTACTAGGGTGTCGTGGTAAAATTCAATATTGTTGAGAAAATCCCTTTTATTTTCGGTACGTTTGTTGTTTTCTGCGCAAGTTAGTACAGGCAGTTTTTGTGCCTTACTAAAATCGAGTTCCGCCATTTTGTTTTAGTTTGCTGATAAATCTTTACTATCCGTTTTGGATTTTTCTTCTGGTTTTGTAGTTTCGATCATAATTTCCTGATTCTCTACGTCTGTTTCTGAATCTAATTCCTCCGAATTAATTTCTTTTATATTATTTTTAAATATTTCCTCTGCCAATTTTTTATATTCCTTTGCCTTAGACGTCAAATCAGATAAATATTTATGTTCTTCGCTATCTAAATCTTTTTGGTTGATACTTGTGAAATTTTCAATAAAACTATTCCAAAGTTCTAATATCTCTGTTAGCTTCAAGTTTGCTCCCTTTATTTTTCGCTTACGGCTGGGAGATTTTATAACAATTTTTTAAATCTCTTCTGCTAGTTAAATCGATTCTTCTAGTTTTTTTAAGTCCATGTAAATAACCAAATTTAGCGGGGAAAAGAGATGAAAAACTAATATTCGTCATACATTTTTTTTAATGTTAACAGTGAAATATATATTTTTACACTATTTTTTTTTTTTTTTTTTTTTGAAACAGAAATTCTTCTCCCTATATTATTTCTTATTATTTGTTTTTTTTTAAGTTTTTTTCAAATTTCTTCTTTAGAATTTTTAAAAATAATTGCCTTTAACTAAAATTGATATTATAATCACTACCATAGTGAAATCGATGCCAAAGTGTAATTCGCCTCCTTTGTAGTTACTCTGCTGGCCGTTGTTGTTAATGATCACCCTTTCTTGCTTTGATTGGGTTTTACCCATTATTGCAGCTATTTTACCAACTTCAGGGTTGATGCTGCAAACGCTTGTGTTAAAAAAAGAAATTTATGAATTCGATTCGTGATTTTCTTGACCATGACAATTCAATGTGGGAAGACGAACTTCGAATTACAATTGAAGCACAATCCCAACAGAATGTTGGATGGTGAAAAAAAATTATTTTAGATTTTCGGTCAATAAAATCCGTGAAGTCCATTTGCGTACATACAATCTTCGTCGCAGTGCTTTGGAAATATTTTTGGTTGATCAAACAAGATATTTTATGAACTTCAAGTCTGCTCTTGACATCAAAACTTTCTGGTTATGCTGGTTCTTATTCATCCCAATTCAGTAATTTACTGAACTGGCAAGATCGCCATGTAAAGGTTGGTGGCAGCTTGATGAAGGTCTAATAAAACTCCCTGACTCGTCCGGCGAATTGCCTGATAAACGCTTACCCAAAAGCAAAACTGCTCTGTAGGGCGTCAGATAATGGAGTTAAATTAGCGCTAAGTTACCACCAGTGAGTTGCTATATAATAATAAAAGAAATGCTTGCGTTGGCTTAAAAAATAGAAGTGATTAATAATATTTAATTTTCTCCTTTTATACAAATTCTTAATTTTTAATATCTATTATCGATATTCAACCATTACTTCGATTTTCGATACATTCTATCAAAAGTCCCATAATATGCACAATCAGCATATCACTGGTCGCTGGTAAATGACCATCCACTTGAAGTGTTATGCTTGGTGCTGAATTGACCTATTTACTGCCTTAAGCCAGCGACCCCTGATAGTGCCTTCATTCAGTTATTAATTACGTTATGAATTAAGCAATTTATTAATTGGTTGGTGGTGCGATCCCTTCACAGGGGTGATGCATCGCACACTCAGCTATGCTGATGATCACTACGAAATCGGCCTACTGTGGAAATCCGATGAAGTCAAGCTCCCGAACAGTTATCCTATGGCTGAGAAACGTCTTATAAATTTAGGGAGATCTTTAGGTCAAAAACTTGACTTGCTTGAGTGGAAGAATCAACATATGTGGGAACTCGTGGACAAAGGATACACTAGGAAGGCCTCAGAGGAGGATCTGAATGGAAATTGGTCAAGAGTTTGTTATACTCCAACATTTATCATTCTAAATCAAAACAAATCACCGCCGAAGCCAAGGGATGTTGCAGACGTTGCTGCGAAGGTACATGGAGTTTCTTTGAATTCCCAATTGTTAAAGGGTCCAGATAACCTTGTTCCCCTTCACGCTGGACTTTTTAAATTTCGCGAACGACAATTTGCTGTGAATGCAGGCGTTCGGGAGATGTTTCACCGCATCAAGATTAAGGAAGCAGATCAGCAGTGTCAGAGGATTCTCTGGAGGGATGATGAAATGGTGATGTTTCTAGTAGTGATGATGTTTGGCCCTTGCTCTTCTCCCGCTACCACACAGTTTATGAAGAATCATCACGTTAATCTTTTTCGAGAGGAATGCCCAGAAGCAGTTGATGGGTTAGTGAACTGTACATACGTTGACGATTATTTCAATAGTCACGACGAGGTGGAAGAAGCTGTTGCTGTTAGCAGAGACGCCATAAGAATTTGTAAGTCCATGAATTTCGATTTGGTGAGTTTTTAGTCGAATAGTCTTGCATTTTTGGATCAGATTCCGGAGGCAAATATAAAGCATGGTCTCGTTAGCGTCGACGCTAACAAAACTGAGTGTTACGTGACTAAGGTACTTGGAATATTTTGGCATCCCTCCTCGGGTCATTTGATGTATAAGCTAAACGATGATGAATGCCTGAAAAAGATGTCCCATGCAATGGCGGAGATTTCAAAAAGAGAGATTTTAAGAACCATTATGAGAATCTTTGATCCTCTTGGTCTTGTGTCTTGTTTCATCATTCGAGGTCGAGCTATTTTACAAGAAATTTTACGAAAGGTCTTCAGTTAGGATGAGCCAATATCCGATGTGTTGAAATCCCAGTGTATAGATTTCATAAAGTTTCTGAGGCGAATAGAAGAATTAAGGATTGCTCGTACATATAGTTCTTTCTCACCTGACAGTTCAAGGATTAGTTTGGTGATTTTCGTGGATGCATCGGAAAAGGCGTTTGCTGCCGTATCATATTGTCAGTTTGAGCAGAAAGGGGCAGTTGAAGTGGTGATCGCGATGGCAGTTAAGAAGTTATCAGTCCCTCGGTAGGAACTGCAGGCGGCTGTGCTAGGAGTGCGAGTTGCAGAAACGGTGAAGAAGTCGCATTCCATACATGCTGATGAAGTAATTTTCATGTCTGATTCCAAGACGCTGTTCTTATGGATCAGTTCTTCGTCCTTAAAATTTCCTACATTCGTTGCAGTTTGCGTTGCTGAGATTCTTGAGACCACTAATGCACACCAGTGGTGGTTTGTTTCAACTGCTGACAATGTTGCTGACGACGGAAAAAGTTGATTGCCTGCGGTCGAAACGCGTTTAAAATACCACGAGTTCCTTATAGAGTTTGTCACCGGTCATGGATGAAGAAGGAACATTGTTCTAGAGTGCAGGAGGCAAAAATCTCTTATGCAGCACGTAACCCAGCCATCGTACCCAAAAGCCATTTTTTGGTAACTCATCTGGTGGAACATCACCACGAAGCAAATTATCACATGGGTACCACTACGACGATTTCGGACATCAGAGAAAAGGCTTGGATCATTTGTATTCGCGTTTCTGTGGAACATTTTAGATCAAGATTCTTTAGGGTTCTTGAGGCTTTTCACCCATGTGGGAGTGGATTGCTTTGGGCCCTTGTATGTCAAATATGGTAGAGGCACAGCTAAGCGATACGGAATGATATTTTCCTGCTTGACCTTTCGGGCCGTCCAAATTGAATTGCTCACTGATCTTAGTAACGATCAGTGCACTATGGCGCTTCGTCGATTTCTTATCAACGTGTGGTCACCAGATTCATCTATAGCGACAATGGTTTCAATTTCGTCAGCACAAAAAACTGTTTAGAGAAAGACGCGCACGAGATGAAGAAGGCTCTCGGAGAGTACAGCTCAAGGTACGAAGGTATAGCTTGCAAATTTATACCGGCGTGTTCCCCTTGGATGGGCGGAGCATGGGAGCGCCTCATCAAATCTTTTAAATCCAGCATTGACCTCGTTTTAAAAGGAGTCACACCTCGAGAAAACGTTATAATGAATGCGCTAATAGAAGCACAGGAACAGATCAACAGGAGGCCGCTGACTCATACACTTGTCAATTCAGAGGATCCGAAACCACTTACTCCGAATATTATTCTTTTTGGTAATGGCGATCGAGATCTGACTGCTCCTGGAGTTTTTTGGATCAGGATCAATGGAGTAGCCTGTTTAGTCATCGAGCACAATATTTGATGAAAGCATTGGTAAGGCGTAGGTACACAAAATACCTTCCGGAGTTAACTAGACGTTCCAAGTGGTACAACGATACCAGTAGAAATCGGCAGCATCATATTAGTGGTTGCACCAGGTGAAGTTCGATTGGCTTGGAAGCTCGGTAGAGTGACAGCAGTTTACCCAAGTCAGGAAGGAATTGTACGATTTGCTGACATACGTTTGGCGAATGGGATTTTAATGGCAAAAAGATCAGTCGGGAGGCTTGCCGTCTTGGATCTAGAGTCTTCAGTTAGAGCTTCAGACGGACCATGGGATGTCATCGAGTCATAATGTGAAAGGACTTTTAAAATAAATGTAAATACTAGCTGTCCTGGCAAACGTTGTTCTGCCCTTCCAAGCAGATATCGCGGTGATATAAACGATGATAGATAGTTTATTTTAAATACGCCCGAGTGTATTATACTAAAAGAAAATTCAGTAGAATACCTATTTATAATAGCTTGTTAAAAAAAGCATTACTCAAGCATTGAAGTACGTTAAACCTATCAAAAACAATAAGAGGTTTTAAAACCGGATACAACTTTTTTTTCTTTTAGCCCATTTCATCAAAAATTGTGGGTGTTTGGTTGGGTCGTTGCGGTGATGGTTGGGAGGTTGAGGGTTAGTTATCATGCAAAATTATCGTCTTCTTCCATCTTCTACCATTTACCACCTTCTACCATCTACCATCTTCTACCATCTACCATATAGAATCTTCTACCATTTACCATCTTCTATCGTCTACCATCTCCTGTAATATACCATCTACCATCTACCATCTTCTACCATTCACCATTTATACCACCTTCTATCATCTACCATCTCCTGTCATCTTCCATCTACCATCTTCTACCGTCTACCATCTTCTACCATCTACCATGTTCAATCTTCCACCATATACCATCTTCTACCATCTTCTCCTATCAAAAAGTGTTTCTTTGGAAAAGCTTTTCGAAGTAAATATTTTTGGAATACCTACATATACGTATGTACGTATGTAGTACTTCATATAAATGAAATCTATAGCGTTCACAAATTTAAAATACTAAACGATAAAACAAAATCGACATATGCACATAATTTCTTTTTGTATTTAACGTTTATTTGACTTCAAATCAAAAATCAAAAAATTAATATATATAAAATTATGACTGATTTATATTTCAAATTAATGACTTTTCATTATGTATATAAAAGAAAGTCGTGTTTTTAACACCATTCATAACTCAAGAACGGCTGAACCGACTGGGCTAAAAATTGGTATGAAGGCAGCTCAGAACCAGGTGACGGACATAGGATGCTTTTTATCCAGTTTTCGGAAAACGTATGAGTGTGTTATGCGAGCGAAAAAAATAGACTAAAAGCTCACTTCGTAGATGGTAGATGGGGTATTTTCGCTGCCCTTTCTTTCATGTAGACATCAATGGGCAGCAGGTTTTTATTGTGAGAAGCATCCATATGTTGTTACACGTGGACTCATCACTATTACAATATACATATCGTCGGTTAAACTTCATCTTTCACCATCTACCGTCTTCTACCAACTACCATCTTCTACTACTAACTATCATCTGCCATTTTTCACCATCTACCATCTTCTACCATCTACCATCTTTTAGCATCTACCATCTACCGTCTTCTACCATCTATTCCCATTTACCACCATATACAATTAACCATCTTCTACCATCTACCATTTTCTACCATCAACCGTCTTCTACCATCTTCTAAAATCTACCATCTATCGTCTTCTACCATCTTCTACCATTTACCACCTTCTACCATCTACCATCTTCTATCAACTACCATCTTCTACTGCTAACTATCTTCTACTATCTTCTACCATCTTTCACCATCTACCATCTTCTACCAACTACCATCTTCTACTACTATCTTCTGCCATTTTTCACCATCTACAATCTTCTACCATCTACCATCTTTTAACATCTACTATCTACCGTCTTCTACCATCTATTCCCATATACCATCATATTCAATTAACCATCTTCTACCATCTACCATTTTCTACCGTCTTCTACCATCTACCATCTTCTAAAATCTACCATCTATCGTCTTCTACCATTTTCTACCATTTACCACCTTCTACCTTCTGCCATCTTCTATCAACTACCATCTTATACTACTAACTATCTTCTATCGTCTTCTTACATCTTTCACCATCTACCATCTTCTACCAACTACCATGTTCTACTACTAACTATCTTCTACCATCTTCTACCATCTACTGTCTTCTACCATCTATTCCCATCTACCATCATTTACAATTATTTATT
Organism: Platycheirus albimanus; assembly: GCA_916050605.2. Classification (NCBI taxonomy): domain Eukaryota; kingdom Metazoa; phylum Arthropoda; class Insecta; order Diptera; family Syrphidae; genus Platycheirus; species Platycheirus albimanus. The sequence goes on from OU696696.1 coordinate 191,395,434, forward strand.
TATTTATTTATTTATTTATTCATTTTGACGCTGTTCATAATTAAGAATTATATTCTTTTGTTCTTGTACAGAAAATATTTGGTTTCAATATTTATGTATACATTTATTTAACAGATAATTTATAACAAATATATATAGAAAGATGATAGTAAAGAAAGATAGTAAACAGTGAAGAAGAAAGAAACGATTAAAAATGCATGTACTCGAGTCATTGTAATGTTAGACGGTGTTTGCGAAGTATTCAAATATTAACTTTTTGAATGTTCCATCCGTGTTTGTTCTTCGAAGATCTTGGGGAAGATTATTCCAGAGGCGAATTGCATGTACAAAAAATTGCCTACTGCTGACTAATGATCGATGTCTAGGGGGAACTATTTTAAGCGTTCGTTGAGAATTATTAAATTTAATTTTAGTGAAAAGATAGTTTGGCGTTTTGGTGGTTATGATTTTATGTAATGCTAGTACTGTTCTATACTGTAAAAAAGATTTGAGGGAGCAATCATTTATTTTGTTTGCATAGATTGAGACATGGTCATAACGACCTAAATTGAAAATGTATCTCGCACAATTATTAAATGCAACGTTTAACTTACTAAACGATTCGGAGTCTAAATTTGAGAACATTTCGCAGCCATATAGAATGATGGGCATAACATAAGACTTGATCAATTTGAGTTTAACATCTATTGGAAGATACGTTTTTGTGGGACTCAAACCCCGAAGGATACAATATATCTTCGACACTACATGGTTTATATGATCCTTCCAATTAAGGTTCTCATTAAAGTACATGCCAAGGTTCTTTGCTTTGCTAACGAAATCAATAGTTGAGTTATTTATTTTTAAAGGTAAGTTTTCAAAATTATGATGTTGTGTCTTAGATAATTTAAGCGCTTTAGTTTTGGATGCGTTAATTTCAATTTTGTTCAGTTGAGACCAAATGAAAACTTTATTTAAATCATTGTTCATGAGTTCAACAGCAGAAGAATAGCAAGACTTTTTGAATTTGAGCGTCAATTGTGCGTCATTAGCGAAAAAATGATATTTGGAATTCTCTATACATCTTTAAAGATCATTAATATAGAGTGTAAAGAAAAGAGGTCCCAAGATTGATCCTTGAGGAACCCCAGTGGGTACAAACAACATGTCTGAATAGTGATTATTATGAAAGACCGCTTGTTTCCTATTACCAAGATAAGATTCCATAAGATTCGAAACAGAGTCTTCAAAGGCAAATTGAGTCTTGAATTTATGCAGTAGAATCGAATGGTTTACCGAGTCAAATGCCTTTGAGAAATCTAGCAAAACCATAAAAGACATACAATCTTCATCAAACCCTTCACGAATATCGTCACTTACTTTCAAAAGGGCAGTTATGCAGCTGTGTTTAGGTCTAAACCCCGATTGGTACTCCGTTGTTAGCTTTTGTTCTTCCAGATGGACTTTGATTTGACGGCTGACAATTTTTTCAAAAGCTTTGCTAAGAAACGGAAGGATAGCTATTGGTCTGAAATCTGAATTATTGGGTGAGAGTGATTTAGGGACAGGTAGTATTTTTGCACATTTCCATTTATCAGGAAAAATAGAAGTCATTAATATTGTATTATATATATGGGTTATATGTTTTCCTATAAGAGGTAGAAGTATTTTTATAATATTAGGATGAATTCCATCCAGACCAGTTACCTTCGATTTAATAGGGAGTATAACCTCTCCAACATAGACAGCGTCAACACACTGCAATGAAAATGATCGTTGGGTGTTTATTTCAATTTGTGCAGGTTGATCATATGACGTTGAATACGACCCCACAAACTTGCGATTGAGCTCGTCAAGATTTAGCTCAACATTTTTTGACATTTGACTACCTGTTTTCCGTATTATACCTGCCCCTCGTATAGTTCTCCAAAAGTCTGCACTCGATTTGCTTCCATGAAACTTATTTTTATAATAATTGCTTTTGTTTGTGCGTATTCTTAGTGTAACCTCATTACGTAACCGCTTATACTCATCATGTAAATACGGGCAACGTTATCTTCGCCACCTATAGAAAAGTAAATCTCGTTCCCTGATCTTATTAAGAACGAGTTGATTCAGCCAAGGTATCTCTGTAATCTTCATTTTCTTGGTTTTCAAAGGGACGTACTTTTCAAACAAGTATTCAATGTTTCTATTCAAAGCTGAGACTTGAGCATTGACATCAGATGAGCAGTAGATCGGTGACCAATCGAGTCTAAGGCAATCGTTAAAAAGTGCTGCGACATCAATTGACGAAAAGTCATAGAAATGTGAATATACATCAGTTTTACCCACTGGAAATACATTTAACACCAGTATGATCATATCATGATATGAAAATCCCGGGGACATAATTTGATCATAATGGGATACTTCATCTGTCTTGGGGACTAAAAAAACATCAATTAAAGAAGGAGCTCTATTAGGAAAAAAATGGGTGGGATTTGAGTTGTTAACAAATTTTAAACCAAGAGATGCAATTGAATCTACAAATTGTTTGTTTTTGTTGGCTAGGATGTCCATATTCATGTCACCAGTAACAATTAATTTAGGATAACTTGGCCCCAATACTTCTAGAATATCTCTTATTTCAGAGTAGCAAGCTACGTCTGGCGCGGAGTATATTGTACCGACCAATAGTTTATGCGACCCCGATATAACTTCCACAAATATAAACTCAGATTTGTCCAGTTCATTAGATTGTCTCACAATTCTAGACCGATAACAGTCTTTGATATAAATTGCTGCTCCCCCGCCGCGTCGTGAAGATCTATCACCGCGAAACAATTTATAACCTTTAATATTAAATAAATCATTGCACATTTCACATTTGGTCCAGGTTTCTGACACTCCAATTATATCCATACAACCATTCCCAAACAATAATCTCATTTCATCAATTTTATTAACCATACTTTGTGCATTAAAATGGCATATCCGAATGCCTGTTTTATCTTTACAAACTATGTCTAACAGCATTCTGGAATTGTCAATGCTATTCCCCAATGGCACATAATTCCCTCCCAAAATATTATTACAAGATAAACTCATCACAGAATTACGATAAGAAAACAAACAACTCACGGAACCATGGAACAATAAAAAAGAAACATAAATCAAAAGTTAGTTCAATTTTAAACAAGACAAAGACTTTACAATGTAAGTACTGCAGAAATTGTTGAAATTTAAAGAAAGAAAAAGAATGTATAGAAAGAAGAAGAGAAGAAATATACAATGGAAATTTAAAAGAGTTCATAATGATATAATCTAATAATAATAATAATATAATTTTGTTGATTCGCTGCTTACAATGGTTCATTTTGATTACTCATGGTTAATTGCTCTAGGTCTTCATTGCAGGTGATTAATATGGATTCCCCTCTCAGAGTCCGCAAATACACTTGACCATTTTTGGTATGAACAGAGGAGATTAATTTGGTTTGCTTCATTTTCAGTGCATTCCGTTGCAAGAGATAGTTTGGTTTCGTTAAACTCTCATTTAAATAGATTCTCATATCAGACGGTATATCAATGTCACGAATGGTTTCAATTTCGTCAGCACAAAAAACTGTTTAGAGAAAGACGCGCACGAGATGAAGAAGGCTCTCGGAGAGTACAGCTCAAGGTACGAAGGTATAGCTTGCAAATTTATACCGGCGTGTTCCCCTTGGATGGGCGGAGCATGGGAGCGCCTCATCAAATCTTTTAAATCCAGCATTGACCTCGTTTTAAAAGGAGTCACACCTCGAGAAAACGTTATAATGAATGCGCTAATAGAAGCACAGGAACAGATCAACAGGAGGCCGCTGACTCATACACTTGTCAATTCAGAGGATCCGAAACCACTTACTCCGAATATTATTCTTTTTGGTAATGGCGATCGAGATCTGACTGCTCCTGGAGTTTTTTGGATCAGGATCAATGGAGTAGCCTGTTTAGTCATCGAGCACAATATTTGATGAAAGCATTGGTAAGGCGTAGGTACACAAAATACCTTCCGGAGTTAACTAGACGTTCCAAGTGGTACAACGATACCAGTAGAAATCGGCAGCATCATATTAGTGGTTGCACCAGGTGAAGTTCGATTGGCTTGGAAGCTCGGTAGAGTGACAGCAGTTTACCCAAGTCAGGAAGGAATTGTACGATTTGCTGACATACGTTTGGCGAATGGGATTTTAATGGCAAAAAGATCAGTCGGGAGGCTTGCCGTCTTGGATCTAGAGTCTTCAGTTAGAGCTTCAGACGGACCATGGGATGTCATCGAGTCATAATGTGAAAGGACTTTTAAAATAAATGTAAATACTAGCTGTCCTGGCAAACGTTGTTCTGCCCTTCCAAGCAGATATCGCGGTGATATAAACGATGATAGATAGTTTATTTTAAATACGCCCGAGTGTATTATACTAAAAGAAAATTCAGTAGAATACCTATTTATAATAGCTTGTTAAAAAAAGCATTACTCAAGCATTGAAGTACGTTAAACCTATCAAAAACAATAAGAGGTTTTAAAACCGGATACAACTTTTTTTTCTTTTAGCCCATTTCATCAAAAATTGTGGGTGTTTGGTTGGGTCGTTGCGGTGATGGTTGGGAGGTTGAGGGTTAGTTATCATGCAAAATTATCGTCTTCTTCCATCTTCTACCATTTACCACCTTCTACCATCTACCATCTTCTACCATCTACCATATAGAATCTTCTACCATTTACCATCTTCTATCGTCTACCATCTCCTGTAATATACCATCTACCATCTACCATCTTCTACCATTCACCATTTATACCACCTTCTATCATCTACCATCTCCTGTCATCTTCCATCTACCATCTTCTACCGTCTACCATCTTCTACCATCTACCATGTTCAATCTTCCACCATATACCATCTTCTACCATCTTCTCCTATCAAAAAGTGTTTCTTTGGAAAAGCTTTTCGAAGTAAATATTTTTGGAATACCTACATATACGTATGTACGTATGTAGTACTTCATATAAATGAAATCTATAGCGTTCACAAATTTAAAATACTAAACGATAAAACAAAATCGACATATGCACATAATTTCTTTTTGTATTTAACGTTTATTTGACTTCAAATCAAAAATCAAAAAATTAATATATATAAAATTATGACTGATTTATATTTCAAATTAATGACTTTTCATTATGTATATAAAAGAAAGTCGTGTTTTTAACACCATTCATAACTCAAGAACGGCTGAACCGACTGGGCTAAAAATTGGTATGAAGGCAGCTCAGAACCAGGTGACGGACATAGGATGCTTTTTATCCAGTTTTCGGAAAACGTATGAGTGTGTTATGCGAGCGAAAAAAATAGACTAAAAGCTCACTTCGTAGATGGTAGATGGGGTATTTTCGCTGCCCTTTCTTTCATGTAGACATCAATGGGCAGCAGGTTTTTATTGTGAGAAGCATCCATATGTTGTTACACGTGGACTCATCACTATTACAATATACATATCGTCGGTTAAACTTCATCTTTCACCATCTACCATCTTCTACCAACTACCATCTTCTACTACTAACTATCATCTGCCATTTTTCACCATCTACCATCTTCTACCATCTACCATCTTTTAGCATCTACCATCTACCGTCTTCTACCATCTATTCCCATTTACCACCATATACAATTAACCATCTTCTACCATCTACCATTTTCTACCATCAACCGTCTTCTACCATCTTCTAAAATCTACCATCTATCGTCTTCTACCATCTTCTACCATTTACCACCTTCTACCATCTACCATCTTCTATCAACTACCATCTTCTACTGCTAACTATCTTCTACTATCTTCTACCATCTTTCACCATCTACCATCTTCTACCAACTACCATCTTCTACTACTATCTTCTGCCATTTTTCACCATCTACAATCTTCTACCATCTACCATCTTTTAACATCTACTATCTACCGTCTTCTACCATCTATTCCCATATACCATCATATACAATTAACCATCTTCTACCATCTACCATTTTCTACCGTCTTCTACCATCTACCATCTTCTAAAATCTACCATCTATCGTCTTCTACCATTTTCTACCATTTACCACCTTCTACCTTCTGCCATCTTCTATCAACTACCATCTTATACTACTAACTATCTTCTATCGTCTTCTTACATCTTTCACCATCTACCATCTTCTACCAACTACCATGTTCTACTACTAACTATCTTCTACCATCTTCTACCATCTACTGTCTTCTACCATCTATTCCCATCTACCATCATTTACAATTATTTATTTATTTATTTATTTATTTATTCATTTTGACGCTGTTCATAATTAAGAATTATATTCTTTTGTTCTTGTACAGAAAATATTTGGTTTCAATATTTATGTATACATTTATTTAACAGATAATTTATAACAAATATATATAGAAAGATGATAGTAAAGAAAGATAGTAAACAGTGAAGAAGAAAGAAACGATTAAAAATGCATGTACTCGAGTCATTGTAATGTTAGACGGTGTTTGCGAAGTATTCAAATATTAACTTTTTGAATGTTCCATCCGTGTTTGTTCTTCGAAGATCTTGGGGAAGATTATTCCAGAGGCGAATTGCATGTACAAAAAATTGCCTACTGCTGACTAATGATCGATGTCTAGGGGGAACTATTTTAAGCGTTCGTTGAGAATTATTAAATTTAATTTTAGTGAAAAGATAGTTTGGCGTTTTGGTGGTTATGATTTTATGTAATGCTAGTACTGTTCTATACTGTAAAAAAGATTTGAGGGAGCAATCATTTATTTTGTTTGCATAGATTGAGACATGGTCATAACGACCTAAATTGAAAATGTATCTCGCACAATTATTAAATGCAACGTTTAACTTACTAAACGATTCGGAGTCTAAATTTGAGAACATTTCGCAGCCATATAGAATGATGGGCATAACATAAGACTTGATCAATTTGAGTTTAACATCTATTGGAAGATACGTTTTTGTGGGACTCAAACCCCGAAGGATACAATATATCTTCGACACTACATGGTTTATATGATCCTTCCAATTAAGGTTCTCATTAAAGTACATGCCAAGGTTCTTTGCTTTGCTAACGAAATCAATAGTTGAGTTATTTATTTTTAAAGGTAAGTTTTCAAAATTATGATGTTGTGTCTTAGATAATTTAAGCGCTTTAGTTTTGGATGCGTTAATTTCAATTTTGTTCAGTTGAGACCAAATGAAAACTTTATTTAAATCATTGTTCATGAGTTCAACAGCAGAAGAATAGCAAGACTTTTTGAATTTGAGCGTCAATTGTGCGTCATTAGCGAAAAAATGATATTTGGAATTCTCTATACATCTTTAAAGATCATTAATATAGAGTGTAAAGAAAAGAGGTCCCAAGATTGATCCTTGAGGAACCCCAGTGGGTACAAACAACATGTCTGAATAGTGATTATTATGAAAGACCGCTTGTTTCCTATTACCAAGATAAGATTCCATAAGATTCGAAACAGAGTCTTCAAAGGCAAATTGAGTCTTGAATTTATGCAGTAGAATCGAATGGTTTACCGAGTCAAATGCCTTTGAGAAATCTAGCAAAACCATAAAAGACATACAATCTTCATCAAACCCTTCACGAATATCGTCACTTACTTTCAAAAGGGCAGTTATGCAGCTGTGTTTAGGTCTAAACCCCGATTGGTACTCCGTTGTTAGCTTTTGTTCTTCCAGATGGACTTTGATTTGACGGCTGACAATTTTTTCAAAAGCTTTGCTAAGAAACGGAAGGATAGCTATTGGTCTGAAATCTGAATTATTGGGTGAGAGTGATTTAGGGACAGGTAGTATTTTTGCACATTTCCATTTATCAGGAAAAATAGAAGTCATTAATATTGTATTATATATATGGGTTATATGTTTTCCTATAAGAGGTAGAAGTATTTTTATAATATTAGGATGAATTCCATCCAGACCAGTTACCTTCGATTTAATAGGGAGTATAACCTCTCCAACATAGACAGCGTCAACACACTGCAATGAAAATGATCGTTGGGTGTTTATTTCAATTTGTGCAGGTTGATCATATGACGTTGAATACGACCCCACAAACTTGCGATTGAGCTCGTCAAGATTTAGCTCAACATTTTTTGACATTTGACTACCTGTTTTCCGTATTATACCTGCCCCTCGTATAGTTCTCCAAAAGTCTGCACTCGATTTGCTTCCATGAAACTTATTTTTATAATAATTGCTTTTGTTTGTGCGTATTCTTAGTGTAACCTCATTACGTAACCGCTTATACTCATCATGTAAATACGGGCAACGTTATCTTCGCCACCTATAGAAAAGTAAATCTCGTTCCCTGATCTTATTAAGAACGAGTTGATTCAGCCAAGGTATCTCTGTAATCTTCATTTTCTTGGTTTTCAAAGGGACGTACTTTTCAAACAAGTATTCAATGTTTCTATTCAAAGCTGAGACTTGAGCATTGACATCAGATGAGCAGTAGATCGGTGACCAATCGAGTCTAAGGCAATCGTTAAAAAGTGCTGCGACATCAATTGACGAAAAGTCATAGAAATGTGAATATACATCAGTTTTACCCACTGGAAATACATTTAACACCAGTATGATCATATCATGATATGAAAATCCCGGGGACATAATTTGATCATAATGGGATACTTCATCTGTCTTGGGGACTAAAAAAACATCAATTAAAGAAGGAGCTCTATTAGGAAAAAAATGGGTGGGATTTGAGTTGTTAACAAATTTTAAACCAAGAGATGCAATTGAATCTACAAATTGTTTGTTTTTGTTGGCTAGGATGTCCATATTCATGTCACCAGTAACAATTAATTTAGGATAACTTGGCCCCAATACTTCTAGAATATCTCTTATTTCAGAGTAGCAAGCTACGTCTGGCGCGGAGTATATTGTACCGACCAATAGTTTATGCGACCCCGATATAACTTCCACAAATATAAACTCAGATTTGTCCAGTTCATTAGATTGTCTCACAATTCTAGACCGATAACAGTCTTTGATATAAATTGCTGCTCCCCCGCCGCGTCGTGAAGATCTATCACCGCGAAACAATTTATAACCTTTAATATTAAATAAATCATTGCACATTTCACATTTGGTCCAGGTTTCTGACACTCCAATTATATCCATACAACCATTCCCAAACAATAATCTCATTTCATCAATTTTATTAACCATACTTTGTGCATTAAAATGGCATATCCGAATGCCTGTTTTATCTTTACAAACTATGTCTAACAGCATTCTGGAATTGTCAATGCTATTCCCCAATGGCACATAATTCCCTCCCAAAATATTATTACAAGATAAACTCATCACAGAATTACGATAAGAAAACAAACAACTCACGGAACCATGGAACAATAAAAAAGAAACATAAATCAAAAGTTAGTTCAATTTTAAACAAGACAAAGACTTTACAATGTAAGTACTGCAGAGATTGTTGAAATTTAAAGAAAGAAAAAGAATGTATAGAAAGAAGAAGAGAAGAAATATACAATGGAAATTTAAAAGAGTTCATAATGATATAATCTAATAATAATAATAATATAATTTTGTTGATTCGCTGCTTACAATGGTTCATTTTGATTACTCATGGTTAATTGCTCTAGGTCTTCATTGCAGGTGATTAATATGGATTCCCCTCTCAGAGTCCGCAAATACACTTGACCATTTTTGGTATGAACAGAGGAGATTAATTTGGTTTGCTTCATTTTCAGTGCATTCCGTTGCAAGAGATAGTTTGGTTTCGTTAAACTCTCATTTAAATAGATTCTCATATCAGACGGTATATCAATGTCACGAAGAGACAGCGCAGATTTAGTTACTTTATACCTCTCGAAGCAGCCTCTCAGCAAATTATTTTTGTCACGTGTGTCAGCAAACTTTATAATAATTGTGCCATCATACGAAGATCTTTTACCTTCAATTGTAGTTTGTTTTTTTACTCGGAATATTGATTTTAGTGGAGGTGTATCAACGTTAACTGCTTTACATAATTTATCGAAGACAGCATTTAGGTTTTCATCTTGTGAAGCGGGTATGCCCACCAAGACAGCGTCAGTAGTAATTTGCATTCTTTCAAGAGAATCCACCCGCGCTTCTAGCGTTTTGCATTTTTGTTGTAAATCGGTTAGTTTTTTTTGTGTACACAATTCAATCGCGCTCACTTTTTTGAGAATGCAATCTTCCGTAGCTTTCAAAAGGGAGATTGCGTTGTTAAGTTTCTCTTCCATTAATGAAATGCGCTTATCGATACGTGCCCACAAATCATCGACATTGATTGTGTTGGTTCTCTGCGGTGTTTTAGAGTCAACCGGTTTTTTTTGCTGGGTAGATCTTCCGTTGTTAGACATTGTTACGCAAAAATAAGTTTTTGTTTTCGATTTTATAACTAATAAACTGCCACACTATCACTTGTTTCAATATGCACACTCGTTATTATGATGAGGAGAATAAATACATATGAAAATCAGGTTTACTTTTTGGTTTACTTTATTGGAAATTAAAAGAAGACCGGGAGCTAATTTATGCACTACTGCTCTTGACAAGTACTCATTACAAGTTAACCATCTCCTACCATCTACCATTTTCTACCATCAACCGTCTTCTACCATCTACCATCTTCTACCATCTACCATCTTCTACTGCTAACTATCTTCTACTATCTTCTACCATCTTCTGTCAACTACCATCTTCTATCAACTACCATCTTCTACTGCTAACTATCTTCTACCATCTTCTACCAACTACCATCTTCTACTACTAACTATCTTCTTCCATCTTTCAACATCTACCATCTTCTACCATCTACCATCTTCTATCAACTACCATCTTCTTTCAATTAACATCTTCTACTGCTAACTAACTTCACTTGCAACTACATTTGACAACTGTGTACACATATACAGTCATACAGAACAACAGACACGCTCATAAGCGGCTGTGTATTTGTTGTTGTTTTTCCCATACAGGCATTTCGTATGAGAGGAAAGCATTACTCACATAAAATGTCATAACTCAGGAACGGCTGCACCGATTCCAAACAAACTTCACACAAACCACCTCCTTATATTTAAAAACGAACTGTAAAATTTTTGTGTCAATCGGTTTGGCGGTTCTTGAGTTATAAGATTACCAAGGAAATGTAACTTCTTTTTATATATATAGATAAATTGGAGAAGAAAACAAAGTTTTTAAGTTAGTTGCAGGATAGATATCTTTACATATGGAAGTCAATTATAATTGTATGATTTCCCTGTATTAATTTTAAACTTAAAAAAGCTTCTATTTATATAGAAAATAAAATCATTGCATTGGTTCCTTGGAAAAGACGATTTTTATTTGGGAAAAAAGGTTCAAATCCCACAGATCCGAAGACCAGCACCGACTTTGAGTGACAATTTATGCGGTGTCACACCAGGAAGATCCAAAGAATTTAAAAACTCGATTGGATAATTCACAACTTCATCCGCATTTATGATACTATCAATCGGTTTGTAGGTTATATAATCGAATGTAATTTGTATTTTAATTGCGTGGTTAATAGCATTGACGTCAGTGTGTTTTGCTGTAGAAAAACTTTCTGAATTGGTTCTTCGGTGGATTGCACAACAACGCAAAAGTCTTATGGTAATGAAATACATTTAGTGGTCGCATCAACTGGTACTTTTCCTTTGCCAATATCAAATAGCTGTTTTGAAAATGTAGCTGCCGACGCATGTGCAAATAGACGCATATATTTGTCTTTAAAGTCAGTTTGTGCACATGTCCTCAAACATGCGATGCTTTGAGGCAAGCATTGAGCTCATCAGCTGATGTTGATGTTTGTTTTACTGGTTGACTGTGTCAGATTTGCGAGAAAGTCGAAGTTTTTTGTGCTCAGTATTTTTTTCATAATTATTTTAAAAAAACTAGTAAAAAATTGTTTTTTAAAGTTACAACATCACTTTAAAGTTATATTTTCACATATAAAGAATTTATTTGAAACAACTGTTACAAGGTACGATTTCAATTATATTTGGTATTGGGGTTTGTTTCGACATAGCCTCTTTGATCGTATTGTATATGCAACCAAAACGAATCTTGCAAGATACTTCGCCGGAGCATCCACAAAATAACAAGAAATTAATATCTGAAGCGGAATTTTCAAGTAAAATGGCAGTTGGAAAAATGTCGATCACAGAATTAAAAGATCTTTTGGATGAATGCATAACCTCAAAATTAAAAGACATTGCATTTAAATTTGAAGTCCAAGCACTATCAAGCAATATCCAGTTATGACGGTTTTAAAATGTGTTCCTTGTGAACCGATTAACACACATGGAAAGCTACTGTCAAAATTTGGGGCGGCAACTTGAAATTTTTTCGCGGAAAGACTATGAAAATTCTGGTGTTGTACATTTCCCGGCAGAAGGGAAGTCAAATAAAGTTGACTTTGCAAAACAAACTTGCATAGGTCTTCTCCAGCTTCAAGGAAATGCAGATTTGCCTATATAACACACACAAGAGTTCACAAATCGCAACACAAACAAAAGCACTGTAATTCTTAACTTTCATCCCGGCGACACCGCAAACAAACTAATCGAAGTGACACCAAAACTAAAGAATACAGGCATTGTTATGCACCGCGAACAATCTCTTATAACACGCCAAAAGAGAAATGCACTTTTCCAAATCAAAACGAAATTACTTGATATGGCCCCAACAGCAAGAATCATAATAAGAGGAGTTAAATTAAATATAAACAACTTTGCATTTTCTTACAACTTTTTGAGAGGTTTGGTTGTAAAATTTGCAGACGAGTTGACATTTCTAAGAAACACGTTTGGAGGTGGGCTGCAGTTCTTTGATATAGACAACATCAACAACTGTCAGAATAATACGATGATAGCGCCAATTGTTCCAATTAGAGAAATTAGTATGCAGCAGAATCAATATCAACATCAACATCAACATCAAAATTAGGAAAGGGTTGTCGTCTGCCATTTAAATTCAAAAATTATACGTTATAATGTTTCTGGGTTGAAAAAGAAATTAGTAATTCCTGATTTTTTTAAATTAATTTTAAACTATGATATTATTATTTTGATAGAAACATTTCTCGAAGAGGTTAAAGAAACACAATTTGTGATGTATTTTAAAGATTTTAATATAAAATTTATTCCAGCCACGAGAAGTAATGTTTTTGGTAGAGTTAGCGGTTAAATGTTAATTGCATTTAAATGTAATTTCAACAATTTTATTAAATTTAAAAGTATTGGTAGTAAAACAGTTAGAGAAATAAACCATAAGCATGACTTCTATTATACTGTCCCAACTTATTTAAACTGCAATAACTGGGCAAATAATTTTAATGAATTGCAAATTTTGTTTAATGAAAATGAATTGCAAAATATCATGGTACTCGGTGATCTCAATGGTAGAATTGGTAATCTTCAGAACCCACCCTCTCTGGTGCAAAATGTTTCGCATGTATATGCAAGTGTAAAGAACTCTATGGATGGAACTATAAATAGATGTGGATGCAACTTATGGATTTCGCTCAAGATTTTGGTTTATTGGTACTTAACGGTATTACTAACAGTGACAGAAGAGGCGAACTTACTTTCATTTCGGGTCAAGGTCATTCAGTTTGATTGAAAGGTAATTGGCTTAGTGTTGTTGAGGATTTCGAGGTTGTATCTGCAAATTTCTCCTCCTCTATAAAATGTCAAGATGTAACTTTATCACCCACTAATACATTAAATAGATTAAAATGGATAGAAAATCGTGCTGAAGTGTAAAGACGAAGGCTTGACGCTTAGGGTAATTGCCTTTCCTCTCAAGAACATTGGAGCTGTGACCAGGCCGTTGAAAATATTTTAAAAAGTGTGAAAAGCAGCAGTTGTGGTAAAACCTAAATCCGGAGATAAATTCGTAGCTGAGTGGTTTGATTGGGAATGTCGAAAACTCCGCAAAAAAATCTTTCACAAATCTCAATATGTTTAGGAAAACCAATTCAATTTTTTCTTAAAAGTCTATAAATAGAATCCAATAATCTATATAAAATCCTCTGTATTCAAAGAGAAAAAAATATATAAATTGCGTAGCAACAAGGCTTTCAAACTGTATGGACTCAAAAATATTCTTGTCAAACGTGAGATTGCTAGGTGGTTGCAAGAGTGTGTCAGCCTCAGCTATTGATGTTGAAAAACTCGCCGAGCACTTCAAACAGCTCCTGAACCCTTTGACAATAAGTTTAAAATTTCAGTATGCCCTTCCTTTAGTTTTAATATCAGCATAAGATGGGTCAATCACAATCAGAGTGTTGCAAGGAACTCTAGAACATATGAAAAACCTTGTGAATTTTATAAATATGCAACTCCGAATTTTCTAAATCATATTAATGATTTCCTTAAAAGACTTCTTGAAAAAGAAGAAATTGCAAAGAGTTTTTCAAAAGCATGGATCGGTGCTATTTTTAAAAAATGGAATTTGCAACTTCCGAGCAACTACAGGGGCATTTCGACTCTGCCATGTCTTAGGAAAATATTCACCCATCTTCTATACCAAAGGTTGACGAAATGGGTTGAAGAAAATAAACTCCTTAGTATTTTCCATGCCGGCTTTCGAGCAGGATTATCTACAATAGATCGTATATTTGCTCTTACAAGCATAGTAAAGAATTGTTTTGAAAAGAAAAAGAAAATTTACCCCTTTTTCGTTGATTTTCAGGCGGCATTTGACACGGTGAACAGATACTCTTTAATATATAAATTATCTACTTTGGGTTTACCGATTAAATTTCTGAATTTGTATAAACTCCTTATAACTGGCACCTCTGCTGCAGTTTGGAATGGAAATTCAATGTCTGACTTTTTTAATACAACCAGTGGTGTTCCTCAAGGATGTGGATTGAGTCCAATTATGTTTTCCCTATTTATTGATGATGTATGTTAAGATTTTCCGGGTGGAGTCAATTACGGTGAAACGCTTATAAAGATGCTTTTATACGCGGATGACATTGTAATTTTGGCTGATAACCCCATATCTTTACAGCTTCAAATTAATAAACTCAAAAGTTTCTGTGATTTGTGCGATCTCAAAATTAACGCCACAAAGTCAAAAATAATGATTTTTGAAAGCGCTCAGCGAAGAAGAGCTCCCAATGAAAAATGGTTTTTAGATCGCGAACCGTTAGAAATAGTCTCTCAATACAAATACTTAGGATTTCTCATAACGTATAACCTTGATCTCCGCCAGCATGTCAAAGAAAATATATTGCAGCCAAAACAGCAATAAATCTCATGTGGAGTAACTTCTTTTGCAATAAATATGTCGATGCTACTGCTAATTTTTGAGTGTTGGATGCAACTATAAGAACTTGCCTTTGTTACGCAAATCAAATTTTTGGCTATCGAAACATGGAGGAATTCGAAGTTGTTCAACGTTTCTTTTTTAAACGCATTTTCAAACTTGCTTGTTCAACTCCTACGTATGCTATCCACGTAGAAACCGGTATAGCAAAAATATTCCTAGGCAATTTAAAATCGAATGCAGACTATATTGTTAAAGTTATGAATAGATCTGACACAAACCTTCACATAAGAATAATGTAATACGCACTCCGATGTCAATTGTCGCCTTTTAAAGAATGGTACGAATTGGCTAATCTAATCATAGCTTTATTCTCAACGTGAATAAAACACCTCTATCCGATTGGCAAAACGTTTTCTATAAATGCATAATAAAGATAGATGACTCTCTTTATTTGCAGTGTTTGCATAGAGCTCAAACTTCTACAGCTAGACTCATATACAAAACACTAAACCACACACTCTACAGAAGTAATTAATTTAAAGAAAAATTATCTATAAAGCAAATGAGCCTTTTTAATGCAAGAACCGAGATGCTAAATTTAAACTTTAAGCCACATAGAATAGACCTTGACTCAATATGTAGTTTGTGCAACCGAAATGAAATTGAGGATGTGTACCACTTCTTAGCTATATGTCCAATGTTACAGGAAATAAGAAGGCTTTACTTTTCACAAAACATTCTAACACTTGAATATACAAAGCAACTCTTAAATAGTAATCTAGATTGGAAACCTCTATGCTCCTATATTAGTCATGCTTTAGGTTACCGTAACAGTTTTATATACATAGGTATTAATTATATGATAATGTTTTCCCATTTATGGTTTTTTTTTTGTACTTTTATTTGAATTTTTGAAGAAATAATTTAATTTTTTAATTATTGTAATTATTGAATAAAAAAAAATAATAAAAAAAAAATGTGTGTGCGTAATTCACACTCGGTTGAAGTGAAACTTCAAAGAAGTTGGTATACCTAATTTACGAGAGAATGAGATGAAATACTCAGCCACCCAGCACCAGTTTTCGGATTACTTTCAAACCTTATGTTATGTATGACTAAATGCTTTCAACACGTATCTGTACAAATACAAAAGTTTCAACACATATTCAAGCATACTGACGTACCGACATACTTTGCGTCGTTTTGACTCCCTTTTAAAGTGTGAACTCCAGGACGCCACTATTTAAAACAAGTCAAAAAAATATTCGAAAACTGACTATTTTCAAAAATTCAGGACACTTTTTTAAAATATAAATTATTTTTTGAATGCCAATTTTTACTTGCGATTATAGGTACTATAAGGCAAGTTATGCATTCGTCGAAAAAAAAAGTTTTGAGATAACAATCAAACATGACATTACGATGATAGCGAAGACGAAAAAAGATGGTCTAAAAATTCTGTCCGTCTGCATGTCTGTCTGTCTGTCTGTATGTAGACCTACAGCCCAAACGGGTGGGCCGAATTGCTTCAAACTTGGTATATAGACTTTTTTAGGTATTGTACAGAGGGGAAATTGAAATTTTTTTTTTAGCTCAAAAAATAACGGTACCTGCCATACAACCGTTATTTTAAAGCTTATTTTTCTCAAAAACGGCTCTAACGATTTTTAATTAAAAAAATCAGTGTTGCTTTTTAGGTACGACCAATCATATGGCTGAAAAAAAAGTTTTAAAAAATGGCTAAGAACGGTACTTTCCATAGCACCGTTTTTTTTGCTTTCGACTAACTCGAAAACGACTATACCGATTCTTTCGTAATTTCACACACATATAGCTGTAGGTAGCTCAATTTGTATTGCATACCATTATTTTTGAAAAATATTTTTGTGTATTTTTAAAAGCATTTTTTAAAAAAAAATTTAAAAAATCCATATTTTGAAAACTGCTTATTAAATTTTTTTCTAAAAATTTTAAATAAATGTATTTGCTGAATACCTATGAACTGGCGTTTTTGAATTTTTTTTGAAAAATTTTTTCAAAAAGTTTTTCAAAAAAAACTTTTTTTCTCAAAAACCGCTATACAGATTCTTATAAATTTATTCTCATAAATTCAAATTTATAAAAGAAATAAAATGGCGTACCTTTTTTTCAGCTCAAATTAGTTTAAGTAATTATTTAAGAATTTTGAAAAATTTATTTTTATCAATATCTCAAGCCCCAAGACCACTGTCACACATTAGAGCAAGTTCGTGCGACCCAGTCGTGCATTTTATTTATAAATACTTTTGTTATGTATTTGTTTGAATTTTACATTCTTCTTGAATTTAGTTTATTGAAAGCTTTTGTAAAGCTTTTCTTGTTAGACAGCATTCAAATCGCGTACCTATATTAACTAACATACTAACTTAATCGTACCAACGCGCCTGCTCACTCGCTTTTGTTTAACATAATGCTTAGTAGACCTGAGTGAGAGGCAAAACGTATGATAGGAGAAAATGAGAGCTAGAATATAAAATACTGTGTCATAATTTTTTTTTCATTCGTTCTCTCTCAGACTTGTTGCGATATATTTTTTTTTTAATTGATTTACATATTTGCTTAAAAGTGTCATGTTGCATTTCCGTTTCGTCGAGTTTCAAATTACCCCGATATTAAAGAAGTTTCACTTCAATAATAACACACCACGCTGACATCTTACTAAAAAGCTGTAATACGCAGCCGCATACAGTGTACATAGCTCACGTAGTTTTCACATACACTAACACACGTTAAATGTTCAAATACAAGCACGTATTAAACAGTGTGCAATAAACATACACACCGACATCTGCTCCCTCGCTCTGGCTCACAAATTACAGGCGACTACGCTTAGAAGACGGGAGTGGGGACGCTACGAAGTATGGGACAAAGAGGAGAGACCGATAATATAAAATAGTATGTATATTTCCGTCTCATTCTTTCCTGGCTTCATCCTACGCATTTTTGTATTTGTGTCTCTTACCTGTCGTTTTTTCCGTTGCATCCGGTTTGAAATCACAACGATTCTAAAGAAGTTTCACTTCAAAAACTAGTTTTTTAGTTTTAGATGAATGGGTTTTTTATTGTTGATGCTTAGGCATATGTCTTCAATTTCGATCAAAGCTTTATTGAAAATATTTTCGAAAAAACCGATGGAATAGTTATTGCGAGCAGTGCGAACACGGTGCAAAATTTCGTCGCTCAAATCCTCCATAAATTTTTCCCACAAATCTTTTGGACTGGATGAGAACATGTAGTCAAAATAATGGCGATAATGTTCGAATTTGTCGCGGATGACAAATGGCACATGCGTCCGTCAAAGTTGTTTCCAAGTGTTGGTCATTTTTGACTAAATGAAGATTTTGGCAAGCTTCTCTGTATGACTGACATTCTACGCCATCAACAATTCTCAGGTAAGAAAATGAAGTTGGACCTTTCACATGAACCCAACAGCATTCTCAAATAGGAGTACTTGGCATTATTTGGATGTACTGTGTGTCAGACGAAAACAGATTTTGATAGACTTCAACACGATTGTTATTGTTATTGTTATTGTTATTGTTATTGTTATTGTTATTGTTATTGTTATTGTTATTGTTATTGTTATTGTTATTGTTATTGTTATTGTTATTGTTATTGTTATTGTTATTGTTATTGTTATTGTTATTGTTATTGTTATTGTTATTGTTATTGTTATTGTTATTGTTATTGTTATTGTTATTGTTATTGTTATTGTTATTGTT